>QANU01042752.1:314508-371392 GCA_003254905.1 Nissolia schottii
AATTTTCTCACCAAGCAATAAAATACCAAAATACCAAATCAAAGGATTGAAAATAACATATTCAAAATATGAGAGGTTTGTAGGTGGAGCTCTTGAGGATGTATTCTCAATGGTGGTCTTTTTCTCTCATTTTTCTCTTATATCTTGTGTGTCTTTAGAATGGTGAAGACAGTTCCATTTATACTCGATCCTTAGCATATTCTTGAAGCTTGAGATCATCTCCTTCGTTTTTGCCATTCTTCAATGATTCTCTCTTTCTTCCTTCTTTTGATTTCAATCCGCTCAGCTCCTTCCAATTTTTGTTGATGCTCATTTAAGAGACTTTTTTTTTCACATGTGCTTCAATCTGTCTTGACCGTTGCAAGAGTATGTTTCTCGTTTCCTCTTCCATGAATTTTTCTTTCTTTCTTCTTGTATCACGTTTAGCCTTCTTGCTGAGTATATCACGTGATTTTGCTTCTTCTTTAACTACAAATATTGCTTTCCTTTTTGTCCTATTCCATTTGCCTCACCTGTAGCTACATCATAGGCTTTTTGGTCTAAGAAAGTTTCTTCAAACAAACTGTCCTTGATAGCTTTACTTTGACTGAGATACAAGCTGCCCAAAAGTTCTTCTCAATTGATATGTCAATGTCAATCTTCCATTTTATTCCTCTTTCTTCCTTATTTATTTATTTATTTATTTATTTGATCTTTTTGGTGACATAACTTCCCTTTTGTTGTTCCTTGTCTGACGCTTTCCATTGTTGTTATAGGAGATAATTCCTCCTTCCCAAGATATTTGATTTCTTTCTCTAATAGCTATACGTTTTCCTTTCTAGTGCCACCACGTTGCTTTTATTTCTCTTCAGTATTTCTTGGCAGCATTAAGGGAAACTTATATTTCTCTTTCTTCCATTTCCGTGAATCATGCTTAATACTCTTTCTTTCCATCAAATACTGATGTTTTTCCTTTAATGTTGCAGCAAGTTTCTTTCTTTTCTCATATAAAATATTTGTTTCCTTTGTCAGCTTGCATTTCCTTTTCTAATGTAATTTTGGTCTTGTCAAGTCATGTTGTTCTCTTTCTTTGGCTTCTTTTTTTTTTTTAGCAGCATACATACACACACACACACATATGTATGTGTGTGTGTGTGTGTGTGTGTGTGTGTGTGTGTATATATATATATACTTCCTCACTGCTACACGTTACTAGCGTCCCGCTTTAACATATATCACTTCTTTCCCTTTTATTTTGTCTCATGTAAAGCTTCCTTCTCTTGCTTTTTGTCTTAAGAAAAAACTGACTATTCCTTTTTGTACTAAAGAACAATCTTAGAATATTATGGACCTAACATTTCCTGAAACACTTTAATACACACATTAAAAGGTTCACATAGTGTTTGTCATCAAATATAATAATTTCAAATTCTAACTCAACAATATATCATTACAAAACATCTATCGCCCTAATGCGGGAATAGTGGCTTCACTACAGTCCTGGAGCTGGTCCTGTTGCGGCCTTCCGTCAGCTACCACGCGTTGGCCTCGTCAATCCATTCGCATTGTGTGCCTGGAACCATAAGGGAGCGGGGTGAGAACGTCGCGTCCTCAGCGGGAATTCTTGGGGAATGACTACTCGTTTCTTTTACTCCATTATGATTTCGTCGCTCAGGGGGTCTCTAGGTGACATCATTATGCTAAATCCCTACATGTTATTCTCCGTGCTAGTCCTGAGCAGCTTTATCTAATTACTAGGTGATTGGGAAATCTAATCTTGCGTTACATACTCCTAGGTTCTCACGCTTTCTATTCCTGTGAGTCACAACCATAGATACCGACACATGCATACCCACATACTCAAACATTCATCACATATTCTATGCATGGGATAATTACACATCTTACTGGGTTTCCCCCTGTTAGCACTCCTGACTTGGTCTAACCCATCTCGTATGTTTGCATACCTCCTCGTACACCTTGGGATCGATCGCCATCCCCATGGTGGTGTACGATCTGCCTTTTCTGTCTGTTCCTCGAGCCAACAAGACTCCACCCCCTTCCCAAGTGGCGAGGGACCGCCCTCATGACTAAGCCGGAAGCGGACCACATACTCGTTACCATGTCTGTCACCTTTTTCTTTCGTACCAATTTCCAAGACTCCTAACTATCCTTTTCTTTAACATCTGTACTTATTCCCTATGTTCAATTATGATCTTTTCAAGCATTTAAGTGATAACCTCTAGTCATCTACAGTCGTCCTAAGTCCTATGACGACTGAGTCCTCATCATGCATGAAGAATAGAAGTAAGATGTATACCACATGCCATGCACATACACAGATAAAGGAAACGAAATGCTGGGGTTTTCAAAACCTTGAGTCATTCGAATGACACCCCAGGGAGTCATTCGAATGGCCTGTAGCCATAAGAAATCCTTAGATTAGCTCTTAAGAAGAGTCATTCAGATGACCCTGGGTGGATCATTCGAATGACTTGGGCCTTGCACTCAGTTTTCGAAAATAGAAGGTTCATTTGAACGACTAATTCAATTCATTCGAATGACTGGCACTTGGAAATTTTTTTAGCAAAAGTTCAAGGTTTTCATTCGAATGACCATGGCTCTGGTCATTCGAATGACCACAGACCTGTAACATTATTTTCACTTTCTTTTCGTAAATCCATGGCTTCTAACCCACTTTAACCATTTAGTTTTCAAATTTTAGTAACCATAAAATACACCCAACATACACAAAGCCTATTTTAAACATTTAACAAACACACACATGCACATAGAGAACCATCAATGGATGGTTTTAAGCAAGGTTTTACCCACCTTTTGAGAAGGACGGATGGTAGGGCTTGGAAGAGAGTTTCTCGGGTGGCATGGAGCTCCAAGCTGTTGATTGCCCTCACCAAACGGAGTGTTGGAAGGTGGAAGTGAGTATGTGTGGGGTGTGGGTGCCTGAGAATGTGAGAGCTTGAGGGTGATGAAGGAAAACGGAAAAAGAGAAAATGAGAGGAAGTGGGAGCAGAGGGAGCTTCGGTGAGGAAGGGAAAAATGGGAGAAATGGAATGAATAAAATGAGTTGAAGTAACAATGAGTAAATAGTTGGAAGTAAGGCCATGGGTATAGGTGATTTGATGGAGTTGGTGGTGGGGGTATGGTGGTGCCGTGTTGCTTGTGGAGTGCAGGTGGGGGCCTGAATTTTTGGCTCCAAAAATAGTATAATTTCGGTCGTGTTTGTTTGTTAACTGTCTAGTTACGCGCGTGATTGCGCATTCCAAAAATTAACGAACGATATAAAAATTATCTAGACATAAATACACACCAATTAAACGCTTAAAACAAGGGATTTAAGTTCATCTTAGGTACTCAAAATTTTTCTCTCATAAGAGTGGATTTTACGGGTACCGCCGATACATGCTTAAATTCCAACGATGATCGAAAATCGGTCCGGATCTCGCGAAACTCCGCGAGATCATAAAACCATTATTTTGACTGGTACTTTTTAGAAAATAAATTTTATAATTAAATTATCCAGGCTCCATAATTGATTCGTATATTTATTTATTACGCAAAATTCCCTTTAAGGAAAAAGTGGGATGTTACAGTCACACTACCTATCTACCTATTTATCGATTAATTTATCAATTGATCGATCCATCGATCTACCAATCGATCTGTCTATCAATATATTCGTCTATCTATAAATCGAATTATCCAACCATCTATCGATCTATCCGTCTATTTATCTATTGATCTATAAATCGATCAAATTGATCAATCCATTGATTTATCGATCTATCGATCTATCAATTGATCTATCTATCTATTAATCTATCTATCAATCTATAGCCATCCATCTATCCATCGATTTATCCTTTAATAGTTAGATCTATTTATCTATATATCGATTAATTGATCAATCCATCTAATTAACTAACCATCTTTACATCTACCGAATTATCTATCGATCTATCCATCCATCTATCTACCTATATACCTACCTATCTATCCATCCATCTTTTTACCTACCTACCTACCTATCTATCTATCTATCTATTTATCCATCTTTATATCCATCCATATGTATATCCAACTATCTATCTCTCTATCCATCCATTCATCCATCTACCGATCTATCTATCTATCCATCTATCCATCCATCCATCTTTCTATCCATCCATATCTATTTGTCTACCAATCTATCTATCTATCTATCTATCTATCCATTCATCCATCCATCTTTCTATCCATCCATTCATCCATATCTATCTGTCTATCTATCTATCTATCTATCTATTTATCTATCTATCTATCTATCCATCGATCCATCCATCCATCCATCCGTCTATCCATTGGTCCATCCATCCATCTATCTATCAATGTTGTTATCCATCTATCCATCCATCCGTCTATCCATCTACCCATCTATCTATCATTCGATCTATTGATCTATCTATTTATCTATTGATCAATAAAATCAATCTATTGATCGATTTATCTATCTACCTATATATTGACCAATCCATCTATCAATCTATCTATGTGTAACATCTTCGCTAGCCAAATACACTTAAGCCGCTTTTGATGCTCTCTAGTTTTCACTTTATAACATTTCTTTACTTTAGACTTATTTTTCTGTAAAATATTTATATTTAAAATATGCAAAAAAATTGGAAAACTTGTGTAAACCATTTGAAAACGTGAGCCATAGATCGTGGAATGATACCTTGTGTAAATAGGGAGCACGAACAAGATTAAGGTGACAACGAACTGATAACTAACCACAACACACGTACTTATGCTAAATGACCTTAGTATATATATAATAATCAAGAAGTTCTTACACAAGTAAATAATAATAATCATTACATAAATCGAATAAAGGCACAAACACTAATTGAAACAGAAGTTAGAACTAATCAGGAATAACGTAACATGTGGCAAAATGTCACATCAGGAATCTTCAAATGTCTCACGTATCACATGGAGATCTCCTTGAATGATGAATCTGTGTGGGTGCTATACTAGGGTGGTAGGACCTACTGCACCTCCTAACACAAACATCACTAAAAAGGCCTCGATATGTCCTAACTATACCTATTCTAAAGTAAGGTACATGGTTTTGCTCCTGAGTTAATGAGATAGAAAGTTGTAACTGTATCTCAAGTCCAAAAACCTCTGAGGAACCCTTTGAAGGATCCTTGACACACACTAAAACGTCATTAATTTTAGTGCACGATCAAATAATAATTTACAAAACTAAATTAACTCCAAAAAATGTAGTAACGGGGGCTAACCTAGGTCGTCTCTCAAGGAAGCAATTAGAACTAATTAAAATTATAATTACAATAAAAAAGGGGGGTTATTGATTGAATTTAAATAAAAGGAAATTAAAACAGAAATAAATCAACAATGAAAAAAAGCAATATATTGCATACAACGTTTCTAGATCAATGATTAATTGTCATTGGTTCCTAATTAATTATTCATAGGAGGGGATGTTGTTTATTAGTTGAAATCTCTAACTAATACGCAATTCACATAAGAGATTATGATCGTCAATCCCCTAAACATTATTAATACAGGAAATAAAACTAAGATCTCGGCATTTAAAACCCATATCAATTACGTCCCAATTGCACAACCTAATTAAATCTAATTAATTCCCCAAAAAGTTTCCAAATTCTAAATCAATAAATCGTACAATCGTCATGATCTATCAACCTATAATTAACCCTAACCAATAACATGCAATCGTTGTATTACTAATTAGGGGCAGAACAAATCATGAATAAACATTAAGCACAAGAACCTCTAATTAATCCTAATGTAGAGTTACTGATTGCAAGATATTAAGAAAACTACCCCTCCATGGATAGAGGATAAAGGCTCATAATAAATAAAAATAAGAAGAGAGTAGAATAATGGAGAATTAAAATAACAAAACCTGAATTAGAGAACGAAAGAAATTAGCAAATAGTTGGGAGCTTGGGTTGTCAATGCAAGCGCTCCAACAATCCTTGAAGAACTAATAATTAAGCACTACTAACATAAACCTAAAGTGCATAAAATAAAAGGAAAAAGTGCAGAAAATAAAATTGGAGGTTGAGTATGAAGTTTTTTTTTTCAAGTGGTTGAGAGAGGATTTCTATTTATAGAGGATTGGCCAAAAGTGGGTGGAAATCCCGCACTTTCAGCACAACAGTTAGTAAAATCGTGATAACTTCGGCTACGTACAAATATCGGATTAAAGTGATTCAAATCTCCAATTAAAGCTAAGAGATAGATCTACAACTTTGTAGTTGAGGTCAAATCGAGATTCAATATCCATAATAGCAAAAAATCCGTGGCAAAGTCAACACTAAAAATCCTCAACAAATCTTTGACCAAATCTTTTTGAATTTGAATTTAATCTTGTATTTATTGGTCCAAATATTCTCTTCAAATCTCTTCTTCACAATTTATATCTCATCAAATCTCCTTCAAATTTTCAATGATCCTCTTGACAATTTATTTTCTGCAATTAAAATAGAAAACTAAAAAAGAACAAAAGAAATCTACTCGGGTTTTTTTCTAAGATAAAATAATGCTTAAAATTGAATTTTCTCAATTTCTCACAAAAGAGGATAATGTGCAAAACATATTAATTAAGCATTAAAACCACACATTTTTAGTATGCAATGTTTAATTATAGAATAATAAAATAGGGTACAAAATCCACCTATCAATCCTCCTTTATCTTCTCAATATCATTTGAAACATTGTGTAATCCTACATTGGATAAGGATGGCGGTACTTTAGTAACTTGCGGGAAATCCATGATCGCTGTGTACGGGACGCTTACCTTTGATACCTAGAACTAGATGTTGAGTGGGATGAGAAAATAAATTTTCTCAGTGGATTCCTATGCACTAACTAAATGGCATCACATCATTTTCCGTCATTCGAGTCGTGCCTAGGTGAGCATGCATCCATATAAGGTTCATTTATTTATCTTAACCTAGTCCTGAATAGTTACTAATTAAACATAGTATTTCCTTCAATTGTAACAGTTACTAACAAGTCAAGGTATGGCAATAGTTATCATCATAATAATAAAGCATTAAACATACAAGGATGCATTATGACATGATATTCATATTTAACATTTATCATCCGCCTAGAAAGGTAGGTATCCTTCATTGTCATGATAAAAGTATCCTTCATATCATTTATAAAAAATTTCCATTGTGGAGTTTTCCTTTAGTACACCTTGGGGACTAGTTACCACCCTTCAATATACACCTTCGTAAGTGGAATTGAGCTCAATCTGTTACCAAACCACATCACATTTAGTGAAAGAAACACCAATAATAAACAATGGTCGAAGTAAATAGCATTATGCTAGAGAAGGGAAACATAATCCTTCCAGTACATCTTGAACCTAGGTGTAAAACCTCTAAACCAAAGGGCGTCAAGGTGACCCACTAACTACACTAGCCTAATGAATGCACTCCTTTAAAAAGAAGCCATATAACCATGTTATCACTTTAGTCCTTATAAGTTTTTTATTTAAAAAATTCATGATGGATACTTCCTCAGACAAGGACCCGATTTATCTTTTATTCTTAAAACGTCTTATTGAATTTGCCTTAATTGAGGACTTAAACAATCTCCACTTGCTTTTGAAAAATTGTATAACACACTTATATAAAGGGTTGTGATATATATCTTTATGCATGCTTATAACCTTAACATTATTCAAACTCTCATTACAAAGCATAACTTAAGCATCACTTGAAACATGAACATAGTCGTAATAATGGTCAATAGTATAGGCATAAGCATAAACATGATCATAATCATCACATGGCATAGGCATTTCATAACCAAACCTAAATTACGCATATGTAACAATCCCAGCATAAGCATAGGCATAGCATTATGCATGAGGGGAATCTGGATTCTCTTACACGCCCTATGGCTGCGTCCTTCTTGATACATAGTCCTTCCGCCTTTGTAGCCGTGGTTGCGGCTACAACCTACTTGCGTTCCCTATCGTTGACGACTTGACAGTGCTCTAACCAGTGTGGTAGCTAGCCACGTAAAGATCATAGGAGGAAGACATCGAACAACGATAGGAGCAACCACCTAACTGAAGGGATGGCAAGGGATCGACCCTGTGACTCGATCAGGCGTGGACTCATGGGTCGGCCCTATGACTCGACCAGGTCAGCCCTGTGACTTGACCTTGCGTTACTTCGTTCATTCATTTAATGGGCCCATTCTTTAGTTAGGCATGTGCCTGTAATCAACATAGTAAGGCCTGTGCCTTCATAGTCAGGCTTGTGCCTATATTCATAAACCCAAGCCTGTGCCTGCATTCATAACCAATCCATCTTGCTGAACTAGTGAGGGGCTTGTCCATTGGACGTGCCAAGAGAGGGATTTCTTATCATATAACGAGGTACTTGCCTTAAGGTATACCAGACCCATGGCGACCGGAACCTTCTTAGAGCATCACTTGTTCCCTAGAGTTCAGTTATGATCTTTTAACATTAGGTGATTACCTTCTAGTTATCTAAGGTTGTCCTAACACCTGAGTGACAACCCGGTCCTCATGATATGCAGTATCATTAAACATAGTCATTATCCAGGTTACACATGTCATACAGATAAGTGCTTGTTGGAAACATGCGGGCCCAGGTAACTTGTACAACTTCACTCTCCAGTACATGTTAGCTTCGCAAACAAGAGTTTCCTGGGTTGTTAAACACCCTCGAGAACTTCCGGGTCACTTAGTCACCCCTGTACAAGTTTCCATGGGAAACCATGGGTTAGGCCGCTCAGCGCCTAGGCAAGGTCGCTCAGCGGTCCCGGAGCCATTCAAGTCACAGAACCTCATTTCCAAACCATTTCCCAAATCATTCTTCACGCCGCTCAGTGGTCCCTGAAGCCCCTAGGTCACAGAATAGTTTCAAAACACGTTCCTTTAAGGCCTTAAGCCCTAGGCTGCTCAGCCCCCTGGGCGTGACCGAGGGTTCCTTCTCCGTTTTCTAGCTTTTCTTGCAACCCTTTCCCATGGCCACCTCTTAGGGCTTTTTCACAAGTTCTAACAACCAAAATACAACATCATCCAGCTCAAAAAACATATGAAAATCATCGGTACATCATAACCCTAGCATAGCTAACATAATACACAACAGTTCACAGAATCACACATAAACACATAGAAGTCACCAAGGAGGTGAGCAAGCCAAGTTTACCCACTTCCTTAGAGTCTTGTGGAGGGTTTGGAGGGGAGTCAAGGGTTCCCTGTGACTTTCCTGGCTAGTTTTCTAGTTTTGGCAGCGTAACGACAATGTTTCAGAACGGAACGAATTTTGAGCAGAGACTTAGAGAAAATGAGAAAGTGTGAAAATGAAGCCATGGAGGGGGATATTTATAGGCTTAAGGAAGAAATGGTCTTGGCCATTTGTGTCTATAAAAATTAAATTGAAAAAGAAAAGGAAAAAGAAAATAGAGTTATGGATAATTATGCTTAGTCAAATCCTAGTCATCTTTGACTATTTGACCACAAATGTGTGGTTGTGGTGAGGAGAGAGAAAATGTGAGAGAGGGAAAATTTGCTTGCCCGTGGGCCCACTTTCCAGTCCGGTTTTATCGTGTTTTGTTGTACGTTGTCCAGGTGCTTCGCGTACGGCTGTCCGAAAATATTCTGACGACGCCATTATGATCTCTTAATGGTTCTAGGGAAGAATCTTAGGTTTTTCCAAGGTATTTGTAAACTTATTTTCATACATATGTTCTTTACAGATACCTTTTAGGTATGATTCACTTCCGGTGGTGGATGGCGACAAATCCGGTGTCTGCGAATTTCCGTGAAATTGCGGTCTATCGCCTTATTTGGTGTTCTTAGGAGATAAAAATTAGGATCCATAACCTTAAGCTAATTATATCACTTATATATCCATTTATTATGGGAAATCCTTGTAAGGGAAGAAATCGAGATGTTACACGGATCTTGCGACATTCCGCGAGATCATGAAACAATTATTTTCACTGATGTTTTGGGAAATAAGGCTTCATAATTAAATTTCCCGTCTAAATAACTGTCTCGAATATACTTTAATTACGTGAAATTGTTAATTACGCGAAATCTTTATAAGGGAAAAAATCGGGATTTTACCATGGACCCACACTATATACTTCGTCCATTTTCACTTCCAACCGAAGCATGTATACATGCTACATATAGCCTCATCATTGACCTAAAGCCACTATTCTTCCGTGAGATCGTTTGTCAATTTGATTCCTCTTCCTCTGTAGATAATATTATTGGTCTGCCACTTTAAATATGAATATATAGAATAGGAGAAAAAGACATACACACATATATGAGCCACGAGTATTCTATATCGTATTAATTTTATTTTATTTTTTTGTGTATGCTTGATCCAACATTGAATTTAAACATTCCATAAAAAAAAACTGAGTTTAAACCTTGCATATTATCCATAAAACTACATAGAGTGAACTAATAATAAACTAATATAAAATATAACAATTACATAAATTAAATAAACTAACATAAAATATAATACAACAAAAATTTACCTAATTAATATAACATACAGTACAACATACAATCTAAATTAATTAATATAACATAATAAATCTAAAAAACAACTAATTAAAACTTTGTAAAAAATTAATCTAACAACCTAACAAACTTATTTTAATCTAAACAACCTAATTCATAAAATTAATCAAACAACAAGACATATTTATTTAAATCTCTCAACCTAATTTAACAACCTAATCTAACGATCTAACTTAATTTTAGTCTAAAAATTTAACATATTCTACCAAAAAAAAGGATAAAAAAACTAACCTCGATATGTGATGACGTAAAGAGAGTGACAGTGGCGGCGACAACAACAACCTAACAGTGTAGGGAGGGTGATGATGTTGGGGTGGCAAGGAGGGTAGTGGTGGTGGCAGGACGATGGTGGGGTGTAGTGACAGTGGCAAGACGGTGGTGGGTGTGGTGGTCAGGAGCATAGTCGCAGTGGCAGGAAGGTGGAGTGGGATTTTGGAGAGAGAGAAGGAGTAAGGAGAGTGAATAAGGAAGAGGGAGGGGATGGACATATATAGCCTCTGTTAGGTCGTGGCCATTAATGGCATTGCTTCGTTATCGTCAGATTATCCAACGGTAACAAAAGTCGAATGTTATAATGTTGGGAACACGCCTAACTTTACATGAACAGGAACGTTACCGTCAGATTTATCCTATGGTAACAAAATTCAAACGTTATGACATTGGGAACACGCATGACTTTACATGAACAGGCATATTACCGTCAGATTTATCCGACAGTCACAAAAGTTGAACGTTACACCCGATTGCAAAACGTGTGCCTCTTCATGTGCTGCCAAGTTACCATCGGCCAGTTCCAACTAGAACTTGACTGTTCATGTCTCAAGAGATTACCGTCAAATATTCCAGACAATAATTAGTCAAAATTTACAAACACACGTGTCCACTCGTCTATCAAAGTTTTCACCAACTTAATATCGTCAGATATGTCCGTCAGCTTTTTTCTCTTTGTTTTACCATCGGAAAAGGCCAACGGTAATGGTTTTGTGCCATTAGGCACCAACCATTATCGTCAGTTTTACCGTCTATTATTTTTTTCGACGGTAATCATTGTCAAAATTGCTCTGACGGTAACGATAATGTTTTCCGACACTAATACCATCGAAAAATTTTATCTGACGGTAATAGGCATGCTCCTAGTAGTGATTATCAGACTAAGTCTAAGTACCATATTAAGCTGACTTATTTGCTCAGTATGAAATTATAAAAAAATGGGGCGAGAAAATGTATATTGGCTATGATTTTATTGGATCAATTTGTGAGGTATTGTTTTTTTCCCCTGTCTATGCATCATTACTCATAACTCTACTTTTACTAAGATTTTTAATGAGGCTTTGCTTGATTTAATCGAGCATTGTTAAGCCTTGATAAAAAGATCTTTTTTTGCTCTACTTGTTTTTTATCTACATGGTATTCTTTTATAAAAAGAAGTACTATTACTTATAACGATAAAAAGAAACTCTGCTTTTAGTGTAATTTATTGTAAATATTTTTATAATCGATTCTAAATTTAGATAAAGGCTAATATTATTCATACTCATAAATTGGATTCATTGTTTTTTTTAAAATTGTTTAGGAGGTATTAATTATTGGTAATAACTAATTTCTTTTGAGACTTTAAAATTATCGTAGTGAGTATGTTTCTCTTAACAAAATCTTTTACAAACATGTCGCTAAAAATTAAACCTCTAACCAAATACTTTAAAAAACTCAATTATCTACTTACTATATTAGATTCATTATAGACATTAAAAGAAAAAAAAGACAACGAAAGTTGGTCCATTCCTCTCTCTTTCAATACCCGTTACATTGACTGATCTTCATTTCACTTCATGTTTACAATGAGTCCAAATTGTGAATAATTAAATAACATTGCTCACAACATTTGTATTCATTTTACTTACGTAGTTGATGCATCTATGAAAAAAAAAACCAAAAACTTAATTGTTATGAATTAGAAGCATAAATTTTTTTACACTATTATCCAGTTAAATCGTTTTAAATACATAATTTTTTAAGTAATGAGTGAGAGATTTGTTACTACATGAACTAACACTACTTATCTAAGAAAAAGTAGTGGGTGAGAGATCGGTTAACTATTGCTTATGTGATTAAGACTTGATTGAATGACAATGTAAAGATACGATAACATTATAAAAATTCGTGCATAATCATTAAACTCTTAAAAAAATGGCTTAAATTTGTTTACGAATTATTACTTGTGAGGGTGTGTGTGTAACTATAGAAGTATTGACCTATGACATGAAGGTTACATGCTCCAATTTTCAAAAAAGTTGTTTTATTATTTGCATCTATGATATGGGGAACAATGTGTTGACTCACATTCCATTCACCATTAAATAAAATCTCATGCGAAATAAAAAATGGTTATGTACATCTAGTCTAGTCTTTTGAGACCCCATCATCAGTCAGATCCTCATGCATTGAACACATTTTGTATTATGGGAAATTCTTGTATCATGTCATTCTATGCAGACACGCAACGTTGACGAGACCCATAAATGAGGAAGTATATCTAAAATAGAGTTTAAGAAGCACATTTTTATTATGACTGTGCCTAAAATTAAAGTGTTAAATTTATGCTTATGTAAAAATTTCTCATGTGATAATATTTTTAGAGCATAGATATTTCTCTCATGTTTTATATAAGATATTTTTTATTTTTTTTTGCGCATATAGAATATTATTGTCACAACCCACAGAAGCAACTCAATTTCATCACGGCGCCGAAATCATGGCATCGCATGCTGCCCGCCATATCTATATATAGACCCCTCTTACTTAACTCTTCCAATCACACAAACACACCACCTCCTAGCTTGCTAGTTGATTATACTCCCTCCAATCCCTCTTTGCCTTAGTGCTTTTCTCCTCTCTCTCTATTTCCAGCAACAAAAATGATGAGTTGCCAAGCATGGCCAGAACCAGTGGTTCGAGTCCAATCCTTAGCTGAAAGTGGCCTAAGCTCAATCCCTTCCCGCTACATCAAGCCACGCTCCCAAAGGCCCACCACCAATTTCGCTCCTGCTCCCGCTCCCGCTCCCCCGGTCCCAACTCAAATTCCCCACCATGATCACGTGAACATCCCGGTCATCGACCTCCACCACCTGTTCTCCTCCTCTGGGGAGGACAGTGGCAATAACCCTGTCCTCCGAGAGGAGGCACTCCGGCGCGTCTCAGAGGCGTGCCGGGAGTGGGGGTTCTTCCAAGTGGTGAACCACGGGGTGAGCCACGAGCTGATGAAAAGCTCGAGGGAGATGTGGCGCGAGTTCTTCAACCAGCCGGCGGAGGCGAAGGAGGAGTATGCCAACTCCCCTAGCACCTATGAGGGCTATGGGAGCCGCTTGGGGGTCAACAAGGGTGCCATTTTGGATTGGAGTGACTACTTTTTCCTCCATTACATGCCCCATTCACTTAGGAACCAGGATAAGTGGCCTGCACTTCCACAGTCGTTGAGGTAATTAATATATGGATATAATAATATCTCCCTGTTATTCTCTGTACTGTACTTTGCTTCCCCCAAAAATTCTATTTGGTTGCTTTTTCTTTCTTCTTTTGTTACAAATTAAGTTGTTTGCTCCAATGATCAACCGTAATTAACTTGCAACATTCTCCTTCAAACATGGGCTATATTAACTATATTAAAAATACTTATATCGTTATTTGACGTGTGTAAAACCGTGTTGGTTATATTAAAAGTATATCTTTCGAAAATGTTCCTGCACATGTTCAATAGTAGTTTTAATATTAATAGTATAAATTATATGTATCCTACTAATAACTACTTCCTCCCTTTCACAACTGCTTGACTAATTTATTACGTACAAATTAATGTATTTGTAAAGGTACATGTATATGCACCAAAAAGGATAGCTATATGTTTGATTCAATATATATATATATATATATATATATATATATATATATATANTTTTTTTTTTTTTACAAATTGGTATTTTTGGATTTTGTCTCTTTGGTAAGATATGGGAAAAATTATTATATGTTGTTGGATTAAAAAATTTCTTACTCAAATTCATTTATTTTGACATATTAATAAATGTGGGTCACTTTTATCTCCTAAATCACTAACATTCGCAAATGTTTTAAAGAATCTCTCGTCGCAAAAACATTAAAATTCCTGAACATTAAGTAGATGTGAGTTAGGTCTATTTACTTAATATTTGGTGCTATTAAATGCTGTGACTAAGCCATTAAAGTCCATACCAAAGCATTAAAGTATTATAAAGCGTTGGATAGAAGGGTGTAGGCAAATTTATAACGTGTTAGAATTTTAATTTAGAATTCTATGAATCAATTCTAAAATTCTAAAAATGGATTCTTTTTTCATTTTTGAAATGTCAGAGTTGAGTCTGACCAAACGTTCAGTTGTTATAAAAGTGAGGCTTTGGACCTGTCAATGACTCAACATGGAGTGTGTTGGAAAAAGCCGTGTCACGCATTATGTGAATCTTCAATTAATTAATTTGAAGCTTTTTGACACGTTCAGCTTTGGAGACTCTGTAACCTACCAGTGGGGGTGTGTGCTCTACTAGAAATCAACGCTTTTTTTCCAGCATAAACACGTAAACTCCACACGCACGTGTAAAACGTGTGGTTGTATCTATTGGTAAATTGGCAAAGCCAGAGTTTAGCAAAATATTTAAAAAATTTTGAAAAATAAATAGTATATAAAGCTTTAAAGCATGTCGGATAACAGATTATTTAAGTGAAATAATTGTTTACTAAAATTGACTTGGTAAACATAAACTATTCTAAAATAAACATAAGTCAAAAATGCATTAATAATGCCTATGGTTAAAGTATGCAATAAAATATATAGATGACTGAGACCCCTAAGCATTTGGTCAAGTTTCATAATAGTGTGTAGATAAAATGCTTGGGGTGAAAAATATATTCATTTAAGTGATCTTAAAATCCTTTAAAACAGAAAGTAATTTCCAAACCATCAAAAAGAAAGATTAATAATATATATACACACACTACTAATATATATAAAGTAAAATTGGTCTTGGAGTAAATTGGTGGCATATTCATTTTTTTTTTTTTCTGTCATGTACATAAAAAAGCCGGTAAATTTTTGTTAACCGCCTGAACAAAATTCACGAGCTGCATAGTTATATTTTAGGCAATGTTAACTGGGACCTAGCTAATTGACCCATAAGTAAGTGCAGTCATCTCTGTGTGATAAATGATGATAATAAATGTATGTAGGACCTTTTACTTGAATGAAGCTTCTAGCCAAACTACTTTACAATATTGATGATACAGTCTTGTCATTTTCCCCCTAACTGCAATTTTCCATTTTGGTGAATTAACAGGAAAGTGATTGGTGAGTATGGAGAGGAAGTGGTGAAGCTAGGGGGAAGGATACTGAAAATGATGTCAATTAACCTTGGGATGAAAGAGGATTTCCTCATGAATGCATTTGGTGGAGAGAATGAGATTGGTGGCTGCCTGAGGGTGAATTTCTACCCAAAGTGCCCACAACCTGACCTCACCTTGGGTCTCTCCCCTCACTCGGACCCAGGTGGCATGACCATCCTTCTCCCTGATGACTTTGTCTCTGGCCTCCAAGTCCGCAGAGGGAACGATTGGATCACTGTTAAGCCCGTCCCTAATGCTTTTATCATCAACATTGGTGACCAAATTCAGGTCCTAACTCTCTTTGGAACGTTCACACCTTTTTAAATTAACTAGTCAATCTGTTCCATCATGACTGATTACTTTTCCTTTCATTTACTAATTGGTCGTGTGCGTGGAAGAGAAATAGAAGATGATAAAAAGATTGTGTCTAGTTTTTGTATTGGTCAAAAAATGACAGAGAGAGATAGTGAAATAGCGGCAGAGACATGTTTTTCATGTCTTTTTTTTTAAAACATAAAAATTAATTTAAAAATTGTCTCGAAACATATATCTTGTGTGCTTCCCTTTTTGGAAGTATAGAAAATTGTCCCAAGACGTTAATTTTATGTTTTTTGTTTGTCTTTGTTCACTTCTTTTAACATGTTTTTGTCTCTAAGATTGTCTTTATATCTTTTTTTCTTAGAATAAGAACCAAATACTACTTTTAAAAACAAAAAAAAAAACATATTTTGTTTTTAGTAATTTTTTCACACTGAAAATAGGAAATAAATTAAAAGGTGACAATTTTGTAATTAATTAATGTCTAGAAAGCACGGACACTTCACGAGACTGTCGTGTCTCCATATCCAACACATTGCGGACACTCACACAAGAAGACACTCGTTTGACACACGTGTTGCCCATGTCCAAAAATGTTCAAATAAAAAATTCATAATTAGCTGTGCCCAAGCATGTTCGAGTTATATCCAAACATTTTTTGTGTCATGTCCATACCGTGTCCGAGTAAAATTTTTTAAATATTAAATAATTTATAATAATATAAATACTTAGAAAATTAACAAGTATTGACACATGAAAATATCTTGAATATTTCATATATTTTAAAAGAAAATTTAGAAAATATTAAGAATTAGTAGTTTGACATCAATAAAAGTATTATGATATTATTATAAATATTTAATTTTATTCCTACATATGTTGTGTCGTGTTGTCTAAAATTTTGAAATTGGTTTGTCGACGTATCGCATGTCGTGTTGTATCTCATGTGCATGGTCAGGGTGTATATGCTTCTTAAATCAATGTTCATTATGTTTTATTTTTCAGGTGCTGAGCAATGCGATATACAAGAGCGTGGAGCACAGAGTGATTGTGAACTCAAACAAAGATCGTGTCTCCTTGGCCTTCTTCTATAACCCAAAGAGTGATTTGCTGATTGAACCTGCTAAGGAGCTTGTGACAAAGGAGAGGCCAGCACTGTACCAACCAATGACATATGATGAGTACAGGCTTTACATTAGGACGAAAGGACCTTGTGGAAAAGCCCAAGTTGAATCCTTGACTTCCCAAGGGTGAATATCCAGTTGTACTACTGTGTAATTTGCAAAATGGCAATTTGAATTGCATCTAAATAATTGAACATCTTTACTCTTCTATTGCATGTGGTTGAAGTTACATGATCATGTATGTCTTTTTGCCCAAAAATATTCTTGTACCAGTACAAATTTATTCTATTATATTTAGACACACTCACATAGGTAAAACTCGTGAATAAATGAGTATATCTTTCTCATTCATGTGTTTTCTTATCTGAAATTGAGTTATTACCCTGATCAATTCAGGGAAAAAAAATGAATAATGGGGGAGTGATACGGTCGAGCAGGAAAGAGATAAAATCATGATCCTTGTGACACGAATTTTATCAATTTATATAAAGCCACGGACTCCAATCTAGATGGGTCGTTGACACGTTTTTTTATTAATTCACCCTGTATATATTTAAGCTAAATTGAAAAAACTTGAATTCAATCACGTTGCCAATTTTGGCAAATGCGTGGCAGCTTCAATCACCTATTGCAATTAGTTCAGGAATCGGTAGTGGAACTTTTACGCGACGCGTTAAATTTGAATAAGTATATATCACCATCACGTTGGTGTTGGGACAGCCGTACCAGAGAAGAAGGTGAAAATGATGCGTGTTTCCTCTTTTTTCCAAAACAAACAAAGAAAAATTAAGAGAGTTTAGCTACGACACTCGTTAAGGAACTTAAAGTAATATAATTTTATTAAAAAAATAAAATTAATAAATTTTAAATACACTAAAAAGTATTAATATTTGTAAAATATTCTATTTTTAGTGGTTTAACAAGGGCTTAGCTAAACCCAAATTAAGAAGATAAAAATGAAAAGAAAGAATGAAGGACAACAAAGCACTTTTGCATTTGAAATTAAGATAGACTATGCCATACTCCTAAAAGTTTCATGGAGTATCACACGAAAGATAGAATAAATAACCTGTTGTAGCCGGTATTAGGGGCTCTGGGCTCTGTGTTATCATATTTTTACGAGATCTTCAAGGGTAGATTAGCTACAAGAGTGAGCTATTATCACTTTATTTTGTCTATCTGTACTCTTATTATTAACTATTTAAATTATCCTATAATAAGAGTTGAATTTATTTATTAATTTATCTAAAACTAAAGTAATCTTCCTTATCAATTTAATTTGTGATTTTATTTTATTAAAGCTCTTAATTTTATTTAAATTCTTATTCTAATTTTTTATTATCAGGTTTTTTTTTTTGACAAATAAGTCTTCTATGAATTTATATTTTTTTTTACTTATTTAATATGAATTTAAACTTTAAAAATGAAATAAATGGGACTTAAAGTCTTTTTAAAAAATTCTTAAAATATAATAAGTTTAGGACATATGCTCATTAAGAACTACTAGTGAAGTGACCCGGGCGATGCACGGATAAGCAACACTAATAAAAACATTAAAAAATTTGCATATATTATATAAACATAATTAAAATATTTGCTCATAAATATATATATTGATATATTGAATAAGAATATTTTTTATCAACCTTCAACACATATTGTATTGGACTTTTTCAGCTAATTTTCTTTTTTATCATACATTATTTGTCCTATTCAAGTATGCATAATTTTCTTTAAAAGTATGTGAAATAAAGATTGAGTTTAGTCTCCAAACTATTTTTATTATGATGATGGTAAATATATATTATATCTAAATTATTTAATATATTTTAACTTATAAAAATAATTCAATGTTATTTTATAAAATAATTTGAAGTTTAATATATTTTTTAATTTGTTTAAATTTTTTTATTTTGTTACTTAATAATTTAATGCATTAATAATTCAATTTTAAATAATAATAATAATAATAATAATAATAATAATAAAATAAGAAAGAGTACTTTAAAGAAATTAGTAAATAGATTTGTGGAAAGTGAATTACTATGAATAAAATGAAGAGACCTTGGAAGGAAGTATAGAACGAGGATAGTGTAGGAAATTAATATAAAAAGGATAATAGTGGGAGTGTAGATAGACAAATGTGACTGTTAATAGCTTCACCCTACTTATAATTTTGATTTGAGGTGTGTTATTTGAATTGAAGGATTATATAAAAGGATTCAATAATAAATTGAATATATTAAATTAGTAAACTTACTCGTTTCTCCTTTTTTGGAAGCGTGATCTTGAAGCCTTGACTAAAATCACTAATCGATAGGATCCAACACAGTGTGTCGGATGGATCCTAAGTTTTCACAGCCTAAATCATCCTCTCTTTCTAATTGCAATTATCGTCACATGAATGGATGCATTAGCCACTTTTATAGAGAAGATTAGGGTTAGATATTAATTACTAAAATTACTATAATGACCTTCTAGCATTCCCTTGTCTTATCTTATATTGAATAAGTAAGAACCCTATATGGGTGGACCGTACGTATTCTAACATCTCCCACTCATACATAATGGGTGTTCTCAAGTAACTTTGTAGTTAATTAGTGAATATCTGGTATTGTTTTATTATGGGCAAGAACACTTCCAAGATTGATGGCCTAAAGAAATAGTTGAGCAAATTCTTTGCTATGAAGGACTTGGGCCATCAAAAACAGATTTTGGACATGACAATTACTTGATATAGAGATTCCAAGAAGCTTTATTTGTCACAAGAAAAGTACATAAAGAAGGTGTTTCAACAGTTTGGCTTGGACGGAGCTAAATATGTTGCAACTCCTCTTGCTCCTCATTTCAAGCTAAGTAATAAGTAATGTCTTACTATTAATGACGGGAAACAAGAAACGGAGAGAGTTCCTTTTGCCTCAGCTGTTGGAAGCTTGATGTATGCCATTGGTACAGTGAGTCATTTTCTCTCAAATCCTGGAAAAGAGCACTAGTATGTTGTGAAAGAGATTATGAGATATCTCAGAGGTACAACTAATTTGAGTCTTAGATTTGGTGGTGAGAAACATGTGCTAGTTGACTTTACTGATATAGATATGGAAGGACACGTTGATTCTCAAAAATTTACATCAGGTTATTTGGTCAAGTTTTCAAGAGGAGCTATACTGCGACAATCAAGGCTACAGAAGTTTGTTGCACTCTACTACAGAAGTAGAGTTTATTGCCATAGCTGAAGCTTGTAAAGAGTTGTTGTGGATGAAAATATCTCTTGGAACTTGGTTTCAAGCAAGACAGTTATGTGTTATTTTGTGACAACCAAAGTGATATTCATCTTGGTAAGAATTCTACCTTTCATGCAAGGCCTAAACATATTGATGTTAGGTACCATTAGATATGAGATGCGTAAAATTCTAAGTTATTGGAATTAAAAAAAATTCACACTGATGATAATGGTGCTGATATGATGACAAAGGCATTGCCTAGGGAGAAGCATAAAACATGTTGTTAGATCGTCAGGATGACGATGGCCTCCACCTAGTTGAGAAGGGGGAGAATTGCTGGGTTGGTTCTCTCCTTAGTGTGAGGTTCAAGCCCAATTATTTGGGATGTATCTTGACATGCACATTAGTGTGTCTTAATGTAATTTGATTGAGGTTAGTAGTAGCCACAAATGAGTGGAGAAGAGTGAAGAGAAAGTGAGAGAGAGGTGCCAAAAATTGCAGTTTTTTTAGCAACAACTTGTTTTCATTAAGTGGACGATCGGATGGTCAAATCCTTCCCAATCGAGCTGAAATTTTAACGGGATATTCCTCACTCATTGTTATTCAATTTGGACAATGTGATCGTCAATCGAAGCTCTTCAGAAGTTCCAAAAAATTCGTGAACATTGTTGTTTTTCTGGTGATGTTTTGGAACTCTTCTTTGTCGATTTTGTCTTATTGATATTTTTGGGCCCTTATAGGTGACCGTTTGTTGTTATAGAAGAGTTGTACAAGTGTACTCAATGAAATTTGTGAAACTCCTTTGTACCTTTGATTTAGTGGGTTTTTTTTTTTAATCTCTTGCATTGAGAAGTTTTTTTACATTAAATTTGGTGTTCTATTTTTCTACCTTATCATGTATATTCGTTTCTGTTAGTTGTTGGTATATTACGTTCTTCCATATTATTCCATTGTTATCACGTTCCATTCTTTAAAGATAACAGCTGATTGATGCGAAATCCTTACTGTTATGGAAAACCAGCCAAGACGTTGAAGTCAATTGAACCAATTCGTTGGATGAATAAAGAGGAAATCATCCAAATCCAATCCTGATTCCATGGCATTGGTGTTTTATGGAATGATAAGACTAACCACTAGTTAGAGCCAAGTTCACATTAACATGTGCTGCGGATACTGACTATCGTCGGTTCTATCCTTTTATGCCCCCAAAGATATCTCTTATATGAACAACCACACAACATTTAAGCATGAACAATACAATCCAATAATATATTACAGGCATTTTTTCCGTTGTTCCTTTCTAGGTCCTCCAAGATATAAATGTCCCAATGAAAATGCTTTGAAGGTCCAAAATATTATGTAAACACTATATAATAAAACAAATTCTAGTATAAAAACAATTTTAACACTTCATATTTAGGCACTAAAAAAAAAATTAATAGAACTCTTAAAGATGTAAGCGTATCTTAGATAAAGCTAGTGAAACCCATCTTTTTTATATAACTGTGCCTAAATTTAAAGGGTTAAAATTATATTTATTCAAGA
Source organism: Nissolia schottii (assembly GCA_003254905.1). Taxonomy (NCBI): domain Eukaryota; kingdom Viridiplantae; phylum Streptophyta; class Magnoliopsida; order Fabales; family Fabaceae; genus Nissolia; species Nissolia schottii. Next base: position 336,750 of record QANU01042752.1, read on the forward strand.
ATTTTCCATATATGTAAGATCATCATCTTCTTTTATTTCTTAGAAAACACCTTTTTTTAATTATACAAAACTTAAAATAAGAATCCGGGCACCAAATTAGGTGATTGGCATGCTGCTGCAAGCTGAGTCCACGAAAGATTCCAGGTTTGGTCATAGAATTCAGGGGTGATGGTGGATGATCCTATTTCAAAACTTGTTGGAAAAACACCCTCTTCTTCTTCTACTACCCTTTGGCTTTTGGCTGATGATCCATGCTGTTCTTCAGTCTGTGTTGTCGTTTCCAAAGATTCTGATTGCTCAGAGAGAGAAGGCAGAGTAGGTGCAGCACTAGAAGCAGCAAGTGGCTTGCAAGATTTTCTAGTGATTGTTGTTCTGCTTTGGTGATGATGGCTTTGCCCAATTCTGTCCAGGTACTTCCCTTGTGCTTCAACTTTTAGCTTCAAGCTTCTTTGAACCTTTCCAAGCAAAACAAAAAATTTCAATTATGAAATTAAATGCTCTCCATGATTGTTCTTTTCTAAAGGAAATGGATGTTTTCCATGTGTACTAGGTGAGATTCCATTACAGAAGAAAAAGAGCACCATAGATTCTTTTATTCTTTTTAATGACCATTAAAAAATTTTAGGATTCTCGGCCAAAAACATATTTACAAAATATTTTATTTTAATATCTTGTATTAAACAATTTTTTTATCAGATAAAAATATAAAGGGTTAATTATGTTTTTAGTTTCTCATAATTTTTAAATTTTGTGTTTTACTTCTCATAAATTTTTCGTTTAGAAATCATTCTTCATAAAAAAAAGCAAAATTTGTTAGATTTTGGTCTTTGCTATCCATTTGGGCCCCTAACTGCTAACGTGACAGTTAACTTGGTTATATGACAAACGCATGCCACGTACATGAGCACTTAAACCAAACTTTGACCTAACTTGCATAATTAATGTCCTACCCGTGACTTATGATTCATGATCCTAAATTAAAAGATATCATCATCATACCTTAACGACAAAGAGGAGGGTCAACGACGAGTTAGGAGTCAGTGGGGAGAGCCATAGTAGTGAGGTGAGAGAGGAGGGGAGTAGAGAGAGTGGGAGGTAGGGGTGGGAGCAGGTCAGACGGCTTTTACAAAAAGGTTAAGCTCAGACCTTTTTCAAAGATTGTTTCAATAAAGAGGATAGACCCAGGCTATTACAAAAGCTTGTTAGATCTGTCAAGCCAGCCTGTTTATAAATAAGTTCATACAGGTTTACTAAAAAAATAAACTTACATTACCTTCATTAAGACTCAAACTAGAGACATTCACCATATCAAGACAATGCTTTAACCACTAGACTAGCATCACTTTCTGTAATATTTTATGCAATAATATTTATCAATATAATTTTATTATTTTAATTTTTATTTTTAAACAAACCCTAAATTAAACTCATAGGCTATGAGTTTTGATCTTCACGGACTTTGAAACCATTTGATTTAGGAATCAAATCAATCAAATGTCTCACAACTAAAATGGAATGATTTCAAAATCAAGACAATTCTTATTTTAACTTTCCATGAAATTCATTTGTCAATTCATATTCCCATGACTTCCCAATTAAATAATTTTTCATTTATAAATAAAATGGACTCCCAAATTTTGGAAATGGATCCTATCAATTAGATTTTTTTGTTAAGTACGATCTTTAACCATTAATTCTTTGTTGCTTATGTCATGTATGGAGCATACCTCATTAATTAATGGTGAGAGATCACATTTGACAATATATGACGAGAAATCTAATTGAGAGGTTCTATTTCAAATTTTAGATCCGGAAAGATGGTTGATTATTATTGTTGAATGTTGTTTTATTGAGTGCATAACATGCCACAGTAATAGGCCGCATTAACAGGACATAGTAATAGGCTATCGTAACAGGCCAGACAACAGATTTTTTTTATAATAAAAAATATACACAGGTAGGCCTATCAGACTCCAGGCCATGCTTGACCTCCCAAACAGGTCAGGCTAGGCTAAAAAAAATAGTCTATAACAGTTAACAAGCCAGACTCAGGTAAAAAACTAACGAGATATGCCTGACCTGACCTGACCTAGCCTATTCTCATCCCTGGCGAGAAATCTATTTTTTTAATTTAAAACAACCATATTTTAAAAATTCAAAATTAAAAGTAATATCAATGTAATTGTCAATGAATAACATAAAGTCTATTTTTTTTTAAAAAATACAACATATATGAGCGGGTTGGGTCGGGTTGAGAAGTAAGAACCTGAGACTCGACCCATGTAATATGACAGATCTGTTAGGTCTGACCTGCCAACTCGACCCGCTATGACGGGTCGGCGGTTCAGACTCAACCCATGTCCACCCCTAATATTTTTGCATTTAAAACACGTTTTCAATATGTTTCAAAAAATATTACATGATTATAAAATAATGATGTAAAAGTGCAATAGCTCGTCAAATTTTTTTATTAAAATATACTAGTACATTACAGGTGTCATGATTATATTGATCCAATACAAGTCCATGTCTAGAGGGATCCCCGCCCCTTGGGACACGAGCCAAGTTCCTGCGCTTGGTCCCTCATCCCTCCTCCAATGATAAGTCACTTGTCCCCCAATTTCTTGTGTCAGGGGAGACTAACTTTTACCCTTTGCTTAAATCTAAAGAAAATGGAATGAAAAAAATTGGGAAGAAAGACGTATAAATGATTGACATGTTTTACTGTTGGGATCATACAAGACAATAGGAGAGATGTAAAATATAAGTGATAAGTCTCAACTATTTTTTCTCCATAAAATGTGAGAAAACTCAATTAAGTTTGACGCAATTAGAAAAAGATGATAACTATACGAGTGAAAATAGTGGGTTGCACGTCTTTTTATTTTCTTTTTCTTTTTTCTTGAACCAAGTAATAAGAGTGAAAATGACTTTCCGTTTTCATTTTCTTTCCTTTTAATTTTTTTTCTTTTATTTTTTCTCTTTATCCAAACAAAAGGTTAAAAAAAAGGATCAATACATTAGAAAAATAGCAATTATAAGAACTGAAAAAAAAAAAAGAAGCAAAGACAATAAGGACTAATACTTAAAGGTAAGGACCAATTCCTTATCAGAGTACTATGGAAAAGAAAAATCCGTGGGACATATAGAGATCAAAATGTGTTTTTAGCCTGTATATCATTTTATATGTTCTCCTTGTCCTTCACGAGGAGAGGACACAACTCTTTACACATATTATTTAGTACATGATAAAAAAAGATGTCATTTAAATTATTAATTTATAGCACAAATACTAAATCACTTAAATCAATAAAGTGTCTTCACAATACTGCTTTCTTTTTTTTACTTACGGTATGTAAAAACAGTTAGATTATGATGTAAAAGTTCATTAGACAAATTATGGATATCATACCTCTATTTGATCACTCAAGCGTTTTTGCAGCTCCATCTGCATTTGAAGAACTTCCTTTAGCTGATGACCGCTATTTACGTGATAGTAATAATAAAAATATAATTAGCGTGTTAATGGATGGAAAAAAAGGAAATTGAAAAGGTGAAATAAAAATTGATGTTGAATGAATTATTGAACTCACGTTACAGAACTGAAATTTGGTAGTATATCTGATATGCTTCTCTTCTCAATCTTCCCTTCTACACAAGGAAAATTTATAGAATAATCAAGGAACTAGTTTATAATTCCACAATAATTTTGTAATTAGTATTTATTTAATCAGTAACATGACTTTGCCCAGGATTCAAAAACTTACTTGTGGTAGACTCTGGAATCAATTTGGAGATCCTGTATTTCTGAGCACATCCAAAACGAAATAACAAGTCAATGTTTAGAATCCACAGGTATTTCAATTTTGAAAGGATTTTTTTTAATGAATAATAATTAGGATTATTTGGAAGCATCAACGAAATGGATTGTTTAATTGCACATATTTTAAGTCAAAATTACCGAAATTTAGAGTTATTGATAAAATTGAACTTTTAGAATTGAAAATTTTCGAAACAAAATTAAGTAACCTATTGATTTTGGATGTATCCATGGTGTCCACCGCCAATAGTAATGATTAACTCCTTCGCAGTAATTGAGTTTATATGAAATGATAAACTATTGACCAAGAAATGTTTTACCATTCTCATATATAAAGATCTAACTCTTATCAACATAATTAAGGGACAAGGTAAGCTACCACCATGTCATAGTCACACCCCTAGTTTAAGTAAGGTATTGATGTCACATGCTAATTATAACTTAATCTAAGAATCTAAACTAATTAAAACTTGATCTAATGTGTAAAGGAAGGTATTTTGATGAAAATATAGTTCATATTCTTTTGTCAGGTATAATTATCAAATACATAAAAGTAAATAAATGTTCTTTATCATATCATTGGGCCCAGTTAAAGTTTAAATATATTTTTGGGTATGAGCTATGGTAGGTGGAAGATGGACCTACAATATAATGGAACTTTAACCATTGAGCCCAAAGTTGACTAAAGATATCTATTGGTCCACGCTAGGGAAAGAATGCAAGAGCTTATTTGTTAATTTTTTATACCTGTCTCATGCATTTTTTTTAAACAATTTCGAGTAATACAGTATCCTTTTACAAATTTTGATGCACACTAAATAAAGTAAAAAAATAAATTCAATAAATATCTTTAAATCTTAAAAGTTAATGAATAGTTATTTTATTTAGCACGTAAAACAAATTTATAGAAGAAATTAGGAGGAGGATATAACATTATTACTCAATAATTTTATTGCGCACTCATGTAAGATATGGAATGCTTTTTATAAATGTGTGTACGGTTTTGTCTTTTTTACTTAACTTGTATAGTATAGAAGTGTAATGGAATCTTAGTTACGTTTACATATGAACATGATACATGCACACCTTTCACATTCCTCACATTTTTCAACTTGGAACGATCCCCATCACATAATCAAAAGTAATTACAAAAACAAACAAACAAACCATCACATTGTCAAAAGTGAATAAGAGTTATGATGAATCGTAAAAGGTGTCCTCCACCTCATACTATTTGAGGTTAGGCATGTGTGCACATAATAACATCACATTTTTTCAAATTAAACTAGTAATTGTTATATAAGCTTAGTTCAAACGAGCGGAGAGAGAGAGGAACCTGCAAGTGGCTTTTGACGTGATAAATGCTTAATTCAGAAATACCCATAGCCTTCATTCCCTTCAATATACCTTTTGGTGTTGCCCCTGACAAACCAACCAAAGCATATATATATTAGTGCCTAACTCTTAAAACTTAACTAATTGTTCAAATGAACATTCACATATCAACTAAACTCAAATTAAACCCGCGCCAATGTCACTGCCTATTAGCTCCAACTAAATAAAATACAATTTCATGTACATATATGGTTTATCCCATGCCGATAGAAAAAAAAAATTATATTTTTTTCACAATGAAGAGGCTCAAACTTGAGACTTTTAGAGGAGAGAAACACAAATGTCATTAAAGCTGGAGCTCATCGAATCATTATCACGAATTGAATTCAAGACCTCTAGAAGACTGAAACGACAACAACAATTACTATTATTAAATCTTGTCTCACTATGCAAGATCAACAAAATGAAACAGACAATGTCATATATTGCCTTATCATAGAAAACTGAAATGTTAGAATTTTAAGTGAGTTGTGAAGTTCCAAATTAGTTAAAAATAGATTAGATAGAACCATATAAGTATAAAAGACTTACAAACTTTTTTCCTTAAGATTTTGGTTAAGACGTCAAGAGTTTCTCACCTAACCTATGGGTATCTCCATAAATTTTGGGGTCCCTCCCAATATGAAACACATTAGAAAAACGTATTAATCATGACTTTTTAGTAACACACACAAATCATTAATTAGTAAATAAAAATAGCATAATTTGAAGCAAGTTTCACAGATAACTCTTTCAACAAGAGATGTTTTCTTACAAAGATGGCACAAAAAGTACTCGAGTTTCTTAATTCTATCCCAATAATCTTAGTGGCCTTTATTAACATGCGATAGATCATTTGACATCTTTCCAAAGAACTTTACACATTCAATAGTATTACTCAGAAACAAAAGTCCACATTTTCCCTATATATATCATCCATGGACAAAATAGCGACACGTCGAACTCAATACCACTTAGCAGTAGAGGTTCTAATGCCCAAATCAAGAACCATTTCTCTAAAAATGTTTAAACTGTTAAGTAGAGACAATTGAATAGTTTCATATTTGACACAAATTATGCAAATTAAGACTTACGATCAGGGCCCCCAAGCCTATTTACAGCCTCCACAAAGCGATCATGGAGTTGTTGTGTCCAGCGTAGGCGTTCTCTTCCATTATTTGCAGAGCAATCTGAGCGACTTGAGCCCATAACTGAACCTTTTCTGGGGTCTAAGAGGCCCAAACAGTGGGGTACAAAAGAGGAGGATTATAGTACATAGAAAGCAAACAACGACTAATAAATAAATAACATTTGTTGGAGACAGAGAATGAATTAACCAATGTGGCGATGTTCACTAAGGTGCATTTGATTTCCTTAAGATTCTGCTTAGTGTCTGTAATTGTCGAAAGCAGCCAGGTATATTGTATAGCTTAACATTTCGTGTCCAAGTCTAGTATCTTGTGATGTGTTCTTTGTCTATAAGGCAAAGGATTCATTTGGCGAGAATGCCAATGATTTTAGTCAATGTCCTTGGTTATATGTATAATACATGTAGTTTCCCTAATCAATTTCAAATTCTTTAGGAGAGGATTTCGGTTTCTGTCTTGTGTGTTATTATTAGTGTAATTGTTTGACATTATTAGTAACATAGGTTTTGGATCCCGTATGAAAAAGCTTGCGTGACACGTTTACCAGCTCACTAAGGTTATGTGCGGGAGCTTTAGATATAATGGATCATGAAATTAATTAACAAGGCAAAGAGTGAGTTGAATGAAATGAAAAATGCCATCCTCCTATTTAGTTGTTTAATGAATTTAAGAAGGGAGTAGATGGAAAAATACATATTGTTTTCTCTTTGCCTTGAATTTGGAGGGACAAAAAATGATTTTTAAACTATGCTTCTATGGATGAAATTGGAGGGATAGCAAAGAAGGGTGTGACCTATTTTTGTTAAAAGTGTAGTTAAAAATTATTTTAAAGGGTGAAATGGAATGGTAAAAAAGTGTGCCTTATACCACTCAAAGAGGGAGTATAACACATTTCTCTCCCCTCTCCCCATTAAATTAATGGAACATCCAAACATAAGATGACAAATTTGTCATTAACATCCAAGAACATCCACTTCACCCTTTTCCATTTCATTCCATCATGAGTCATTTCCTTCCATCATCTATAGAACAATTTCAAACTGTTACCACTCGAATTTCAAATCGGGATAATCTTTAGTCGAAGGGATTGGAAAGAGAATTTTACATCTAGGCAAGAATAAGCGACTCCCATCAGTGAAGGATCCATAAAAGCTAAGATTTTTTACGACTAGGGGAATTGTTTGGTTCGAAGACTTTAGTCGAGGTAGTAAGGAATTGTGAAAATAGCCGTTCAGAAACGGCTAAAGTATCAGTTAATATTTAGGAGTGATTTTTGGAGTGGGCAGTTCCATTGGCCGTAGTGGGATGATTTTTCTGACATGATAGAGTTGGAAGTTACACCACAACAACAATGCAGTTATTTGCCAAAGGTATTTAAGAATTCAAAACATAGAGAAAGACAAACACACACATCTCAACACAAATTTTACTTTTGCTTTACTTCCTTTTACGCACTTTTTATCTTTTGGTTAAGTTGTAGTTGTATTTTTTTGCAGAACTTAATCCAAAGTTTGCGAATTTGGTGTAAATGATGACTATTGATTAATGCAAGTTATTTTCCTAATCGATATTTTTGCCTTTGTCCAAGATGTGTTCATAGTTCTAGTACTTGGAGAACTCATAACCAAAGGGCTGAGTCACCCCTTTGGTGGAATCGCCTAGGTTAGGGATCAGTTACTATTTCATTCTATGGCTAATACATTTGCTTTAGCCGAGATGTGAATTTTGTGGTAACATAATTTGGCATGCTCGGGGCGAGGGGACTTCCATAGGTGAATTGTGGAGTTTCACACACTTGGTTTCAACTGTTTTTGGCATATGTAGTTGAGGTCTGGTAATGCTTTGACTATAGTTGCTTTCTTGGTGGCCACATCCACACCAAAAAAAAAAATCAAAAGGGGATCAATCTTTGGCTACCAGTTAGGTTACTCAGGTTACTTTGGGAATGCCAATATGTCTCAAGAGCAGCCAATTGTAAAGGCTGAGGTGGTTCCTCAAAAACATGTATCTGCTAGATCTTCTACGGCTAAGAAGGTTTAGGAGGAAAGACAGCCTATGGCGATTACTGCTTCGTTCATTCGTCAGCAAATTGAGTTGGGAACGAATGACTTAATGGAGTGTTTGGCTAGTCAAATTGCCGATATTGTGAAGCCCATGGTTCGTAATGAACTGCAACAACATGGGTTGAATACTCCTTAACATGATGTGAATAGTGTTAGAGGTGCCAATACTGGGGGTAGGGAAGCAATCCTACTGCAGTTCCTCAGATTGGTCAAGTTACAATGTCTAAAAGACCAAATAATGCTCAAGGAAATTTGGGTTTGCCACATCTGTCAGTCGTTGACGTAGGCATGAACTCAGGTAACAATGAGCAAGGTAGGGGAAATTTTGTCCATGTCGATGCTAACACGACTAGTCCTAAAACTAGTTGATGGTAATTTATAATCAGGATCATAACGATGTGAGTCCAAGGTTTCAGAACGATGTTGCTAATCCTCAAGTAGTATAACAAGGTCCAAATGATGGAATAGACCAACCATAGGAGAACGCCAACAATGGTTTCTAATAGCCATTGAATAGCGGTGGTTACAACAACCGTCTGTCAGTAGGCTTGATAGCTCGACTGGAAGCTTGGCAATTTCTACTTTGAAAAGGGAGATACAATTGTTGGTTTCTTGATGTTGGGTGGTCAAGGATGACTTTTCTGCATTTGCTATGTTGAAATCTTCGGTCAATTTCTACTTCTTGGCAGTGAGCCTGGCCAACCGATCCAGATTAGTCTAGTTATGGGAGATCTTGCACTCCCTTCTTTCCACCTTTAAGTCAAGATCATTCAAAGAAATAACAACGGAGGCCTAGGCATCTTTGATCTCGTCTCTAAGATTAATTTCACCAGAGCTGGCTACTTGATTAAGCAGTCGTTGGAGTTTCTCCATGGTGAGGGAATTAGGAATTGCATTATATTGGAGGATAACTTTAGCTTCTTCCAAATGTTTAAGTGTTAGGGAGGATAAAGTTTCCATGGGGAACAGTTGTAGCACTGAAGTAAGACATCATGGCATTTTCTGAAAAGAGGGTACTATCTTCCTCCTAGGGAGTTGGTCCTCTTGCCAAGGTCCTGTAAGAAGGAATGATGTCCTTTTCCATGGAGAATGGTTTCTCTATAAGAGCTGACACTTTTGGATAAGTTTTCTTAGGGGGTGTGATGGCTTCTTCTTCTTCATCACTTTCTCCATCTTCACCATCGAGGGGATAGGGCATCCTGAGGCATCTTCCCTCACCCATCAGGATATTTTGTCACTATGCCTTGTCCAAGAAAGAATAGATATTAGTTAAGGAAGTGCAAAAGAGATCACAATCATGCGAGGCGAATAAAGTCATACCTAAGCAGCCTTGTGGGAACTTCACCTTGGTTTGAGTAGTGGAGAGGTAGGATCAAAAGATGGAGTCTGTCCTAAAGACCTTGTCATTCTTTTTGGAGCAGGAGTGGCTGCAAAAGAGGATGTTTTGCCTCTAACCTTATTGGCAGAAGTTGGTGTTGCCATGGGTTCAACTACAGAAACATAGTGGTATAAGCAACAAAATAAGTGAAAAAAGAAAAGGAGAATGGGGTAAAAGAAATCATAAGGTAGTTGTTACCTTCCACAGAAAGGGTAATGTCTTTCCGTTTCCTTTTCTTTGTGATGGTGTCTGCAGGCTCAAAAGTCACTGACATTAGGGAGATGAGATACTCATTTATGAACTTTAGAGTAGGAGCAAATTCAACCACTTCAAAGCTCCTAAAGAGCCATTGGTGGTCTCTTTTCATGCCAAGGAGATCATGGTAGCTGATGTAGGTCCTATTACCCTTGCTACTAAAACTGGGAACAAAGTCAGGTGCATCTTGAAATAAACCAAATTGTTTTGCAAAGAGTTGGGGCATATATGGATCACACCTAGTTTTGGTGTAGTGAGAGGTTGGCTTAAAGACATTAGGGATATCCTTAGTCGTAAGCATGGCTGGAAGGTATTCTGGCAGGAGATGAATATACTCTTGAGATAGGCTAGAGGGGTTGGTCCTAACCCACATTGGCCTTAAGGCCCTGAAGGAATAAGGGAAGAACTCAGGGGGTAGGCTTGGCCTTCATCTCAAATAGAGCATTGGCCAAATTAAATGGAGATGTTTTTTGATGAGAGGGAAGGTCTCATAAATATGGGTATAGTTGTGTGGTACTGGATTTTTGGGACAATCATCATGGAAGAGCTCAAGGAGATAAAGGCTAGCCCAAATTGGTAGGAACCACAAAGGGCCTTATTTGGTGTGTATAGGCTCAGGGATGCAGAGGGAAGCAACAACCGTGGACATACCACGATAAGAAAATAAAGAAACAGAGCGGCTATATTATAAGTCTTCCCACACGTGATTGCAGCAACAAAAGGAGAAGCTTCTTGTACCACTTGTGCAGAGCTAGAGCATAAAAAAAATACCTACGAAACTAGTATAAGACATGGTGCTCAGTTGGAGTAATGTGATCTCGTTGAGCATTAGTCTTGTAAAAATTGTTGTAGGCAGTGTTCCCCTTGCCGAAGAGGACACCAACAGGCTCAGACAGGTTCTTGTAGTCCAGAGTAATGTAATCTCTAAGAGTTTAGAGGCCAAGAATGGCTACCACGTCCATCAGTGTTGCGGACATGATGCCGAATGGAAATACAAAGGCATTGATGTTAGGATTCCAGAAGCTTGGCAATGTGAAGACCAAGCTCAGGTTTTTGGGTGGATCCTTAAGGCAAATGGTGAGGATAACCCTAATCTGCCAATTATCCCAATTACGACCAAGAGTGTGATGTAGTCGTCGGTGCCACTCAGTGTATTCAGGACTTGACCTTGGCCAGTTTTTCAGATCAGGGGGAAATGGAGGATGGAAAAATGACTCTTAGTGATCAAAGGTCTCTAACTCACCCCCCAAGAATAGGTATTGGATAATGTTGATGCCCTTAATTTCGTCCTCGGCTACAGGACCCAAGATATATTTTTTGGTTGAAAGCTTGTAAGGAAGAAGAGGAACCATGATCAAGAAGGGTGTGATGAAAGGTGAAAAAATTGAAAGCGAAGAAGGACAGAAAAGGTCAAAAATAGGTATTGGGATTTTTTGAAAGAAGAAGATTAGTGGGAAGGCAAGTGAAAGAAAGTGTCTGAAATAAGGAACAAGGATGGATATTTATAGTTTCCCTTTAAAGCTTGTCAAAGTGTAGAAATGGCTAGTTTATGGTCTGGTTAGATGTTTTCCCTCCATCATTAAGCTCTAAATAGATAAATTTGGAGGGGGTAATGATGAAGGCATGCAAATTGATAGGACAATTGTAATTATGCTAATTTACAATGACAGAGCTGAACAATGGCTTTAATGTGACAATATACCCTCCAACCTCATTTTTCAGCCAGCCAATATAAGGGGGGCATATTTTACCACTCGAATTTTAAATTAGGATCATGCTTTAGCAGAGTTGGAAGTTACACTACAACGATAGTGTGGTCATTTGCCAAAGGTATTTAAGCATTCAAAACACAGGAAAAGACAGATACATACATCTCAACACAAATTTTACTTTGTTTTACTTGCTTTTATGCACTTTTTAACTTTTAGTTAAGTTATAGTTGTAGTTTTCCGCAGAAATTTATCCATAGTTTGTGGATTTGGTGTAAATGTTGGCTATTGATTAATGCAAGCTATTTTCCTATTCCATATTTTCACCTTTGTCCATGACTTGTTCATGGTTCTAGTTCTTGGAGAACTCATAGCCAAAGGGCTAAGTCCCCCCTTTCTTGGAATTGCCTAGGTTAGGGATTTGTTACTATTTCTTTCTACGACTGATACATTTGTTTTAACTGATAAGTCAATTTTGTGGCAACATAAACATAACCTCAAGCAAAAGGAGGGCAAACTACCCTTTCTTGGTTCCTTGCCTGGACATTCTCTTCCATTAAATAACTATCAAACACACTTTTAATAAGCTAGGTTGTTCCATTTCTTACTTTCCATTACTATCCTTTCAAACATGGCCTAATGTAATCAACTTTGTTTAAGAGTGACTTGAAAGAGTAAATGAATTGTCCCTCCCTTGGCCGTCGATCCTCATTTTTCCCTCCTTCAAATTGGAAATCAATGAGAAAATGGTATGCGATTCCCTTTTCTTTCCTCACCGAAATCTTTAAACAGCAAGACATTATAATAGTTGCACTAGCTTTCCCCTACTTTGGGATGACCATCACCCATTTCCTTCTATGTGCATACTCTTCAATTTGACATAACTCCTGATCTAAAAAATTAAAAATAAAAATAAGAGAAGAGTCACATCAACATTCAGAAGTTCTCACTCTAATCTAAACTTTATGTCACAAATAATGTGGAAAGGTGAAGTTAGAAGAAGGGGTAATTTCACACACATGTTGATGGAGAGATAACAAGAAGGATATCAACGGCAGCAACAAGGGTATCAGCGACAACATTATCAACAATAAGGGTATCAGGGAGTTACAGAAAGAGAAAGGGAAAGGGGTATTGGTAGTACATGGAAGGACCATCAATGGGTACAAAACAGGTAGAGGAGAATACCAGAGAGAAGGGGGAGTTTCTCTGTTTGTGAATAATTTACACGACACCATGAGAAAAAGTTGGTTGTTTCAACTATTTAGATAGGTTAGATAGGTGGGTAAGGTGTTGGATATTTTCTTGTCTCAAGGGAGAAGTCTAAGGATAAACTCTAGGTATGCTGGCTATAGTTGAAGATCATTCGATAAGAAAGCACAATCGAATTGAGAAACAGGAGCATCATGAAGTAATGAAGGATCAGAGGAAAGTATGGCAAGTGAGAAACTAACCTAGGGAGAATCATCAGCAAGGGAACCAACAACGTGTCACGGGCAGGTCTTTCTTGAATAGGATGATGAAGTCAGGAAATCAAGGCTGGGGGAAGAACAGTTTCAATAAGAGAAGAAAAAGGAAATAAAAAAAAGACACTAGGCGGCAAATTCGTTTTTAGGGTAGATAGTTATTTTTTAGGCTTAGTAAGTCAAATTGATTTGTAAAATCAATTTTAAAATATGCCTGTATAAAGTGTTAACAATATATTATAGGCAAGATATATACAATTAAGTGCTTCAATGCAATAGTTAACATTCACATATTGCTGGTCCTGATAGGCCACCCAACCCGTACCTACCCTTACATCTCTTCCCAGCCTTACATCTAGATCATTTTTGTGATGAGAATGAATTATTTCAATTGAAAAAATAAAGGTAAAATATATCCTCTCCCCATTAATTGAGATGAAACTCATATATGACATACAACAAAGAATGCAACACGATTTAAAATGTCTCGTCAAAAATTAAATTTCACATCATATATACTTTTCAAAAAGCCTCCATGCTTCATGTGGTACATCATTCTTATAATCGTTAGATCAACCAATAAAGCAGCACGAGTTTGAGATTACATGAAACTGAGGAGGAGGAAGGTGAAATAGCCAACTTTTATTTTCAGAAACAAGTTAAAAAACAAATGCATAAAATGTGTACATTCAAGCAAATATCAATTGATTGACGAATTAGAGTTTGTCATGTTCTATTCTATAAATATGTAACATACACTAAAAGATTCATGTTGGTGAAACAGACTTAATCTCAGATATTACCCCATTAGATATAGGTACTATACCCATCTCTAAGTGATGTAACAAATTACAGTATCCTTGTCAGCCACGACGCAACACTCATTTTGCACTTTTCCTCCACCTTTGGCTTAGGGCCTGCCCCGTCTCATGCTGCATGATGGGCATTTGTATTGCTTTATGCTCTCAGCCTTTGCGGGGGTAACCTTCACACACTTCCCATGGAACCACCTCTCGCATATATCACAGCCAATCCAGAATTCATCTGCATTGTAATTTCCGCCACAGCTACCGCAGAGGGTTTCACTGTGCTCGTCTTCATCCTCCTCATAACCCTCATCTGCAAACTTTGGGTTGCTTTTGACTTGTCCATCACTCGATCTCTGCAAACAAACAAACAAACAAACAAACATACAAACCTGTGTCATATAGGGAATACAGATGTAGTGTGGCATGACTATGCACACCTGAATGCCTTAAATCACAGTCTTACTAGTATTCGTACTAATATTGCAACGGTATATAAAACCAAACATCACGGTACTGACAGCTCTCTAAAATGTAGTCCACTGATACTCTTTGGTTCCAATTTCCTTGATCTTTCACATAAACGTAGAGAAAAGTAGAGTATAACAGTGTCATAGATTCCAAACTTAGTTTCCCACATCAAGGTTAGAAATTCTGAGACCTACTTTAGTATTTGAATGTACTTCACAAAAGCTGCTTCTGGAAGCTAAACACAAAAGCTACAAAAAAATAATAATAATAATAAATATAGATGTAGATATGTCCAGGCGCTTTTGAGGATCGTGTTTCTTGTTCCCTTCATATTCAAGTCATGATTCACTCCTCTCAACTCTCATAATAGCATGTTAGGGGATAATTTTACAAGTTATCTGTGACTCATTAATCAGACATGAACACATCAAAGAAAAAATGAATATTTTAATTATTTTAAAGCATAACAATATTGGCATTTCATTATTAGATTTAAGCAACTTTCAGAATGCACAAGCATTACCAAAGCAAGCCTGTGTCATATAGGGAATACATAAACAAAAACATTTGAGCAAGAAAAATACCAACCTTGGTGCTTCCCCGAGATTTGCTTCCACTATCCACAGTGGGCTTGTCCTTACTTGGTTTCCTGTCAGTCACAACTTCAAAAACAGTGGGAAGATCATTGATCAAGCTAAATAAACGCTTCCTGCCATATAGAATCAGGGGAACAGTTAATGGACAGAATGATATACAAAGTTGCAGCAGATGTTGAGCAACAATGCTACAATAGTCAACCAGAGCTATTCACATCCCTTAAATTGCAGCAGTTTCTAATTGAAGGGGAAAGCTATAAGGGATAAAGAAAACATAGCAAGAGCTCTATCATGCACATGAGAAAATAACAGCATGAATGGGATGAGGTAAAAGCATTTCTGATTCCAGAGCTTCATGCTGCATCAAAAGGTAAAATCAAGTTGTCAATGTTTGTCACATTTTTTAGATGATTGTTTGATTAAAACAGGCAAACCCCCACAAGGCAATATATACTCCTGCTTGCAACCTCATGTTCACATTCTTGTTCTTTCAATCACCCCCCCCTTCCTCCCCCCCTTTGTCATTGTTCTTTCAAATACATCCCATCAAAGGAATCCACACAGAAATATCTAGCATCACCACAGGCCAGTTAAGAATAGAAACATTGCCATTTTATATAAAAACATTATTTCTTGAGACATTTGTCAACATGATGATTTAGATGCATGTTGAGAAATAACTCCAATTGTCAACCATATATTTCTATACAATATACAACGCGATTAAATGTGTCACAATGAACTTCAATTATCACCACATGCATGCACCTCCACCAAAGCCAGATTATACCTTTCATTGTGGTTAAGACGAGCTCCAAGATAGAAGGCCACAGAAAGCAACCACGAATCACTATGCACAGCAACCAGAGAAAGCCAGTCTCTGCGGTTCATACCGTCTCTAGCAAAATTGATTCCAAGAGCTGGCTCAGGGAGCTCTGGTGGAACTTCCTCTGCTGGCAGAGTTACTTCCCAGGATTCATTTGGATGTCCATAGAGGCACAAGTTCTCCTTGTCTTAAACAAACACACAATAAACTTTGAATTTAATGGGAAGGACACATAAAATAACAATTAATAATTAAATTATAAGACCACAGAAATTAACATTTCCATTTAACACTGAAATAGAAACCCAGTAAACTGTGCATGGATGTGACCTCCAACTCACATTCTCAAAATAGCATGGAACAAACCCAATAATCAAGCGCAACATCTCTACAAGAACTAGACAGCACAAGAGTAATTGAAAAACTCTTGACTTTTTCTATATCTCAATTTTAGCATGTGTAAAGAGGTCAACTTTGTGTAACTCCAGCAAGCATGCACAATTTCACACATAACCCAGAAACAAAAATTCCAACACGAAACGAATAACAACAAAAAATAATTCAGTTTCATAACGCAAATTAGGGCACGAAATAATATCAACATAATAATAAAAAAAATCCAGATCCGCTATTAATTACACTTTACCTGGATCACATAGGCCGTAAAATTCATCAACATCTGAAATAATTTTTTTTTTATTAAAACAAAGCGAAAAAGTTAAGAACTTTGAGATTCAAACACTGAAAAGAAGAAAGAATAGAGATCCGGATTCGAATAAGGAGAGAAAAGAGTACCCTGAGTGAGAGCACGAACAACAGCGGTTCTTCGAGCGCTGTAATCCTTGAAGATCTCTTCAACGGTGCGGGGGCTGGAAGCCATTTCCATAACCCAATTGAGATCTGAGTGGGAAAGAAAAAAAAGGAATTGGGATTTTGGTAGAGAAACTAGACGCAATTGAATGGGGTGGTGGAAGGGTTGAGAGGGGAGAGCATGAGAATAGATCAGAAGGGATCAAAGGGTTAGATAGAGAAAAAATAGATGAGTAGTAACAAAGGGAAATAAAATATTTCTTTTTTCCCCTCCCCCTTCCCCTCTGATCTATACAATTAGATTACACTAGTTTAGTAACTGTTTTAAACTTGCTTATCTTTATATATATATATATATATATAAAAATTATTTAATTTATAATGTTAATTTAATAAAAATAGTTTAGGCAAAAAAATATTTTTCTAAAAGTAGTGGTGAGAAAAACTCAGCATTTTAGTTAATATAGATTAGATAAATCTATTTATCTATACTATTACATAAAAGAGATTTCTTCTAATTTTTTTTTTCAGTTTTATCCTTATAATAGAGTATAGGATATGAATCTGTGCGGTGTATGAAAATTATACAATTTGAATGTAAACATATTGATATAGAAAAGAATATGGTTTAAAATTAAATATAAACTTCAACCATATTATTAAATCAAAAAATTAAAATCCTGCTGAGGATGTGATATATATATATATATATATATATATATATATATATATATTTTGTAGTTTATTGTAATAGTACAAATTTTAAAAATATATTTAAAAAATAATTAATTCTAAAATACAATTAAGAATGATGATAGGGCAAGGTGGGTGCACAGTCTTATGTTTCTCCACACCATGGATGAAAATCTACTTAGTATAGGTACTTCTGTTTTACTACTATACATAGATGAATAGGTATCCACATATGACTAATATGTCATTAAAAAATTTAATATTTTGTCCAAATTTAATACAAATGAAGTTGTCAAAAGGCAATCTAGGAATGTTCATGACCTGGTCCAACTCGATGGCCTCGCCCGGTCTAGCTCAAAGCTTTTTTAGTCGGATTTGGATTATTAAATTTAACTTAATGACCTTTCAGACTGGGTTCAGGTTATACTTCAAGTTGACCGAACATGGCCTAAAGTCATATAATTCTTTAAAATTAGTGATAAATTATTTAAATGGTAACAATCCTTAATTTAATAACCAACTGAGGTTTGGTCTAATGGAAAATGGTTAGTTTACCACAAAGTGCCAAATCATAATTCAAATCTTGGCTGAGAGAGTCGTCTAAAATTAAGTGTTAGTACTCATATAGGTAAAAATGACAATTGTATTCTACCTACGGGTACCCGCCCTAATCTAACTTAGTGGGTAGGGTCAAAATCCACTCTATTGTAGCTAATCGCCCATGTAGGTAATTACTCTAAATTACCCATGTGGGTTAGGGTAGGGTTAGGGTTTACATGAACTTGTCTCAACCCTACCTGCACCCCCATAGGGTTTTTTTTNTTATGAATTGTGGGGTTGTTAGTTTAAATTATGTTGTTGTCATGCACTAAAATAAGAATTTTTTTGATAGTTGACACTTATATTATGTAAACATAAAAATATTTTTTAGAAAGTAACAGGTAGGTTAAGGTAGGATAGAGGTTTAGATATTTTTCTATGGGTAGGGTTAAGATTTTTATTTACAAAACTCCCATTTATGGTAGGAGATGTTTTGGCCTAAGTGCCAACTAAGACCCTAAAAAATTAAAGTGCCAACTTGGTCCCTAAAGTTTTTAAACGTTTTCCATGTAAGTCCCTCGGTTAGTGAGACTATTAATGGACATTAACGTGTTTGTCAATCCTTCCATTTTCTCTCATAGTCATCTGTTGAAATCTCTAAACTACCCTCATGCATCCATCAAAATTTCAAACTACCACCCTTTTCTGCTTCTTCCCCTACCCCCGACAACCCAACTCATGACCATCTCATTCTTTCACCCCCTACCACCACCCCTACCCCAAAATCGTATCCACCCCATCGCATTCCCGGGCACCACCAACATTGCATCTGTCACGCCCCAACTTAGGACGTGACCGCATGTAGGCTACTACCCTACGGAAGCTCTGACGTGACATGAAATGCTTATAAAATAAATAATTAGCTTTATTTCAAAATAGCTAACTTTATAAAATAACTGATTTCATATAATTGGTTCAAATTCAACAATACTGAGTTACATATTGTCTAATATCATAACTGAAAACAAAATACTAAAATACTAAATAAGGGATCCTTCCCTAAACATTTGAAGCATATCTAGCATGACTCTGGTAAACCCCACTACGAAGCGGAGCTTACCATAGATGCCGAGTCCTCGGTTCTACTAGACTAGGAGGACTTTCTCATTGTCCTCTACTGTATTTGAAAAATGATATTGACAGAGTGGTGAGTTTGTCATCTTAGTGGTGGATACCTCAGTACCTGATAACTCTCCAGCAAGAGTTATCTTTGTTTGCTTTTTATATAATTTTCAGTTAGAATAGGTTAGGATCTAGTGAAATTGAGGCATGATTATTGGGATTTAATTATCTTTTTATCTCAAGTATGTTTGATGTTTGTTTGAGTGTTTTAGGGCCCAAAATGTAAGAAAAGGAGCCAATTATGAGTCAGTGGAGCATTTCGCGCGAGACCTAAGGTACATCAAGCATCTTACGTGAGACGTGAATTCATCTCGCGTGAGACATGATCATAGAGGCCCAAAACTCGTAAAACCTAGGTTAAAACGCGCTAGAGAATAGGATTCCGAATTAATTTTGCATTCACTCAAATCATTCACACTTTTCATCACTTTTGTCATCATCAAGGTGGAGAGAGAGGACGCACTAGGAGTCAAGAACGCTACGGAAGAAGACCGATTTTGCTCTCGATTCAACCCCAAGCTTACTTTCACATCTTCTATGCATTCTTCTATCTTTTCATTATTGATTTGTGATTTCTGTTTCTTTATCATGAACTAATTCCCTTTGTGATTGGGAGGATTATGTAACCCTAATGCTTTTATTCTAATTCTAATTTTGTCGTTATTCAATTGTGTATGTTGCGAATTGATATTCTCTATGCTTAATGCTTTTTGTTAACTGGCCATTAATGAATTGATAGTAAACTTAGGGCAACTTTGAGAAAAGAAACCTAGGTGTTACTGAGAGATTGATCGTCCTTTAGCTATATCTTAGAGAAAAGAATAGAGGGTCGTGCAACCATTAGCCTCACACACTACCAAAGATTCACAAAACCTTAATCCTTAGGTGAACTAGATTAATTTTAAGATATTGGTTAATTGGGTCATTCATAGGAGGTACGTACGATCTCGAGAGAGACTTGCATTAGAATAGGAATCTAGATTGTCCTTCGGAAACAATTTGAATAACAAAGAAACCTGAATTAGGGGGAACATTAGTGGTGAACTTAGAATCCCAATCGCCTTTAAATTTGAATCAAATCCTACTTGTTTAATCTGCGTCTTTTAATTGCTGTTATATTTAATTTGCATTGCTAATAATTCAGTTTTACAAACCCCCCTTATGTGATTCAACTCTTGAGTTATAATTCTTGATTGCACTTCTAATCAAAATCGTCCTCGTAGGAATGATACTTCGGTCTTAAAAGTCTAATACTTTTATTACTTGGCGACGTGGTATGCTTGCCACGTGTGTTGTGATTTTCACACACCAAGTTTTTGGCGTCATTGCCAGGGATGGTGATTGATTTAAGTAGTGATCAATAGTTTTAACTTTTGGAGTTTTTAATTTTCTGTCATTTATTTTCTGGTTTTTCTACTTGTTTATTCCTTGGTAATTTTCACTTGATTGGCCAAATTTTTTTAGGAAATTATGGAAGGACAGAGAACTCGATCTTGAGTACAATCTCGAGATAGAGAGGTCCATTAGAGCACTTACCAATGCTGCCAAACAAATAGAAGCTCGAGCTCGAGTACAGGGCCAACCCTCATTTTTTTACATTACCTGAGCTAGAGAACATGGATCCACCTCCTCCTCCTTCGACAAGGACTCTGAACCAATATTTCGAGGATAATCTGAGGAGTGGATCACCTATTGTGCTGCCACTCACTATTAACCAAGATAGGTGATACCAGATTTTCAATTATCTCAGTCATAACTACCAATTTCATGGGTTGGCACATGAGGATGCCAACGAACATCTAAAGAGCTTCCTTTATGAATGTATCCATCTCATTGGAGGACCGAACCAGGAAGTAGCTAGGCTGAGGTACTTCCCTTACACTCTTCAATGGGAAGCCAAGGCCTGGCTAAACTCTCAACTGACAGGGACTTTCACCACATGGGCTAGCTTGGAAACTCAGTTTGTTAGGCAATTTGTAAATGAAGATCAGAGAGGAGATCTTATCTGTGCCATTTACACTTTCAATATGGAGGAAGATGAAACCTCCACACAAGCTTGAAGAAGGTTCAAGGCACTTTAAGCGAAGTGCCCTAACCATGGCATAGACAAGCATATGCTAGTGGGGATCTTCTTTAAGGGTCTGACTGTCAAAGAGCAGCGAATGATTAACACCGCAACTAGCAGTAATTTGGGAGAGCAGAAGACACTGGAGGCCTGCTTAAAGCTATTTGATTCTATAGCTCTCAGTTATTATCCAAGCTCAAGGAAGACATCTCAACCGAGAGGGGTTCATCCAGTAAACTCTAGTATGGCGATACTTACTAAGCTAGATGCATTAGCTCTAAATCAACAGAAGCTAGAACGGTAGATAACTCAGAGGGGAAAATTAGCCGATTCCCCAACCCAACAAGTAGGCTGTAATTTTTGTTGAGGAAACCACCCTAATGGAGCATGTTCAGTGGAGGAGGAACAAGTTAATTTTGTGGGGCAACCACAGTACAAAAACCTTGGGAACACCCCATTTACAAGAATCGACTAGGCTTCCCCTGGAGGGATGACATTCAAGCTTAGAGGCCAAATTTTCCATACCAACAAGAGAGGCCACCGTTTCCACAAGAGAATGAATCAGATTATGACTCTTTAATGCAATAACTAATGGAGAGTCATAAGTCCTCGGTTGATACTTAGAAGGCTTTCATGGAAGAGACAAGGAATAATTTTAAGGAGCAAGAGGCCTTCAATCGCAACCAGGAAGTGCCCATCCGCAATATAGAACAACATATAGGACAATTGTCCCATCAGTTGTGTGAGCGGCCTCAAGGATTCTTACTGGGGAACACTATTCCCAATCCTTGTGAATACGTTAAGGTCATCACCTTACGGAATGAAAAAGAGGCTTAAGAGCTAAATGTGGATGAGAAAGCAGAGGTTCAGAAGCCCAAGACCAAGGAAAAGGCACAATACATAATTCCACAAAAGAAAAGGGAAGGAGATGGAGTTGGTGAAGTGCCCACACCCTCACCGAGCATTTATGAACCACCCATCCCTTTTCCAAATAGGCTGAAGAAGAACAGGAATGAGGCACAAGAAAAACAGTATGCTAGGTTCCTAGAGTTGTTCAAGAAGTTAGACATTAATATTCCTCTGTTAGAAGCTATAAAGTTGATGCTCAAAGTTCTTGAAGGACCTATACACTCACAAGAAGAGGTTTCCTAATGATGAAATGGTTATATTGAATGAAGAGTGTAGTGTCATCCTCCTCCTAAACAAGCTTCCGCCCAAAAAGAAGAACCCGGGGAGCTTCACTATCCCTTGTTCCATAGGGTCGAGGCACTTTCACAAGTCCCTATTGGATTTAGGGCCAAGCATAAATCTAATGACCCTATCGATATTTCAGAAGTTGGGGGTGTGAGAGCTTAAGCTGACAAAGATGTCATTACAATTAGCTGATCGGTCTTTAACCTCTCCTAAGGGGGTCTTGGAGGATGTATTAGTGAGATTTGACAAGTTGTGCATTCCGGCTAATTTTATTGTGTTGGATATGGAAGAAGACAGAGAAGTGCCTCTAATTTTGGAGAGGCAGTTCTTGGCCACTGCCGGTGCTCTAATTGATGTGGCCAAAGGAGAGCTGGTGTTGAGGGTGCTTGGACAGTAAGTTACCTTCAATGTTTTTAATACAGCGGGGCATCTAATGGATCATGACACCTGCAACATGATTGATTCCATATACATGTCTGTTATTTAGCCACCGTTGGAGTCCTCATATCTCCCCGAAGGGACTTATCTGATGGAGCCGAATTTGAGAGATGAAGTTGAGGGTGAAGCCATTCCCCCAGATTTAAAGCCAGAAGTTCATGCATCTACTGGGGGGTGTCTCGGGCAAGACATACTGGATCTTAAGCAAGACATCTTATTCTGAATCAGCTCAAATAAAGCCCCAACTATTGCTACCTCGTTCATCCTATGAGGACGCCTTCACACTACCGTGGAGTCATCCTTCGTCTTGACGTCAATAGGGGAAATTCTCTACCGCCCAAAGGTTAAAATTGGCTTGCATTGGGGACAATGCAAGCTATGAAGTAGGGGGTGGGGTGCTTATTTAGTTTTCATTTTCTTTTTAGTTTTAGTCTTTTGGTTTTTCTTTAGTTTTCATTTTCCTTTATAAAATAAAAAAAAATTTGTGTTTGAACCATGATCTCTGACTTGTGATATGTGAATGGTTGTAACTTTGATGATATTGTATGATTGTGATCTTGGTTTGCTAGCATTGATATTTTCTTATTGACCTTGAACGGAAAACTGATGTGTCTCATTTAGATTTTGAACAAAACCAATTGAATGCACATATGATTTGCACTGTTAGTTGAGAATTTGCGTGTGTTGTAGTGTAGAGAGAGATAACACCTTGAACTGAGTTGTTCCTGATAAAAATAAGCCAATGGAAACATTAGCTAGGGAAGTGATCTAGACCTTATTTGGAACCTCATAAAAGTAAGCCTCATAAGCCCACCTTTTATGAAATTATCCTTAGTCACCCCTGTTGAGCCATGAAGAAGCCTTGGTTTGTTAATAAGCAGTCTGTTAACCAATGTGCCCTTCCTTGTGCTTTCCATAGGGTATACCCTCAAGTCTGAACTACTAGAGTCATTCCATAGGGTATGCCCCCATTAAAATTACGCATCTTATGCTTCAATCCAAAGTGGTGGCAAAGGAAATGCAAAGGGTGAAAGTATTTAAAAAAAAAGAAAGAAAAAGAAAGAAAGAAAGAAAGAAAGATCAAGAAAATCCAAAAAGGAAGTGATAAAAGAGGGAAAAAACAACGGGAAGTAGACCACTAACACATCAAATGAGGCATGAGTGTGTAACCAACAACAAGTTGGGGATACCTCTATGTAGTGGGTCTAGGAGAGAGGGTTCCTTAAGTTGAGGGTATCAAAAATAAGCGTAAAAAACTATCCCATCATACCCCACCTAAGCCGTACATTACAAGCTTAGAAAACTCCTTTTGATCCCCTAGTGAATGGTAGCTCCTGTGGAAAAAAAGAGGGAAACATATTAGGGAATAGGTTCATTGTCGCTCCTTACACCATTAGCATATTTGATCTGATTGGGCAACTAGTGCGCGCACATACACACACTGTGATGGTTACTCCAAGGAAATGTGCTCACATTGATAGTCTGAACTTTTCAAAAGGGAATGTTATTGCTATAAATTGAGTGATCTGATCATGATGAAAAGTTGCAACCTAAACACTCTGCACTATCTATTCACATTTTCGCAGGGAATGGTTTGTTCACTCATGTTTTCTCTTGGTTTCTAGCTTTTTACTTTGCTTAGGGACAAGCAAAGATCTCAAGTTGGGAGTGTTTGATAACTCTCTAACAAGAGTTATCTTTGTTTTTTTTTTATGTAATTTTTAGTTAGAATAGGTTAGAATCTAGTGAATTTGAGCCATGATTATTGGGATTTAATTATCTTTTTATCTCTGGTGTGTTTGATGTTTGTTTGAGTGTTTCAAGGCCCGAAATGCAAGAAAAAGAGCCAATTATGAGTCAATGGAGCATCTCGCGCGAGTTGAAGGAAACAAAAAACAAGGATTGGGATTCTGGAAGGTATCTGGCACGAGACGTGAATTCATCTTACGTGAGACATGATCGCAGAGGCCCAAAACGCGTAAAACCTAGGATAAAACACCCCAGAGAATAGGATTTTGAATTAATTATGCATTCACTCAGATTATTCACATTTTTCATCACATTTGCCGTCATCAAGGTGGAAAGAGAGGCCACTAGGAGTCAAGAACGCTACGAAAGAAGATAGATTTTGCTTGCACTTCAACCCCAAGCTTTCACACTTTCTATGTATTCTTCTATCTTTTCGTTATTGATTAGTGCTTCTATTTCTTTATCATGAACTAATTCCCTTTTTGATTGGGAGGATAATGTAACCCTAATGCTTTTCTTCTAATTCTAATTTCGTCGTTATTCAATTGTGTATGTTGTGAATTGATCTTCTCTATGCTTAATGCTTTTTGTTAATTGGCCATTAATGAATTGATAGTAAACATAGGGGAACTTTAAGAAAAGAAACCTAGGTGATACTAAGAGATTGATCATCACTTAGCTATATATTAGAGATAATTGTTGATTTAATTTGTAAAATTAAAATATGATGACAAACATGATATGAACCTTTTAATGCGTGTATTAGTGTTTCAGAATTAATATTATTTTAGATCCAGAATTTGTTTATTTTAAGGGGGAGCTTGGGGATTGATGTAAGTGGACAAAAATAAAAAGGCAGCTAAAGTCCATATATTATGGTCCAACAAGGAGTCCATGAATGCTCAAATTTATAAGGTCAAACCCGTGTTAAAGAAAGGCAACACTGAAGCAGCCCAATAGATTGGCCCAACAAAATTTGAGAGAAGAAGCCATCAGATTTTTTTGAGCAAAGAAAAATAGAAGGGGTAAATTCAAAATTATTCACTCATAAGTGAAATCAGGAAGTCAAAGATTCTAGATACACTAGAAAGCTCATATTAAAAGGGAGCTCACATTAAGGGGGAGAAAATTAGCCAAAAGAGGTATGTTTAAAGTCCTTCCAAATTTCTCTTAAATGTTTGTCATCAAGGGGGAGATTGTTGATTAAATTTGTAAAATAATAAAATTGATGATGACAAACATTGCATGAACGTTCTAATATGTGTGCTAGTGTTTCAGGAAAAATAAAATTAATTAGCAATATTATCTCCTTCTTGTCTCAAGTTAGCATTTGAAATATCTCAAGAAAAATAAAGAAATGAAGGGATTATGGACAGCCAAAAATTTCGGACAGCAGCTGAAAATGTGTTAGCAAATTTTAAATTGAGAAAATGACATAGAGAAGAAATAAACACATTGGAAGCATTGGAAAGGAAAGCATGCACTGATGCTGGAATAAAAAAAAANTTCAACTCCTAAAGTATAATTCTTGATTGCACTTCTAATCAAAACCATCCTTGTGGGAACGATACTTTGGTCTTAAAAGACTAATACTTTGATTACTTGGCAACGTTGTATACTTGTCACATGTGTTGTGATTTTCACACACAATATCACACAAATAACATATATTGCATAATAATTCATGGCATATACATATACTGAATAAATAAATATAACATAGAAGCTGAAGTAAATCTGAATAAACTGTTGTAACGTAAATCTGAGTAATCTGCTAAGAAAGTAAATCAAATCTATCTATGGCATGTGTCCGCCTCCTTGGTAGAGGGGCACGAGGAGAGATGACTCTCGATCCTCGATTTAAGGAAACCTTGGCTCAACCTTGCTTCACCAGAATAAATCTTGGTGGTTCCGGTACACTCAACCCGAATACTTGTGGGGGTACGCATACCCTAATCTGAGGAGCTTGGCGCTTATATAATCTGTGTAACATCCCTTTTTTTTTTCCTTAGTAAAGATTTCGAGAATAAATAAATAGGAGTCATTTATATAGATTAGAAATTTAAATAAATTCTTTTATCAAAAATGTCCGCCAAGGTAATAGTTCGCGGTCTCGCAAAATTCTACGAAAATCGAATCAACTACCTTTCGTCACCGGAATTTAATTACGCATCATAGGTATCCGTAAAACACACTTTTAATTGAGTTACGAATACCTCGGATTAAGTTAAATTCCTTATTAGAAAAATTAGTAGATAAAGATTGTATGTTCATACAATTTTTAGGACATCCGTACACGGACAAATAACATCCAAACACGATCAAACACGACCAAGTTCACACACCAAGACTTGGAATTTTTGCACACATGGTCGTGCCCTATGCCACCCAAAGCCATGTCCATATACTTGGACAAACCCTAAGGCAAGTCAACAAAGTCCAAGCTATCCTCTTCCATATGTCACTATTCATGATGTGTTAATTATTCATTATTTATTATTTTTTTTAAAAAAACAAAATTTGGGCCAAAATTAGGGCAAGACCACACGGCCTTGCCCCTATAAATAGGCCACTCACCTTGCTCAAATTCATCCATTTGTTCTCTCTTGAACACGTTCACCTCACGTACTCTTCCATTACTTTCACGTAACAGAGAACCAAGCTTTACTACACGGCCTCACTACGACTTTCCCCATAATTTTCCTACACGACCTCTCACCACTTTGTTCTCTCAAATTTTCCTTTGTCTTCCCTAGAAACACCCTAGCTCACATACACTAGAATAATTTCCATAGCAAGTCAAGCGAGCATTGGAAATACCAAGGTTTTTCGAGACTTCTACACAAAGCTTTCTCCGTCAACTTGTAAACTTTCCTACAAGTGGGTAGCCTTATCAAGATCACTACCTTGGTGATTTATGTGTGGATATTGCTATGTGCATGTTGTTAATATTGTTGTTAATTGTCTGGAAAACTGTTGGTGTGTATCTGTGACTCGATTGGGATATATGAGTACCTAAGGGTGAATAAGGTTTCTAATATGAAAATAATAGTTTTGAAGGTATTTCAAAGGAAGTGAAAATTAGGTTTTGATGGACTTGAGAAAAGGTTTGAGGAAAAAGTTTGGGGAAATGGGAGAAAAGATCGAAAGAGTAAGATTGTCCCTGGGGTTTTCGTTAGTCCACTGAGCGCCCATAGGGATTCGCTGAGCTGCCTGAACGTTTCCAAAGGCCGTTGAGTGACCTTGAAGAGGCGCTGAGTGACCTAGAAACCCTAGCCATTGAGCGACAATGGCAGACCGCTGAGCGACTGAAGAATTCCCCGAGTGTACAAAGATCCCAACAAGCATTATGCGACCATAACTTATGTAACAACCTTACTTTCAGTCTACGCAATCGTCGTAACACTAACGAAGTGCTTGACTATACTCAAGTTGCAGTTGCTTCTCAAGATAAGAAAGATTATGGTCATCATGAACATCCAAATACCAATGGATACTAAAGATGCTTCAAGATGTCTCTTCTGCTGGAAAATATTGCCAAATACTTCTTTGTTGGATATTAAGGAAAACTCCTTCACCTCTGTCAACTTATCTACAATAAAAGTATCCACCCTAGCTCAAGCACCTTCTATCACTCCCTAATAATCACTATGTGATGCCCAAGCCGCCTCAAACTGAAAGCTAGGAACCTCTCACAATAGGAATTCCATCCTAACGAATAAGAAGAGGGTTTTCGTCAGAATAATGGCGCAAGAGAAGTTCAATAGTTGCTTCAAGGAATGCCATCCTCCACCCATATATGCCATTGCCCTATCCAAGAGATTGGCAGAAATAATAAGTATTGAAAAAAAATCTCCTAAACACACAAATCAAAGCAAAAAAACAAAGAAAAAGGGCATGACAATATTGACTACATCCATGACTTTACAAGTTAATCCAATAATTTTCCTTAACAAATTACAATCACCAAAATCAAAACTTGTTTCACCTAACCCCCCAACACACCCAATCTCACAAAACAATAAATTTTTCACTAAAAACCAAAAAAATTTACACTAGTCATAAACTTTCATCCACCTAACAAAATATCCTCTTAACAAAAATCTCTCTCTTTCACTCTCACACTACAATGCATGATACTCTTCTTTTACTCTTTGCCAAACGGTACTACTACTCACGCTTCTTTTATATAATGAGAGCAATATATCAAACTTAACCCTTATTGTCACATACACACACTAAAGCACAAAAAACCCGATTTTATTTTTTTTAAAATGAACATAGAAGCTCAATTCAAGAAAAAATAAAACCCAATAAAAAGCAAACAACGACATGATGACCGTCAAAGGTAGACAACAACACGACAAGCTTCAAAGTAGACGGCGATGCAACGAGCCAAATCTCAACACTCTCATAGGTGGTTGTGGGTGTGGAGAAATCATATAGGAGAAACTAAGAAACATTAGGGTTTTTCACCCTTATAGCCCATTTTGTTTAGGTTGGGGTTGGGTCGCTTGAGAGTTGACTTAATGGGCTCGGAGGTTTTTTCTAGTAACTGAAAGGGACTTATTTTTGTCACTTTATTTATTAAAATAAAATAAATATGAAATAACTAAAATAACCCTCAAAGAAGATCCTTGTCCCATTTGTTTCCAAGAAGAAAGACTTATGTTCCAATCCCCACAAGAAAAAATTCCTCACTATCTTATCCTTATTGCCATCCTATCCTTATCTCTATCTTAATGATTTTATTGATATCTAAAAATTGATATTAATTATTTATCGTCATTAAATATCACACATTAATGGCCGTATTTCCAGGCTCATTTCAAGGGTTATGTAACGATGTAAAATTGTAATGGAATGGATTATGGAATTGATAGGAATAATTGTTGTATTTTCTGCATTTGAACTACAATTTGAAAGGGAAAATAGATAGTGATGGAAAACTAGAGAGAAGAAGAATCCTTAGAGAGAGAGTAGGATTAAACCAAATACATTTTTCATACTTTCTAATTCTCCTATTCCCCCATTTATACTAGAATTGGGCTCCCTAATTGGACCAATTCTTACTTTGGGCCTTTATTTACTTAGACCCGTTACAGGTTATTAATGTTACTGAATGAATTTTTGCAAAATATTAATTTTGATAATGAATTCAAAAAAAGAACATCAAAAGTAACCTAATTATTAAAGCCTCACACAACTTTGAAATCTTGAAAACAAAATAAAAAAATCTTTATTCATGTGAATCAATTGTGTTTGGATTGTAGGATAAAAATCATAAATTCGTTCATATTGATCATAGTTAACCTTGTTTGTCACGTATACACTAAAGACACAAAAAGCCTGATTCCAATTTTTTAAAATGAACATAGAAGCACAATTCAAGAAAAATAAAATCCAATAAAAAGCAAACAGCGACGCGATGAGCTTCAAAGGTGGACATCAACACAACAAGCTTCAAAGGTAGACGGCGATGCAACGAGCCGAATCTCAACACTCTCATAGACTGGAAAGTAGGTTGTGGGTATGGTGACATCACATAGGAGAAAGTAAGAATTATTAGGGTTTCATAAACTCATAGTTCGTTTGGTTTAGGTTGGGGTTGGGCCGCTTGGGAGTTGACTTAATGGGCTTGGAGATTTTTTCTAGTAACTGAGAGAGGCTTATTTTTGTCACTTTATTTATTAAAATAAAATAAATATGAAATAACTAAAATAACCCTCAAGGAAGATCCTTGTCCCATTTGTTTCCAAGAAGAAAAACTTATGTTCCAATCCCCACAAGAAAAAATTCTCCACTATCTGATGGCATATCCTTATCTCTATCTTAATGATTTCATTGATATCTAAAAATTGATATTAATTATTTATCGTCATTAAATATCACACATTAATGGCCGCATTTCGGCTCATTTCAGGGGTTATTAATGTCAAAGAATTAATTTTCATAGAATATTAATTTTCATAACAAATTCATAAAAGAAAATGAAAAGTAACCTAATTATTAAAGCCTCACACAACTTTGAAATCTTGAAAAAAAAATTAAAAAAATCTTTAATTGTGCAAATCCGTTGTGTTTGGATTGTAGGCCAAAAATAATAAAATCATTAATATTGGTCATAGCTATTAAACATAGACCGCCCAGTCAGGCTGACCTGGAACTCGATGACACGGTCACTTGATCAGGTTGGTTCGCGAATTGGATCGAACATGCGTTTGACCCAGTTAACAAGGTCAAAATTCGATTAGACTTGGTGTAACCTAGCTGGGTCACAGTCGAATCAGTCTTATGACCCACATTGGTAAGAATTTTTGGATATAATTCCATAAATTACACAAGGCAGGATCAAACCCAAGACCTTAGGAAGTGGAACATTAGACCATACCACTAGGCTATTCGTTCTGTTTTGACATTATGTATAAATAATTATATATATTATGTGAAATCTTTATTAAATTGTTAGTTAGTTATACTATTTGTATTATTTTATTGGACTTATTTCATTTTTAATATATTTTTATATATTTATTTAGTTATATTCACTTCAGCAAGTGACCTAGTGACCTACTGATTTAACTAGTGACCCAATAATCTGATAGGGTGACCAGGTTGAGCCGCAGGTTAGGTTTAGTAACTATGATATTGATAGCAACTAGAGATTTCTATGGTGTGTGGCAGGGTTAAAGGCCAAAAGATGCTCTCAATTTCCCTTCCCTTATCCTCTAACCCCCCCCCCTCCCTCGTATGCTCGACTGGGGTTTCACAAAGGCCTCTCGCCATGCCCATAGGCCTTACGAAAATTAAAATGTGAAGAATGAGTCATTGATAACTTATTTTGACTTTGAATTAACCGATTCTCCAAACTAATTCAAACAGTTTTAATATTTGGCAAAATTTCTTGAAAATTTAAGGTATATTGAAACCAAACAACTAAAAGGCAAGAAACTTGAGTTACCCAGAAACCAAAGCTGACAACAGACATACAAAATTAAAAGTCGACAAAGAACACATTCACACACACACACACACTCACATTTCTAGATAGTACACATAACATGATTTGATGTCGAACTTCACACTTGTATAGTTCTTTATTGTGTTTCTACCCTCCATGGATTTGGGTAATGTGAATGTAAATGGTGCGTTCACGGTGAAAGTTGCGATGACAACCACATCGAGCACACATCAGGGGGTTAGGCTAAATGGTTGTGCTTGCACTCCTTGTGCACCTTCACTTGCTCCAGACCCTCCCAGATTGGTAAATTGTTGTTGACATGGGCCATTATTAACTTTCTTCAAGATATTGGATACAAATTAAGTTGGTTGGATGTACATTTTCTTTGAATGGGACGGGGGTTTATATAGAAGGGGTATGATAGATATTTGGGGCCACTTAGACTATGTATACATTAAGAGAGACTGTTTGAATAAACAATTTAATTAAGAATTTATGTGAAAGTAGCTTCTCACAAAAGGTCTTGTATAAAAGTAACTTACGAAAACAATTATTTGCATTTGGATATGATGTATTAAAAGTACTTCTCGTAAATTTGTGGCGTTTGCTTACCTAACTCTAAAATTACTTTTATTTATAAAATTTTAACTTTTTATTTAAACATCTTAATAAAATATCCAACTTATTGTTATTATTTTTTTAACAAGAATGTTAATTTAAAAGATTTAATTAATTTTTTTATTAAGTTTTATTTATTAACATAAATCATTTACTCATGAATGTGCACTAATCATATCGCAGCTTTATTCTTTTGTCTTAAATGAAAATAAATAAATACATGCTCAGCCCACCAAATAAGGCCACATAAAAAAAAAAAACTAAGGTTAATAAAGGAAGTAGTAAGAAATTGGGGAAATTGATCAAACCAAAATTACAAAACATAAAAATCAAACGAAGAAAAAATTCATAAAAAATCAATGAAAAGAAAAAAAAAAAAAAAGATGAAAAGAGTCATAAGGCTACTACGGTACACCCAACAAATTCAGTGTGTATTGTGTAGCAGGGTGGATGGTAACAAAGAGAGGCAGAGACATAGCTATTAAACCCGATCCGGGGCTCGATCCGGCCACTCCATTAGGTCACTGGATTACTGATTCAACCAGTGAGTCACTGGGTCACTTGCTAAACTAGATATATTAAATAAATATATTAAATTATATTAAAACTCAAATAAACACAATGAAATGACACAAATAATTAATAATTTAACACATTTTTTGTATGAAATATATATAATTATTGAAATATTATAACATAATAACGCATATGGTATGGTGGCAAGTATTTATAGATATTTTTATGGTCATTTAAATGTAATTTGTGATAAAATTAAAAATTTATGAATTTATTTTTATTAACACTTATAGTAGATGATATATATTTTAATTAGATTTTACTAGCACAACAATGTATGTAGCCTAGTGACCAGGTTTAATAACTATGGACTGAGGGCACACCTTTCTTTATTCATGAAAAACAAAGTGTCTCTTACTACTAAACTTCTTAGAACGTTATAAGCTTTCTATTGTGACTTCACAAAATACACTTCAAATAATTACTTTTAAAAAGTTAAAAGTTATGTAATTAATTTCATCCAAAGAGTCTCATAACTTTTGACTACTAAGAAGTTAATAAAAGTCAGAAGATCTAGTATCCAAACAGGCCCTAAGAGTTTCCTCATCGGATCAATGACACGCTACGAAAATTGGTGAGAGAAAGTTTAAAGGAGAGAGAATATTCTTACTTGTCATTACATAATTAAATTTTTTTTTCTAAAGTTGTTTTTCAGTCCCCATGAACCGTTCATTAATCGAATACTCTTTGTCTAAACTAATATTATGAAGACCAACACTTTAAAATGTCATTTTGGAGGATGATAGGTTCCACTTTTTTTAAAATCAAAATTGTGTTTCACTATGATCTTAGTAATATACATGGGGATCATTTAAGGAATTCTTTTATATTTATACTATCATCATTATTAGTAACTAGTGTGGCTTGATCGGGCCTATTTTTAAAATAATTAAAAAATTAAAAAGATGTTATTTGTTAACAAAAAATTTGTTAAGGCTATTTTTGGTAAATAAAAATTATACACCAAAAGAAAGTTATTTCCTCTCATCCTCTTTATTTATAATTAGCATTCCCTAACAGGCACAGAATTGATTCCTTATAATATAATTTCAATCCTTAAAATAAACAACCCTGAAAGGTACACTAGAAAATCATGATAGCTTAAATTTTTATTACATAATTAATATAATAAATTCAACTTATGACTAATTAATGAATTTTTTATTTGCATCAAATATGATCATTAATCGTACTTTTTAACAATAAATTGTCATAATTAATTATCTTTACTCCCTTCATTCCGTTTTAATTGTCCATTTTCTATGTTTTAGCATTTCGAAATATCTGTCCATTTATAATAACTAGATGTAATTACTTCTTCTTTTTTGTTCATACCCCTAGTTGTAATGAAACATTTTTTAGTATAGTGAATATGAAGATGGTGATAATTGTATTGGAAATGGAAATTTGTTTTCTTTTTTTATATATAGAGATAATTTTGTCAATTCATAATATTTTATGTATTTACCAAGATTTTTTATCTTGATATGTGTAGTGTTTGATTTTGAACAGTTAAAATGGAACGGAGAGATACTAAACTACCATAATTATTGATCCTTACTGCATTAATTGTATTTGATGTAAAGAACTCATTATTTACTCATAAATTGAATTTATTATATTATTTATTCCATTTAATATTTGTTTATTTTCAAACTTTACTTTCCACCCGTAATATTTAGATAATTATTATATATTTACAAGAATATGTATTATAAGTAACCAAATATTTAAAATATTTTTGGGAATCTAAATAAAGAGTGCCATGAATTTTTAATACTAAATAAACAATTTTTTTTAAGAATAATTAGGAATGACTTTCATGGGTATAATATTCTCAAGAATGTGATTCCTAGTAATATAATTTTAATCCATGAAATAAATGTGCCCAAAAAGTACAGTAGA
>QANU01042752.1:371789-390259 GCA_003254905.1 Nissolia schottii
TACCATAATTATTGATCCTTACTGCATTAATTGTATTTGATGTAAAGAACTCATTATTTACTCATAAATTGAATTTATTATATTATTTATTCCATTTAATATTTGTTTATTTTCAAACTTTACTTTCCACCCGTAATATTTAGATAATTATTATATATTTACAAGAATATGTATTATAAGTAACCAAATATTTAAAATATTTTTGGGAATCTAAATAAAGAGTGCCATGAATTTTTAATACTAAATAAACAATTTTTTTTAAGAATAATTAGGAATGACTTTCATGGGTATAATATTCTCAAGAATGTGATTCCTAGTAATATAATTTTAATCCATGAAATAAATGTGCCCAAAAAGTACACTAGACAATCATGATCACTGAAATTCTCACTACATAAATAATAGGGTAAATTTATTTTTCTGATTTCATAATTATACTTAATTAATCACTTTTGTCTCGTAATTTTAAAATTTTTTAATTCGATCCTTTATGTTAAAAATGACTTGGTTTGATCCTTTTTTTTTTTACATTTAACAATATTTGAACAATGGCATTACCCATGTTTAAAAGTGTGATTTATGTAAAAAAAAACAAATTAACTCATTTTAAGAAATAAATGATCAAATTAAATTCTTTTAAATTACAAGACCAAAGTGATTACTTGGGCATTAATATGGGATCAAAAAAGGGTTTGACCCTAAATAATACTTCCCTCCATTCCATTTTACCTATCCAAAATCAATCACTACACATACCAAGGTAAACAAAAGAACATCTAGGTAAATGCATAAAATAGTGTAAATTGACAAAATTATCCCAATATAAAAAATTAATTTCTATTTCCAATACAATTATTACTCTCTTCACATCTACTAGGGGTATGAATGGAAGGAAAAAAAAGTAATTATACATAAATATTGTACATGGACAGATATTTTTAAACCTAAAAAATAAAAAGTAGACAGTTAAAATGGAACATAGTGAGTATAATAAATTCAATTTATGAGTAATTAATGAGTTTCTTTATATATGCATTAAATATGATCATTAATTGTACTTTTTGAGACATAAATTGTCATATTCTCTCCGTCCACTCTTATATGTCACTTTTTCCCCAAAATTTTGTTAACATTAGTTATCATTTAATTAGATTAAGAAAGTATTTTAATGTCTTTCCAACCATACCCCTATTTATTATGAGCTCTATATTTTTCATAACACTTGTTGAAGGGTAATTTAGTTTAAACACTTAATGTTTTATCTGAGTATGTGCAAATTACTTAATTTCTTAATATGTATGCTTTTGTTAAAAGCAACATATAATATTAGACAGATGCAATAATTAATGTTCCTCAATAAATTGCTATAATTAATGAACTTCGTTGAATTTATTGCATTTAAAGTGTAAAGAAACACATTAATTTCCCATAAATTAAATTTATTATATTGTTTACTCCATCCATTTCAAAAACCTTCTTATTTTTATTTGGTGCTAAATAATTGTTCACTCCTTAAATCTAGATAATATTATATTTAAGGTTGTCAAACTTGTAAGTTTATGTAAACTCGTGGAGCATAGGTAAACTCAAAGCGTAAACTCGTAAGAGTTTACTTATTATAACAATATTAAAAAAATATTTATAATACATTATTATAATATAATAAAATTATAGTAAAGAAAATATAAATCAAGATTTCATTTCCAAGTCATAATTAGGCAAACACAAGTCATAAAGTACAACAAATAAATTAAAATCACATAAAAAATAACAAATCAAAATTTTATAATGTTATGGGGCTAAAAGTAGGGGTTAAAAGTAACCCGACCAAGGTAGATAACAACCATGTAATCAGTGTTACGACTATAACGTAGACTAAAAGTAGGGGTGTTACAGTATACATATCCTATCCATCTTTCATATACGTATCATCTACGTGTTTCGTGCACATATCATATTCACGTTACACATATACATATCATCATATTCATGTTTCACATATACATATCGTATTCATGTTCATATACGTATCTTATGCATGTGTCATATACATGTATCGCATATAGTATGCATGAGGATTCCACATGCCCTGGGACAACGTCCTCCATGTCATGTTCATGTCATGTTTAGTTGACCTCCTTGTACCCCAGCGGACCATCGTTCCTGCCTGGTGTACAACCTACTCTGTATCCTTTAGTGGCAAAGCTCATGCCATACACGCATTTAGCGTGACGTATTCATGTAAGTTTGTTACAGGGTGGTGAGGGGCCTGTGGCCAGGGGTGGACCCGTATTGTCATATCCTTGAATGATTACGTGTTTTAGTATGCACGATGTCGTATTCGTATGCATGATGCCGTATTCATGTCATGTTGTCGTATTCGTGTCATGTTGTCATGTACGTATCATGATGTCATATACATGTCATGTTGTCATATACGTATCATATGCATTTAGCATGTCATAATGTCATATACATTTGCCATGTCATGATGTCGTATCCTTGTATGCACATGTTCATAGGGTGTGTCTGTAGACGTGCCACGTGAGGGGATTTCCTATCCATATACTAAGATCTTTTTGTCAGGTATTCTAAGCCCATGGTGGCCAGTACCTTCTTATGACTGGTGTTACTTCCCTACATTCAATTATGAGCTTGTTCCCTTAACGTGATCCTTTATCTACTTCTCTAAGGTTGCCTCATGATGCATTAACATACATGTATATCATTCACCAATCATCACATAGCACTTTTCTTACTTAGGGTTTGGTGCTTGACTGCTTGTTGGAACTTGGGACAAGCTGGAAACTCATGTCTTTCAGTGTTCATTTGAATGAATAACTGATGTTCACTCAAATAACACTGAAACTTAGCTCTTGGATTGTAAAATCAAGTAGTCATTCGAATGACAGAGTTTTGTCATTCGAATAACATGAAAATTTAGCTCTCTGTTTGAAGAAAACATGAGCCATTCGAATGACAAGGGTTAGGTCATTCGAATGACCTCTCAAAATAGCTCCCGGTTCGTAAAATTGAGTGGTCATTCGAATGACTATGCTAGGTCATTCGAATGATCTGTTAAAAATGCTCTAGGATGAGTAAATTTCAGGGTCATTCGAATGACATGCTAGGTCATTCGAATGACCTTGCCTTAAACTCGTCCGTAGCGCTGTTTCTCACTTAAAACTCACAGGTTTTTCACTAAAAACATATATATACTTTCCACATGTTCCAACAAGCACATTTTTCTAGCTTAAAGTCACTTAAACTTATCATCACATCATTATCTCTATATTTTCTACATAATATTTCTTAGGTTACTTTTCAAATACTAACACATAAAATAGCATAGAAATCCACATAGATAGTGGGTCTAGGGTTACCCACTTCCTAAGCACGTTCTGAATTGGTGAAAGTGATGAGAAAAATATCCTCTTCACGTTGGTGCATTCTTCCTATTTTTCTTGAGTTCGGCAGAGTAACAGCTGTGTGCACGAACGAAACCGAAAAACTAAGAAAATTGAGGAAATTGTGTGTGAAGTGAGGCTGCAGGTTGGCTATTTATAGCCATCCTCGCCGCCTCACTGTTGCTATTTTCTTTTCTTTTTCCTTTTTCTTTTTATTATTATATATTTATATTTAGCCTTCAGCCAACGGATAAGCACAAAGCCTTTGAGGCTTATTTCGATCATCTTTGATCGCGTTTGGTCGTTAATTGCTTGTGTACGGATATCCTAAAAATATTTCGAACACATAGTCGCGATCTATTAATTTTCCCGGTCATGATGGTAGGTCAGGTTAAGGTATTCGTGAACTTTTTTTCGTAAGAGTATATTTTACGGATACCTTTGGCACCTGACGAAATTTCGGTGTTGATCGAAAATCGATCCGAATCTCGCGAAATTCTGTGAGCTTACGAAACCATTATTTTGACTGGTAGTTTGGCTAAGGAAATCTTTATAATTAAATTTCCAGTCTAAATAACCGTCTCGAGTACACTTTAATTACGCTAGATTATTAATTACGCGAAATCTTTGTAAGGGGAAAATCAGGATGTTACACTAGGGCTAAGCTAGAGTTGTTGCATTAGCTCTTAGTTAGTAGGCTACATGTTTTGTAATACTGTGTTAAGTACTTGTACATATTGACTATAATACTATGTGTGTAACTATTTGTGAATATAAGTTATGGACCACTTGTTTCTATATTACTTGGATGTTGTCTATGTCTAAGTGATATTAGTTAACTATGCTACGTTACCGCTCGCAATACGTGTTGATCAAAATCAAGGCTCATAATTTATGTTATGTTATGTATAAAGAAAATTTTTAAAATTGGTCCATATTTTCTGGGTAACCAGTAATTTCCTACTCATGAACGGGACTAAGTAATATCCCAACCAAAGCAGATAACAATCTGGTAAGCGAGTTTGCAACTTAAGCATACGATAGCTAGCTAGGGTGTTTTAAAGTGGCGCTGAAGGAAGTTAACCAATAACAGAAAGGGTTTTATGTTCCAGCAATGTAGGGGACAGTGGTGTTGGTGGCGGCAATGATGTGGCAAAAAGGGAGAGGACAAGTGTAGGATGAGGTTAAAATTTAAAATGTACTTAATCACACTTTTAAAATGTATGTGTGGCTAAGTACAAATTTTCTACCATATTTTATAAGGAACATCAAGCACCATACTTGTCTAATGCATCAAAGCCAGCACAAATTTTAAGCATGTGACTGTGATCTTGACTTGCTAATACACTTTAGTATTAAGAAAAAGATGTGTAGAAGATGAAAAAAAACTTGAATGCTTTGGTTTCAAGGCGCAAATGAATCGCTATCTTTAGAGAGAAATTCGCCACCACATGTAGTTGCTAAGGGTTCATAACGATACTCTCCTAGGATAGAATGAAACTTCTCAAATTTCTTTGTTTAGCAATAACAAGAAATTTCCTTACTCTCTTTGAAGTTAAAAAATTTCTGAATAATCAGAAATTTTCTAACTCTCAACCACTCTCACAATGCACAAAGTAAAAGTGAGTAAAGTATTTGATAATGGGGTTATTTATAGTTAATGAGAAGACACAAGTAAACAATCACATGTCCAAATAGAACACGAATAGCCACTGCATTCATTCTTGTACCACTAAACCTTATACTAGGCTTCCATAACATAATTCTTTGGAATGATTGTACATGAAGACAACATATTACAATGGCCATGCACGTCTTTTCCTTATAAGTTGTATATGTCCATGAAACCACACGTGTGCATGATAGTCATGACTTTTCCTTGAAGGTCATATCACTTCATGAAACCATGGCACTGCAACGGTTGGTAACCGTTTTTTCATTAATTTAAATATTTAAATTATTCGCAAATATACTATATTTAGAAATTTGTTCAACATGCCATTGGACAAGAATGGTGCACATGTGACATGAACACTTGACCACTAGTGATGCTGGTTCTACGCCTATGACACGGTTATTAGAATCTTACTATTCACGATTCGAATCTCATGATTTAATTCAATTTGGCATGCTAACGATTCGTGTCGTGTACTAAATTGTAGATGACTCTAAATCTTACGATACATGTACCGATTCAGTGTGATGTGAAAATGAGTTTTTAACTACCTTGACGAGGTCAATCCTTATCACTTACAGCAAATGTCAAGAATCATCTCTTTCAAAAGCTTAAGTTGTTAGGTAGAGACAAATGATGGTTTTTATCACATTCTTGGCAATGCCTCTATGACCAAAAACATCTAGAGTTCAATTCTTGGCGATCCCCATTTCCAAAAGTTATCCACACTACAAGACAAAAGAGCTTTTGTGTGAGGAAGCATGTTACGAGATATATAAAATCATTCAAATGTCTCAACTCATCAACTTAACCTTTTGAGAGATGATTATTTACATAGTATCAGAGCATCTAAGACCAAGTGATCTAAAGTTTGATTCTCGTCACCCCCATGCTTCTCTATAAAATAGAATTTCGGCACAAGTTAGTTGAGTTAGTGCATTGTCCACGTGTCAAGCCCCAAGAGTTGTTGATGTTAATATGTAAAAACATCAAATTGTCTCCATCTAACAACTTGAATTTTCGAGAGAGAAGATGACAGCAACCATCTTTGGCCTTTTCTATCTTTCCTTCATTTAGCGATAAATTATTTATTTGACATGTACATTATTTATTTTAAAATTATATGAATACAATATTACTTTTTACGCTTGCAAGTTACGTGACAATATAGATAGAATGATCATGTAAACAAAATTTATACTATCTGTGCATCAATAATAAACTCTAAATAGTATCTCAAGAAATAAACTCTTCTGCATGAAACTAACAAGCAACATAATTCTTGTGCTTTCTGTGTATTCAGACATTCAATCATACATGAAATTGTATATCACGATAGAAAACCCCAAGGTCATTCCAATTAGAAATATACCAGGTTACAAACTCCCTCTCCGCCCCTCAGGTTTTGCTGGAATGGCCGATACGACCCTTACCAGCAGGTACCATTAGCTTTATCATTGTTAATGATTGCTAGGAAAATAATGACGGCATAGAAAGTGATCTATAGTTCTGGCGGCCATTCCTTAGTCTGTGGCACAAGGAAAAGAATCCGTAAAATTTTTTACATGACTTGGTTATCTTTCACTATTAGTTCCTATTCCTCATATTTCTTATTTTGGGTAAACCAACGCTGAAAGACACATCAATTCATGTGAAAAAATTCTACTGTGTTCCCGTGACACAAGACAATATACAGTGTTCAAACGGTAAAAATCCTCCTCACCTTCTTCATGTTCCTACGACAAACTGGGCAAGAACCAGCTGCCTCGGCTATCCTGTACAGAAAGAACAGAGTAACATGTGTATAAATATACCACAACGCATTCTCTTCTGGAAATATGACCTACCGAATGAAGATGGACTTGCAAAGCTATGCAATTAAGACAAGAACCATTTTCAATAACGGGAAAACCATTTTTGGCTAGCACACATCCAAGAATTCCCATTTTAAGAAATTATACTCGTTCCGATCTTTCTTCTAAAGCGAAATGGGAGTTCTTGGACACTGATAGTTGCTATATTGTCGTGAAATGACGAGACAAGTACACATATCACTCCGCCTGACTTTCCTACTCCCATCTCATGCTTACCAGAGGCATGCTGAGGTGCCCTGTATAGTGACTACGATGCCCAGAAACCAGGGACAAAGCCAGAAATTGGACAAAGGGGAGCCAAAAAAATAATAAAATATAAAGATAAAAATTTTAATTAAGAAAAGATAAATATAAATTTATTATAAATTTGTTATTGTTAAATGTTTGATATGTTGAATGAATGATATGATGCAACGTGTCATAATTATGCTAGAAAAAAATGTGATTTAATTCATAAGTTCATAGTAAATAGAATAGTTAGAACTATATTAGAATATGTTGATTTTTTCGTAAGATGCTATCATTTTACTATACCGTTAGAATAGAATTCAAGTTTAAATTACATTAGAACTATAGCAAACAAGAATTTAAGTCTAAAAGTAATTCCTTTGTATTTAAAAAATTTAAGTAATTAAAACCATAAAAGTGCACAATTCTATTAGAACTATAGAAATGGAAGTATATTAG
Organism: Nissolia schottii; assembly: GCA_003254905.1. Taxonomy (NCBI): domain Eukaryota; kingdom Viridiplantae; phylum Streptophyta; class Magnoliopsida; order Fabales; family Fabaceae; genus Nissolia; species Nissolia schottii. The sequence continues at coordinate 379,433 of QANU01042752.1, forward strand.
AACTCTATAGTGTAAATATGATTTCTTTATATTTTAAAAAAGTTGAATAATTAAAACCACTATATATAGTGAGTGGGTGTAGAACCCAATGCAAGGACTCAGAAACAAAATAAGCCACTAGGCTATCAAACTTTTCTATTCCAAATAATCTCGAGAGGAGCCACAATTTCTACGAAACACCCCCCCCCCCCCAACAAAAAAATCTGTCCCTCACATAAAAGGATCCAAGTATCTAGTACCGTATAAGATTTTAAGGTTAATATCTCTTTCTATATTGAAAGGACCGGTATGTAAAAATTACTAGACTTGTGCTAATTGGGTTTGAGCCCACTACGAAAGTAATGTTCTCTCTGCACCCGTTTTTTTTTCTATCGAACTGGAACCTAAGAGAAACAAGGGAACGTTGGGATACTTTACATATGGTAGTGAAGAATGGTTACCTAGTTCCACATTGGAAACAAGCTGCAGAGTGGCCGCATGGAAGGAAGAAGCAGTCCCTTGGAGCGTCAAAGCAGATGGCACAGAGACGGCGAGTACTATTACTACCGTCTGCAGAGGCTCCGGTCAGAAGGTCCAGATCCTCCTCATCTTGTGACGTTGAATCATACGATGAGCCCCAACTAGAAAGGTCGTCATCATCTTTCCGAGAAAGCAAAGGGGCTCTGGCGGCGGCTGCTGTTCCCTCGTATCTAGCTCTTGCTCGGTCGTCACTGGCGCACTGGAGCTTGTTCAACATGTTGAAGCCCCAAAACATAAGCATGGTCAATCCGCCTGTGCAGAGATGCAGCAGAAATAGCGAGATCGATGTTAAACCAACCATTGAAGACGACTAGTCAGCGGGTGATGAGAAGCTGATCTGACCGTATGAAAACTATACCTATGCCAAAAGTATATGTGATCCATCGTGGTCCATACGACAGTTTGACACACCACTCATCATTTGATGCGTTCTGAACCAAAGAAAAACAAAAACATTAAATAACCAGTTGCAGCAAATTAAAGGAACTGAAATAAATCCCTATCCTAATTAAGGGGTACATGTAAGAATTATGTCTCATGTAATATAGAGTTTAATAATCATAGGAATGTTAAATTTATTGACTATTTTATTGAAGAGAAGTCATTAATTATGAATAATCATGCGTGTAAAGACATGACTATATGAAGAATAGACATAATAATTGGGATGAGTATGATGGAAGAACCATTTTATGCGTCTATATAAAGAAATGATGTGGTGCTCTCTCAATCAAGCATTAGAGTTCAATATTTCCATTAATATTGTGCTATTAAGGAAGTGATCAAGAGGGAGAAATCACCATCTTCTATGTTCTACTTGTTCAAAGATTGATTTCTTCATTTAAGTCTATGGAGCCTTGATTGATCTTCAGGTAAGGAAATGACTTCTTTTTCTGAAGAATGGTATACTCTTTTAATCTAATCTATGTGAAAATCATCAAGTTTTAGGTCTTAATATATAGTGTGTTTATAATAGTTGTTAATGCATAAGCCAATTATTGGTTACAATATAAAGAATTTCCATTCCACTAGGGCTAGGAGTATATTTGATGGGAAATATGTACCACTTCCCTCTTCGTCTTAATCTCTAGCTTATGTATGGGAGGCTAGTGAGTCTCTCTGTATTTAACATTGAGGTTCCGTGATGAGAGGTGATGATGGGAGTAGAAGAGTAAACAAATTTAAATATTGTGATTTCTATGATTTTATGAGTGCATTGCATGTAGGTGCACGTGAATTACCACAACTCAGGTCAGAGAAGACATGAGGAGCAAGGAGTGCAAAGGATAGTCTATGGAGTTCCGAGAATGAAGGTCACTGATTATTATATTTGGTTGATATGTATTATGTTTCAAATTATTTTGCATATTGAATGTTATCTTGTATTTTACCTTAAATAGGGAGGTTTGGTATCTCTTTTCTCATGAAAAAAGCAAGGGTTTTTCCCATTAGATTTTACTAAAGTTTTTAGCAATGTCTTATCTACTCGGTTGAGTTTCTTTTCTCGGTGACTTGGAATCTCTATAATGATAGTCCTTACTCTACTTTTTTGTAGTATAAAATTGGTGTCCCGAGTTAACAAAGAAAAAGAATAACTCACTATCCAATGAAAGAATTTTTAAACAAGAATGTATGACGCACTCCTACTAATGGTGGACCCCCCACAAATTTTTGTGTGTACATTATATAATAAATTTTAAAATATGAGTATAAATAACAACTTTTATTTCATTAAGGGATTTTTAAGATTGCAACTGCTATTAAAAGTTGCATGTCTCATTTATGATTTATGAGGATGCCTGTTTACTTTTTCTCATTGAAGCAAGTATATGATAGTAATCTTGCCTGATAAGGACTAGGAGAAACCAAGACCGCTGCATTTCCTTCCGGAAAGAAAATACTCAAAGTGCATGGACTACTACTAGTCACATCACATTTGTAGTAAGCATTCGTTGTATTGTGCAAGGAGGCCCTTATTGTGAGGTTTAATTCCACCTATTTAACATGAAAAGATGAAGGAAAGCAACTGAAAATGATCAGTGGTGACTAAAAAATTGGCTAAAAAACATGTAAACCCGTTAACATTACAAGAGTCGGCAGGGAAACCACAATTTTCAAACTTTAATGAGTATATATGAATATTTATATTTTTGCTTTCATTATTTTATTATATTTTTCCCTACAATAAAATCAAAAAGTAATTAAAAAGAGTCAATTCATCTTTCTACTCCTTTCTTTATTTAATTTTTTATTTGTTCTAACTATAAATAGACAAAATAATAAGTAACAATCTAACCTGCTCTCATTCCTCTTAGTTCGGACAATTGTCTTATTGGTAGTAGTTATGATGCGTAATTTAAACATAAAATGCAATTTAAGTTAGTTGTATTAGTTAAAATAAGCAAAACACTTGTCATATTCTCTTTTAATTTTCACTTTATACATTAGGGATGTGTTTGATATGGCGATAAGAATGGACAAAAACTTTCATGGATTAGATTCAAGTGTGAAATTACACGTAAACTCAATCCATGAAAATTTCTTTCTCATTTTTACCCCCATATAAGCACACTCTATGTTTTCATAATTATTATGATTAATAAGAAAAGTTCAACTCTCAGGAAAGGAGGAATAAAAGGGTCATGAGTCAAATATATAGTAATCACATGAAACAACAACTAACCAAAACGTCATACCAAGGGAAACAGGAAAATCATCGCAAAAAACCAACACCTAGCAAAAGCAAAAAGTGTGACTGTAGTCTACATAGCTGGCCCAAGAAGAATTCAAATGCAACCTTTTTTTATCATGTGTATGGATCAAGTGATTAGCACATCAAGAAAGAGATTTGTATTTTTTGCACTAAGCATACCAAGTTAATTAAAAGCTCATGCTTTCTGCAACAAATAGTTCTTCTTCATGTGATCTTTTATATAGTTTTTTTTAATTAAATATTTTTTTTAGTCCCTCATAAATTTTGAATTTTTTGTTTTACCTCTCATAAATATTTTTGTTAAAAATCGTCGTTCATTATTTTTTTTTAAGTTTTAGTCCTTGTCGTCATATATATCAAGCCGTTAACTGAGGACGTGACAGTTAACTTGGCAGCTTGGCAAAGGTGAGAGGGGGAGGAGAGAAGCAGGTGAGGACGCGTGGGTGAGGTTATTTCACTTGCAGCAATGGGGGCGGTAGCTCACGGAGCTATAGCAGTGAAGAAAAAGAAGAAGACAGGAAGCATACATTGACAGTAGCGCAGGAGTAAGTAGAGGAAGCAATGATTGAGTAAGCATATCACGTGCGTTACACGTAATGTACCATGTGACCAAGTTAACTGGCATGTCACAGCTTAACACAACAAGAAGACTAAAACCTTACAAAAAAAATTTATGAGTCACGATTTTTAGCCAAAAAAAAATTATGAGGAGTAAAACACAAAATTCCAAATTTATGAAGGATTAAATACATATTTAGCCGTTACAAAGTCTTACTCATTTGCTAATCATTTTTCACCAAAATGTAGCACCAAATTATTTTATTTATAATTTTTTTTTATCATTTTGACTTTAATCTTTAACTAAAGAGTACATACAAAAGTGGTCCAGTGGACCATAAGCAAAACGGCAGGCAGATAAATTTTCAAAAAAAGCTTAAACAGCAAAAGAAATGAAAATGTTTATCAAAAGATGAATCGAAAATTTATTTTTATCATTAAGTATTTTTTAGATTTAATAAAATTCAATATGATTTCTCTAAATTTTCTCATTTTTTTATTATATTTCTAAAAGAAAAAATTGTTAAAATTTAACTACTAATTTAGGTCAACAACAGAACAATTATCTTCATTTTAAATTTTAAATGTAATTATGTGAAATTTACATTTTATTATTCCTCTCATTAACTAAATTTACTGGATCCACTATAGTTAACAAAACTAGATTACTAATACTTGCATCAAATACCACCTTTCCCATGTTCAGAAGAACACACTCTGGTTCAGTATTATTGCTACTCTTAACACTAATTCAATTGGACGTAATACATTTTGTGAAACATCAAATGGTTAATCAGGCAAAGGAGTTGGGATGCTAAGATATAGCATTAGCGTTAGATCACATGCTCGGGCACAGGTAAGAAAAGTTGTGAATGATTTGAGCGAGCCTGTATAGTTATATATTGGGTGTTTACTAAGTTGTTACCTATTAAAAGAAGTTTACTACGCTAAGCTGCTACAAATTAAAATATTCATGGTAGGTTAGGTTTACTTTCACATACTAATTGCAGTCCATAACAATTCGAATACCTAAAGTTTATCTATTTGTTTTACTTTCACACACTAATTGTTATAGGAAAATCAATGTTTATATCTTTTACATGTCTGTGACAAAGTGTCTTACAAAATGGATTTCGTTAAATTATGTATATCTCAAGTTTGGATTTCTCATGCTTCAACATTTCATATATGCAAGGACGGGTATATATTAATGAAATGATAAAATATAAAAGACAAATGTGTTCCATGTTCAGATGTTCAAGTTTAAGGCTCAATTCATATTTTGTAATCCCTGCTTAAGTTATGATACATCATGGAACAAGAGATCCTGTCAAGTGTCAATTAATACCAGTTATAACGATTTATAGAAGAGATACTTCTACAGAAACTTTGTTTGTAGTACCTGACACCACCACCACTAACAAGGAGGGCCTTCATTATCATTAAAGATGTTGCTTTCAATCATTCAACAGTTCAAATTAATTAAGCCAACAACAATTGCAAGTATTGTATAGGATTACAAAAATACCTCCACCTCCTTATCCAAATTACCCAATGCTACATAGTAGCTCGAGGACTTGAATATTTTCTGTGTGATCATACCATATCCTGTAAAGACAAACTAAAATCAATTTAGGATTGATATGAATTGCAAATATTGCCTTTACTATTGTCTTACCATGGATCACATTCCATGAGAGAGTTGTATCAGGATATGTTGGATCTTCGAGCCACTGAGTGAGGCCTTCAAATCCTGCAAGTAAGGGCAACAGAATAAAATAATTATGACGATAGCTGTAACTCAGCCTCAGAATTCTATACATCATCTTTACAAATTTTATTATGGATATATATGGAATATTTTTATTATTTTCCATGCTTATGCAATTAAATCTCAACAAAACTGATTCACGCTATAAATCAGAGGGATTGCTTCCACGGCCTTAATTTACTTAAAGTATGAACATGCGCAATATATAGAAAGGCTTAACACAGCTTACACGTTGGAGAAAACAGAAAACAAGTACCAAAATGAATCTATCACCAAAGTCTCTTAAAGAAGGCATACCTTCTGCAATTACAAGGAAAATAGAGGAGTTCTCAGAGCTCAAGTGATATGAAATGTTTACTTCTGACCCTCTATTCAGATAATATTTCCATTCCTGGGGAAGACATAAAAACGGGTGTTAATTCAGCCGCAGGCTTCTGAGACCTCAGTAACAAGGTTAAGTAATAGAGTGATGTTTGTTGCACGGAATATAACTCAATCAGGGGAGTGTGTACCATTAACATTGATGAATGAAGGAAAAGAAAACTATGAATGGTAACACTATGACGTCGCTTCATCCATGTAGTGGAACAAGGCTTAGTTATTGTTGTTGTGGTGGCGTTGACGAGAATTATGAGTTATGTGAAAACAATTTTATAATTGCATTACGTGGTGCAGCCACCACCGCAATAGCAACACGCAGCAATTTCATTAGAATCTAATTCACAAAAATTTGCCACAATGCGGCTATTATAAAATACTCAATTTTAGGTTATCACATAAAAGTTTCACACTACAATAGCCACAGTGCGCATCACAGCAGCCACCTCAACTGAAATTTGAAACCCCATGCATGGGTCACATTACTTGAAAGTGTGTGTGTATATATATATATATGTATGCAGAAATTGCAGCGAGAGTAAAAGAGAAAGGGGAGAGTACATATACTTGCCTGATGTGAGTCAGAGGGAACAGATACATTAAGAGTTTCTCCCCAAGTGGTAACAACATCAAGAGGTGGATATCGATATGTACCATACAGAATGGGTCCTGGCTTTGCCTCCAAGTTTTCTACCTAACGCAAAGAAACCCCCGGATTACACAGACACTAACAAAATGGAGAAAGATATAGCAGTAACTGAAAGCTGACCTCCACGTATTGCACGAACAGAGGGCTAGGTTGGAACACAATCGAAGATTCTGGACCAAGCACCAGACGCGTTGACCCATAAACCCCCACTATCATGGTCACAGACACTGTAATATTGAAACGTAATGTCAAAATTTATACCAAAACAAAAACGTTTAGCATTAACGGCATATACAAATAAGAGAAAGGATTTTCAGACTTGCAAAAATATAAAATACATAGCTTGCGCTAAAATCGGCAAGTTTGCTTTAGAATATTGTGACACATTGATGAAATCAAGTACAACTCAATTCATAATCAAATTCCTTCAAATTCACTTTACTACCTCAACAGGTAAGGTCACCAAAAGACTAACGCCAACTAAATTACGTGCTGCGGATTACATTTTCACGATCAAAATGCTGCTCCACTCGAAAAGCATTGAAAGCTAACTGATTCAAGTGATTTCTGTAACACCCTTAATCACATTTTAAAATCATGAAAGTTGACGAAATACCAAAACAGAGTAGCATGAAACAAATTTGAGTGGTTCAACTTAATCAAATTTCGTTATCATTTCATGTTTTATATGATCGTAATAAATTTTTCTTTAGTTCATGCTACTAAAAGCTACAAGAAGAAGATATTGACACTTGAGAGGAAGATTTGCTTGTTACCAAAGAGCCAAAACGTGAAGATAATGGCGAAGCAGGAGCAGGAATCATCCCGAACAACGGGCGATTCGCTACCGAAACCCCAACCCATTGTTCCCACATAGGATGCAACGCTCTGCTCAACTCCAGGCCGCGAAGGGATTGAAGATGAGGGTGAGGCTTCAGCGGGTTCGGCGGAAGAAGGAGGAGGATGAGTTGCAGGGGAATTAGGCTCCGCCATTGTAGAGAGAGAGAGAGATAGGGAGAGAGAGATAGTGTGTGTGTGGTTGTGAAGAAGGTTGATTGAAGTGAAGCAGCATGGTGCTGTATGTTAACCGGTGGGTCATTGTTGGATCTTCTTATTCTTCCTTCCTTGGAATGGTAGTTGGCTACTTAACTCAGTTTTCCGATTTCTGTTTCTCTTGTGCTTTCTACGCATTTTTTGTCATTTCATTCGCTTTAATTATTTGCTCTTTTTTATTTATAATAAACCCGAATTAGTCTTTTTACGTTATGATTTTTTTGCATAGGCTAAATTAGTCTTTGTAAAAATAAAACAGACATATAGGTTTATGTGAATGCAAATACAGGACATATTCGTTACTCTGGGGATACACAGTTCAAACTTTTCATTAGTGAAAACAAAATAGAAATGATGTGTACACTAAAAGATCCGCCACTAGTATACTCCACTCTTTTTAACGTGTGCTTTTTCTCATTTTCTTTCTTATTTTTTTTATAGTATTTTTCTCTCTTCTTCTCCAATCTTCCTTCTTTTTTTTTTCTTCTTCATAAGACGTTATGAATTCTAGAGTTTTCATTTTCGTTTCTATCATATTTGTCGTCTCTGATTTCTCAAAAATTTGTGCATTCTTATTCAAATGTTTGTGCATGTGAGCACCAAAATTTTATTCTTTCATTTTTGTTTCTATCATATTCTTTGTTTTTTATTGTTTAAAAGTTTGTACATTCTTGCTCAAAAGTTTGTGCACATAAACACCAAAGTTTTCTTTTTCGTCTTTGTTTTCGTTTTCGTTTCCATCATATTTTTTGTGTCTGATTCTTCAAAAGTTTATGCATGTGTATAGAAAAGTTTTTGCGTGCTTGTTGAAAAGATTGTGCACGTGGGTACCGAAATTTTATTCTTCGTTTTTGTTTCATTGTCATCTTATTCCTTCTTTCTGCTTGTTAAAAAGTTTGTGTACGTCAGTTCAAAAGTTTGTGCATCTGTCTTAAAATATTTGAGCATGGTAGAGAATGAACCCATGTACTTAGAGTGTAAGTCGGGAGCAATTATTTTTCAATATTCAATACATGACAGATCTAGTTTGATTTGGTACCGTGTTTAAAAAAGTTTGTGCATGTGATTGCAAAAGTTTATGCAATCAGTGTCATTATATATGTAGTACGTATGCCATACGGTGGCAATACAGTGATAGCATTTTGGGTGTACCCCTAGAGCACTGAAAACAAAAATACAACAAATTGGTATGGATTTATTTCTTAACAATGATTTTAATTATTACCCATTAATCATATAAAAGTTGTTTATGCTTTCATACAATCAAATTATTTTATATGTGTGACTTTTAAACAATAGGAAAGAAGTCAACTATTTTTATTTATATTGCAAATTTAATTGGATAAAATGTAAAAAAATGTATAATACCATCACTAAATAGTAATTAAACTTGGCATTTCAATTTGCCTTATAATTCTATTTTATTATAGATCAATATAAACTATTTATTTATCAAGGGACTATCTTATCCTACACGTGTCTCGATTAGAATTTGCAATAACCACGTTAAGAATTTCTTTTACAGAAAGATCAATTTGTTCAACGCAAAATTTAATATGAACCAATTTTTAGTTTCTCTTATTTTTATTTATCAACTACTATGTTGCACTACCAACGGGGGTTTGTCCAAGTGGTAAGCGGCTTGGTATCGCTTACCCTGGTATTTTTGTGAAAATATGAATGCAGTAATATATATTAAATAAAAATTTATGTGTGTGTATATATATTATTGAGTATTTATAATAATTTTAGTTATTATCTTTCAATTGAAGGAGGTTAAATTTTTTTTATCCTAGTTATTAGATAACAAAATTTTTCCTAGATTATAGATAAAAAAAAGTAATAGATAAAATAAAATAAAAAAACAACTTGCATTTTAGTTAAACAAATTAGTTGTACATATTTTTTAAAAAAAAAAACTTAAGGTAGTAATATTTGATGCTAATACACATACGATACTCATACGTGAGTAAAAGTAAAGAATTTGTGCATCATAGGTCAACACACAAACTAGAAAGTATTTTAACTTTACCTTGAGCACTAACAAATGAAAGAATACTTAATGGATAACTTAGGAAGCATGGACAGTTTGTGAGACCGCCGTGTCTCTGTCTGACACAAGCAGACGCTGAAATACGAAGACACGCGTCATATACATGTGTCACAAGTGTTCAAAAGTGTCCAAATAAAAAATTCATAATTAGTCGTGTCCAAGTGTGTCTGAGCTATATCCAAAAGTTTTTAAAGTTATGTCTGTGCCGTGTATGAGTAAAAAATAGATTAAATACTAAATAATTTATAATAATATTGACTCTTAGAAAATTAGCAAATATTGACACATGAAAATATCTTAAATATTTCATATATTTTTTAAAGGGTTTGGAAAGTATTAAAAATTAGTAGTTTAATATTAATGAAAATATTAAGATATTATTATAAATATTTAATTTTATACCTATATATGTCATGTGTTTGTGTCCTATAAAATTTTAAAATTAGTATGTTGTCATGTTGTGTGTCGGGTCGTGTCTCGTGTCCGTGTCAGTGTCGGTGCTTCTTAAATAGATATTTTATTTGAATGTTGTCAAATGCAATTAATTTTGTTGAAAACTAAAAGAAAAAGTTTTAAATTCTAATACAACAATTTTATTGAAAATTTATTAAATACAAATTAATACTATACAATATAATCAGGCTCCTTGGGACCTGATAAGTTAATACAATGATTGAAGCATAAAAATGGATAAGACTGTACACTATATTATTCTATAGAGCTGTGATTATTGCACACCAGGTGCACACTTGGGGTAATAACTACCCACGACGTTTTGGTCACAGCGGAACCGTCTCTCTCACCTATCACATTTTGCTCTCTCTCACAACTTTTCTCCTTGAAGAGCTCTTGCGACCTAATTATTTCTTCATCTGTTCCTCTATTTATCTTTCGTTTTGTCCATCTTTATGTTCAAAGTCCATCAAATACTTTTATATGTTATATATATATATATAATGGTTATGTCATATTGTTTAATAAGGTTAGGTCTAAGTTTACAAAAATGTTGTGTCTGACTATAATAAAAGATTGTGTCTGTGTGTCTTAAATAACAAAAAGATTAGATCTTTTACTTTGGTAAGGTTATGTCTGTTTTCACCAAAGAGTTTATATATATATATATATATATATAT
>QANU01042752.1:390597-417180 GCA_003254905.1 Nissolia schottii
ATATATATATATATAAAGAACGGTTAGGTCATGTTGTTTAATAAGGTTAGGTCTTTTCCTTTGGTGTTGTGTCTGTTTTCGTCAAAGGGTTGTGTTTGAGTATACTAAAAGGTCATGTCTCGTTGTTTATTATGGTTATATCTGTGTTTTTTATATGCTAAGACACAACCACTGTGATTAGTTAAAACAAAAAAACAAAAACGAAAAAAAAAAATCTCCAGAGCCACCAAATTGAGAGAGAATGTGCGGAACGGTTATTTGATTTGCGATTATCTCAGAGATTGTTATATTTGAGGCGCGCGAGTGGTTATGGTAAGAAAATTAAAAGTGTGTTGAGTCAGCAAATTTGAGTTTATAAAAATAACCTAGTTGTGCAATAAGTGTGCAATAACTAGATGTGCAAGAATAATTACATTATTCTACATTACACCAAATATATAATAAAAATTAATTTCATAGTATTAACTAATACTATCAAATTCAAAGGCCTAAACTACAAATATAGCGCACAACGATCACCAACAAGAAGAAAGGAAAAGATAAAAGTATTAGAGTATTTGACCATTTTTCGCCATTTTGTCTAATTATTGGTGAGACAAGCTACAAGTATGGACCAACGTTCAACATAACACACCAATTGAACACGTCTCCATACTCATTTTTGCCAATAATAGAAAAAATGTTCAATGAGCACGAACGAGAAACACCACATTAAAATACATGCAATATACTGCAACAAACAGATAAAATCCCCCATAACCGTAATTATCTTTCCAATTCGCACGTACGGTTAAAACAATTTCTTAAGCTAATGAACAAAATAGTCAACTAAAACAATACAGGATCCGTTAGACTGTTACCTTCGATGTACGTAGTTCGAAACAACCTCAAAATACAATATAAAAAAGACATTAATCGATCTAGAGGAAATCAAAGAAAAAGGTGTAATTTGATTAGAAGGCACTGCATTCCTAAATCCCTTTCTTGTCACTGGAGTTTTTTCACCCAAACTCACCGTACTGGATTCAATGTCGTCGTCGTCAAAAGATCTTTAGGTGATTCAAGGCCAAAAGACAATACTCAGAAGCGGGAGATCCAGAAGATGGGAAGATCTAAAACTATTAGATTTCTTGGATGGAGGTTCATGGGTGCATGGAAGAGAGGGTGGTATAGGCTTCGAATGAGCCTCAGCTTTTAGTTTCAAATATGACGTGCTCGTTAGACTTATTATTTCTGCAGTGTAACGCATGATTTGCATTTTTCATGATGATTATGTTATATATATATATATATAGAGAGAGAGAGAGAGAGAGAGAGAGAGAGAGAGAGTTAGATCTATGCGCCATGCCTCTGTTATATTTATTATTTTGGATTCACATTTATGTGAGATTTACTTAATTGAAAGTTATGCTTTAAATCAAACTGAATTGAGGGATGAAATAACATTAAATGCAAAGTCATAATTGGATTAGCGGACGCAAATTAAACATGGTTGCTTTTGCATATGAGAATTCTGAGCCTTTTATCTATCCATGTAGGCAAAGCAGGGTTGTGCTCTTCACCTTGCAAAATTCTGAGTCTTTTATTAATTATTGAAAGAAAAAAATAGAATTGCTACTATATGAGAAATCTATTCTTCTCATATTCCTGTAAGCACTGGGCCAGCGCTAAGTGGAGAGCCCACGGACCAGGACTAGGAGGAAGGCCCAATAGAAGAATCTGTGGGCAGGCCCAAGAGGAAGCAAGAAACCATTCGGTTGAGATGACTATGCCAACAATTAAAAAATTTACTTCTTTCATTTGAAAAGAAATTGTCATACACTAATGTTAAAAGCTTTTAGGATTTATGATGATTTTTTTATTTTAAGTAAAAACTTATGTATGCTCTTTTATTAATATTGTGACCTAAGTTATGGGAATTATATTCAATTATGGATTTTCACATATTCTAACAAATGTTTTTTAAGGTGGTTTTACTTATTTCATGAGGTAAATAGTCCATGCAAATCCATCAATATGATATATTAAATCATGAAATAACAATAAAAATTGATGAATTTAATTATAACAATTATTAAAAATTAATAAATTAAATAGCATGAGCTAAAGAGGTATCACAATTATCTTATTGAAGCTCTATGCGAGAGGATCTAGCCAATAGTTATTCTTGGGGCCACTCATGTCCCTTTGTTTTTGTGGTTTTTTTTTTTTTTGCTATTTATCAAAAACAAAAATGTTATTTGTTGATCAACGTTAATGTAAATATAAAGCCTCCTCACATATTGGACGAACACTCTCCTGTTGAATTCTTTTATATTTATGTATATCATTTGTGATCTGAGGTCAGAAAAATTCCTGTGAAACAAATAATTAAGGTCCTCTCCTAGAAAAGTTGGGTGGGACCTATGAATATGTGTAAGATTCGATCCTCACGTGAGTCAGATGGGGGAGCTTCCTTTGCAAGCGACTAGGAGACGAATAATGAACAGAGAGACATTTTATATGGATGACAACGTACGGAGAGTGGATGTAAGTATCCTCATCCTTATCCCCCGGTAGTTGTTGGCTTTCATCATTTCTGAAAACACTAACTTTTTGTTAAAAAATAATAATTTTGTGAGGATGTCATAATTTTGTTTATTTTTCAGTACGCGACTCGAACGAAATTGTTTTTAATGAGAGGATGGATGTATGTGATCTGGATCACAAAAGCAGTTGACTAATAGAAAAATAGAAAATAAATACAGAGTAATGCCATTTAAAAATAAAAAATAAGGTTAAATATGTATTTAATCTTTTAAAAATTATAAATTTTGTGTTTCACTCTTAAATTTTTTTATTATAAAATAGATTTTGACAAATTATTTAGTTAGATTTAATCCTGTCGTTAGGATAAGTCGTTAATTGGTCAGGAAATGAGAAAAAATCATCGATCTCGGTAGAAGAGACAACAACCGCAACAAAAATTGAGTCAACACATCGTAACAGTGAGGGACAAAGGTGATGTGGCACGATTTGAGCTGGAGCAGCGGCCACTTGAACTGCGAAGGAGAAAGGACTAGATTTGCACTAGAGTGACGGCCACTAGAGTCGTAAAAGAGGAAGGAGAAAGAAATGAGGAAGGAGGAGGCACGGGGAAGAAAGGTAATGATTTCTTTTCTTTTTTCTTTATTATTAATTTTTAATAATTTATTGGATGTCAATAGTATTTATATCTTTTATTATATTTTTTTTTGTCTTATAACTTTAAAATTAAATAAGATACAAACCTACTAAATTGTGTCTGGTATAAAAACTGCTTTTGCTTCCGCACCTTGATAAGCACGGAGAGCTGCATTTTCCATGCGGACGAAAATGAACCTTGGACATATTGTATGTTATTCCTATGATGACCAGCAGCAGCTTTGTTAATAGTTACATTCTCAGATATAAATATATCACTTGTGGTTGTACCGTGTGCTTCCTATGAGAGGATGACACAGAGACAACAATTTTCGTGGACCAGATTTATGCATAGTTTTACTTATCAACATCATGCGATCCGTATATAAAATAATTTTCTCCCTTGTCTTTTATCTTACAATAAAGACACTCGTAATGTGCGTGAATCAATTTTAGTTAGAGATGACAAAATGGGATTAATTCGGTGAGGCAAGACAGGTAACTCGACATTCACAGGGCGATTTTAAATTTTCTAACTCGTTGAAAAGTTATAACTTGTGACTTGAACTCATTTAACTTGTTATGGGTTAAGCAGGTTGATTCAGCAGAGTGGAGCAGGTTACCTCGTGAATTGAGGGATAAAAAAATAAGGGTTAATTATGTTTTTTATCTCCGTAAAATTTGAAAGTTTGGTTTTATTCCTTATATAAAAGTTTTAGTCCCTACAAAATTTGAAAATTTAGTTTTAGTCCCTGGGGTTGGATGGGAGTTGACTGTGCTGACGCGGCGTGCCACGTGGCATCCAAAAACCCAACCCATGGCCCGAAGCCCACCTGCCCCGACCTGTTTTATAATTAAGAAAAAAATCAAATCTGCCCCACCCCACCCCCTCCGCCGGCGCTGCCCACCACCGTCGGTCCTCTCTGCCTCGGATCCCATCCTGCAACCCCATCTTCTCTTCCTCGAGCCCAAGCCGCGCCCTGCAACCCCATCGTCTTCTCTCCCTCGAGCCTGAGCCGCGCCGTTCCCCACCCCACAGGGGTCTCTCCCCGCGGTGCTGCCCTGGAACCGTGACCTACCCGCCACCCACCTCCAGATCTGGCAACTGAAACCGCGACCCACCCGCCACCAGCCCTACAACCTCATTTGATTTTTTGTTGCTATATATCTAGATCTGATTTCAAAATCTAATTTTTTGTTGTTCTATATCCCAATTTTTGTTGTTGTTGTTGTTGTGGCTAAATGGTGGTGGAGGTGGGGTAAACAAAGGCTGGTGGTGGTAGGTGTAAGTGAGGGTCGGTGGCGGGTGAGGTGGAGGTGAAGGGTTGGGTGAGAGGGAAACTATGGTGGCGTACGAGAANAAAACTGGTCGAGTCAGGTGGGCTTTGGGTCATGGGTTGGGTTTTTGGGGTTATGCCACGTGGCATCACACGTGGCACGCCACGTCAGCACAGTCAACTCCCATCCAATCCCAGGGACTAAAACCAAATTTTCAAATTTTGCAGAGACTGAAACTTTTATATAGGGACTAAAACCAAACTTTCAAATTTTACAGAGACCAAAAACATAATTAACCCAAAAAATAAATTTAAATTTTATTTTTACTTTTGGGTATAAGATCCTTTTGATAAAAATAGAGTATGATTATGCAATAACTCTATTTTTGTTTTTAGTTGCAATAGTGATTTATAGTTGTGAACTAATGGTCTTTAGCACTTTATATTGCTTATTTAAATGTATGAATTGAATTGAAGCAAATCACATTATAATTTTGTGCACTTCTAAAATATTAAATTGGTAGCAGCAAGTAGTAGAGTAGTAAGCAAGAAAGAGAAATATTTTAAAAATTTTGTGGCATCATATAAGCATTTGTTTTTTTATTATTAAAATGATATTTTTTTACTAAATGGATAAGAATTATTAAATTTTGCCCTTTTTATTTTTTATTAGTTCACGAGTTAACTCGTCAACTCACAAACATTTTTAAAAAATGAAGCAAATATATAGTGCTAAAGACCATTAGTTCACAACTATAAATCATACATTATAGTGCTAAAGACCATTATTTAACTTGGCTTGGTTCGACTCATTTAAATGCGGGTTGACTCAGCTCAGCTTGTTTGGCATCACTATAATAATAATTTGGAAGTTATAAATTAATAGCTAGCAAAAACATTTTTAACTCAATCCTTTAAACGTCTATGAACTTGATTAAATTGTAATTGAAAAAATATTATGATACAACCAATTCAAATGAATAGCTTCGGTTCATTTAAAAAGAAAAGAATAATTTTCAAGAATATAAAGTATTTGTATTAGTATACATAATATCATATGAATGACTTTTAAGATAATTATTTTAAGAGTCAAACTTTTATTGGCATGATAATATATAATTTGATCTCCATCCGACACATCAATTTGATTCACCTCTATATATTTTTACAGTTAAGAGTAAAATGGTCATTTTATGTATTTTATTAATTTCTCAAAGTTTAAAATTTAAGGTTCAAAGGAGATTGATGTGCTAATCATAAACAAATTAAGGGAGATATATTGCAAATTAGAGAGAACAAGTGTAATATATATTGATGGACCTCATGAAGTTGTTATAATTTACCCAAAAATATTGATAAAATATTTTTTTATTAAAGTTAAAACCCTTGATTAGTAAACAAAACAAGATTTGTGTTCTTAATTAATAAATTAAGTAATTAGAACAATTGTTTTTGATAAAAAAGTAATTAGTGTAAGCAATAATTAGTTTATGCATTAACAATTATCATAAACACACCATATATTAAGATCTAAAATTTTATGATTTTCACATAGATTAGATTAAGAGAGTGTACTGTTTTTCATGGAAAGAAGTCATTGACCTGCTTGAAGATCAATCAATGCTCTATAGACTTAAATGAAGAAACCAATCCTTGAACAAGTAGAACATAGAAGATGGTGATTTCTGCATCTTGATAACTTCCTTAATAGCACAATATTGACGAAAATATTAAACTCTAATGCTTGATTGATAGAGGACCATGTCCTTTGTTTATATAGACATGAAAGGGTACTTCCATCATGCTCATCCCATTTGTTATGTCTATTCCTCATATAGTTATGTCTTTAAGTACATGATACTATTCATAATTAATGATGTCTCTTCGATAAAATAACCAACAGATTTAATATTCCTATGATTGTTAAACTATATATTGTATGAGACACAATTATATGGGGATATAATTCTTACATTCTCCCATTTGTTTCATATAACAATACCTTCATAGTTTAATTAAAAAAAAACATAATGCGCTAATAAATAATGTTAAATCATCGTTATAATGGCCATAATATAATATCACGACTAAGTAAAAAGTTAATGCAAGTCATGGCAGTTGCATTCATTTACGACATAGTCCCTTCCATGTATTACAACATCAACCTTCTTTCTTAACATGACACATAATGAAGAGTAAGGTCCAACTTTAATTTTTATCAAGGACAAAACCTGTTATCTTTATTTCGATACTGCCGTATATACAAACTCAGAAAGAGGTAATACAAAAACATGTTCATTCATGAGCTCAAAGTTTTAAACTCAAACATCATCATAGTAAGCAGTAATTCCTTGGCAACAACACCCAAACTTTCAACACATGTACTGAATGTTTTGGGCGGTAATCCTTTCGTTAATAAATCGACAATCATAAGGCTAGTGCTAATATGTTATATTGACATTCTCTGTTTATGAACTTCTTTTTTAGCAACAAAATATTTAAATTCCATACTCTTCTAACATTTAGAATACTTTTTGCATTTAGTATTCAAGATTGTTGATGAATTATCACAATAAGTTTCCAGCAACTTAACTATACAGTTGACAATTTTAAGCCTTAAAATAAAATTCACAACCACTTAATATAAATTATGGACTCAAAGCATGCCATCAATTCAGTTTTTATTGTGGAAACAACAATTACTGACTGCTTCACACATTTCTTGCTTATATCTATAAAATCAAAAGAATCTAAATCCAAATATCCAATCACCTCAAGGTGATTGAAACACCTATAAATAAGCATGTGACACTTCATCCCTTGCAAATACTTTAATATTTTTCTTTGCATCATTCCAGTAATCCAATCCTGGGTTACTTTGATTTCTTTCAACAACAGATGCATACAGAATCCTTCTATCTATTGACATTCTAAATCATTCTTTTGACATTGCATGAGACTAATCTTGTCTCCTTTTAAATTGGAACAACTTATATTGAGCATTTTTAATTCTAAATCTCTCTAAAATTTCATTGATATATGTTTTTCGATATAAGCATAACAATTATTGCGATCTATCCCAGAATATTTTTAATTCCAATCACATAACTTGTCTCATCCATATCTTTTATTAGAGAGAAACTTCTTAATCTCAATTAATAAACTAAGGTCATTACTTGTAAGCAAGATATTATCAAAATACAAAATTAACATAAACTTACTCTCACTAATCTTCAGATTCATACACTGTGTAGAAAATGGGGAGAGAGTAATATATGAAGTCTGTATATTAAGTGTGCATTTTTACATGAGATGTTAAGACTATTAATAGGCTGAAACCTAACGGCCAAAACACAACGGCCAAAAACAAATTACAATCAATCAATTAAATTAAATCAATTAAATCTATAATTTACAATTATTAACATCCCCCCTCAAACTCAAGTAGTATTTGATGAAACCAGCTTGAGTTTGGAAACCAAAGTGTTGAAGCGACCAGGATGATGTGTTTTCGTGAATATGTCAGTGGGTTGGTCAAGAGTCCCGATTAAGATGAGGCGAAGGGCACCACGCAAAATGTGTTGACGAATGAAGTGGCAATCAATCTCAATGTGTTTGGTACGCTCATGGAAGACATCATTCTGAGCAATTTGAATAACACTTCGATTGTCACAATATAGGTCAGTGGCAGAGGATTGAGCGATGCCGAGATCATCAAGGAGCCAACATAACCAAAGGAGTTCAGAAGTGGTGTCGGCAAGAGCCCGATATTCAGCCTCAGTACTAGAACGAGCAGTCAATGTTTGTTTCTTGCTTCGCCATGAGATAAGGGAGTCACCGAGGAAGATGCAATAGCCTGTGGTAGAACGGCGATCAGTAGGATCACTGCCCCAATCAACATCAAAGTAGGCGCAGAGGGTTAATGAAGAGTGGGTAGAGAAGTGGAGCCCATGAAACAATGTTCCTTTGACATAGCGAAGAATGCGAAGAACGGCGGCATAATGGGTAGATCATGGAACGGTCATAAATTGACTGACCAAGTGTACTGCATATGAAATGTCAGGGCGAGTAACAGTTAGGTAGATCAAGCTGCCGACAAGCTGTCTGTACAGAGTGGGATTATCAAATGCAGTTCCATCCATAGATGTAAAGCGAACATTAGGTTCCAGAGGAATAGATTCTGTGTGACTATCTGTGAAACCAGCTCGAGCAATAAGATCAGATGCATACTTGGCCTGGGTTAGATAGATACCATCAGTAGAGGAAAGAACTTCAAGACCTAGAAAATAACTGAGAGGGCCAAGATCCTTCATTTCAAAGTGGTGGTTCAGGGATGCTTTAAGATCAGCGATGCCTGAGATGTCATCTCCAGTAATAATCATGTCATCAACATAAAGTAAAAGTAACACAGAGCCTTGATTTGTTCATCGGATGAAGAGAGCAGAGTCGTGTGGACTGGAAGTGAACCCAAGTTGACTAATAGTAGAACTGAATTTGGCAAGCCAAGCACGGGGAGCTGCTTAAGACCATATAAGGCCTTACGAAGAAGACAAACCTTGTTTGGTGGACAAGTGTAGCCTTGGGGAGGTTTCATATAAACTTCTTCCTCTAAGTCATCATTAAGGAAAGCATTTTTCACATCCATTTGGCTAAGAGTCCATTTCTGAGTGGCTGCAATTGCTAGGAGAGTACGTACAGAGGTGATGCGGGCAACAAGTGCAAATGTCTCATCATAGTCAATGCCATATTCTTGAGTAAATCCCTTAGCAACCAAGCGAGCTTTGTATCGTTCAACAGAGCCATCAGAGTGTGTCTTGATCTTGTACACCCATTTACATNAACAAGTGCAAATGTCTCCTCATAGTCAATGCCATATTCTTGAGTAAATCCCTTAGCAACCAAGCGAGCTTTGTATCGTTCAACAGAGCCATCACAGTGTGTCTTGATCTTGTACACCCATTTACATCCCACGAGCATCTTATCAAAAGGCTGATCAACCAGGTCCCAAGTGTGAGTATCTTCTAATGCTTGTAGCTCTTCTTTCATAGCATGTTGCCAAAGAGGATTTGCAGATGCTTCTTTATATGACTGCGGCTCATGTAAGTGAAGCATGGTAGAAAAACAATGATAATCACGGAGATATGAAGGTTGATTTCTTACCCTGGTTGGACGATACGGAGAATCATGGGAATGTGGTACAGGATCCACGTTCGGGATAAGATTAGCGGGAGAGGTTGAAACATCAGAAGGCACAATGAGCTCAGGAGAAGAACCTGCATCAGAATCGCTAGGAAAAAGGTCAACAGAGGAGTTAATAAAGAAAGGACTTGTGGTGGTGGGAACATATTTGAAGGAAGATAGAGATGAGAACATGTGGTGTTCCCAAAAGATAACGTGCCGGGAGATACGAATGCGTTGAGAGATGGGATCCCAACAACGATACCCTTTGTGTTCTGTCCCATAGCCAAGAAAGCAACAAAGCCGAGCACGTGGGTCTAGTTTAGTGTATTCATGTGGTTGGAGTTTTTCTTCTTTTTTTTTTTGTTGCTGTTGCGGTTTGGGTTAGGCTTGGGTTGGCTGCTGTTTGGGTTTGGCTAGCGTTTTTTTTTTTTGTTGCTGTCGCAGTTTGGGTTGGGCTGGGGTTAGTTGCTGTTTGGGTTTTGTTTTTGGTTTTTTTTTTTCTGTTTGGGACTGGGGTTGGAGTTGGGCTCAAACGAAAAACGTCACTTTCTTCTTAGTAAAAAGGCAACAGATGCAGACGGCAGATTCAGGCAGCAGCGAAGCATGGATTTAGGCAGCAGCAAACCACGGATTCAGGCGGCAGTGAAAGCACCCACGGCAGAGTCCCCCTCAAGTGGAAACAGGAAGCATAGCGGAAGTGGAAACAAGAAGCTGCTTATGGTGCTGGTGGCTTTCGTGCTTTCACTGCAGCGGCGTTTGGAAGGCGCGAGACGTCGGAAAGACACCAAAAATCACCGGTGGATGCGGCGGAGGAAGGAGGAGATGGGTTGCCAGCGGTGAGGAAAAAAAAACGGTGCACTGGAGGCGGAGAAACGGAGGCGGCAAGGGCGTTTAGAGGGAAAAGAGAGAGTGGCTAACTGATACCATGTGAGAAATAATAGTCGGAGAATATTATGTGTATCTGTATATTTCGATGTGTATTCTATACATGGAGGCTAAGCCTATTAATAGGTTGAAAACCTAACGACCAAAATACAACGGCCAAGAACAAATTATAATCAAATCAAATCAATTTATAATTAAATACAATTATTAACACCCCACTCCTTCATGGTTCTAGGCGAGTACAACGAGGATGCAAAGGACGTCAGAGCAGTGCGAGCAATACAAGGACGAGCAGCACTAAAGAAGATGGACAGAGGAGTAGGGAAGTTAGAGCTACAATAGAGTTATCGCACTAGTCCTTAGTCAGTAGGTTATATGCTTGTACTACTATGTAATTGTACATAACATCTATAATATTACATGTGTAACTATTTGTGTATACATGACATGGACCTTTGGTTGCTATGAATGTTGAATATAACTAATTAATATTAGTTAAGTATGCTACGTTACCACTCACAATATATGTTCTGTCAAGAACCAGACTCCTATTTTATACTATAATACGTATGAAGAAAAGTTGAAATTTGGTCCATATTTCTGGGTAACTATATTTTTAAACTCATAAGCGGGAATAAGTATTATCCCAACCAAAAGAGACAACAACCTAGTTGGCAGGTTTGCGACTAAAGCGTGGACTAGCTAGCTAGGGTGTTTCAATCATTGCTAGTGGCTCAGGAAGGATGTGTCTTTTGTCATAGAAGGAAAAGCTTGATGCAGCCACATTGACACCTAGAGCACAAAAAGCGTGTCATGCTGGACGCAACGAACTTAATAGGCAACAGAGAACTGACAATACCTAGCCCAGTTGGTCATTATGAAGTTGCCCTAGAGCGAGTTGCAAAGGAGGTCACAATCGCCATCAATGGCAACAAGAGCTCCAACATGAGCGCTTAAAATTAAAGAAAAGCAAGGATGCGAAGACAAGGATCAAGAAGCATGGAGTGTAGGGAAGTGACGATCACAACAGGACAATGACCAGAAAATGGCGCATGGAGACTTTGATACGACCATAGGGAGACCGCAACAGTGACACAATCAAACCCTAGCATAGGGTACTGGGAGACTGCAACAATGACACATAAAAGTTCCTATTTCTTGGTTGTGTAATTTATAGAAATGGAGATATTTGATAGCGTTGATAATGGAAAAATCATTCTTTTGCCAATTTGGATTAATATATTTTGTGATTCCTAAATTGTAATTATGAGAAATCTGAAATTTCACTCATATAATCTTGCCTCAGCCTAAATTTAATTTCTGATTTGTCATTGCTTTTCCCAATGTCAAGAGTACGAATCCTGAAATTATCGCTATCAATTTTGAGTAGGGCTCTGCTTATTGTGTGGTTAGTTTTCAGGTGGGATCACTTATAATTAGTTCTGATAGTCATTAAAAGTAAAAAAAAAAAAAAAAAAGTACTTCTAAAGCACCAAAAATTAATTTTAGGTATTCCTACCTAAAAATCAAACATGTTATTAGCCACCGCCCCCACTTGAAAATTGCACGAGAAATACCTTAGGCCAAAAAATTTTATCTATTCATAAAAGAAAGTATAATAGAGTTATATGTTAATTGTTTTGGAATTAAGCTATAGTTAAACATATTTATATATTTTCTAGTCATGATATATGAATTAAAATTTTTCTCGTAAAAAAAGTCATGGTATGAATATATTTATCGTTTATCGAACTATATATATAAATTAGTTGAGGTGTGCCAATTTATACAAATATCTCTAAATATATCACAATCTTATGAGAAATAACATGAGTTTAACGCAATATTTTAAGTTAGGATTTAATTGGAATTTATTGATAGTATAAAAGAGTTTTATATTGTCATCCAATCACATGCTAACACATGAGTAAATATAATTAACTATCACATCTACTGCTCGAAATGTCATCCACACAAAAGAAATTAATTGGACAATTATGTAAAACCTTTTACAATATCGATGCATCAAAATTAAACTCTTTAAATTATTAGATATTTATTTGAAACAAAAGTTATAATGGGTTTAGTATTAATTTCTTTTAAATAAGTATTACAGTAGTTAAAGGTTAACTCTTACCCTAAAAAAAGGTTTAACTCTTTTAGAAAATAATATCTAGTGTAAATTAGTAGACAATATTTGAAATAATCAATTATACTATTTTAAAAGATGGGTTGAACTTAAAACTTACTTACATTTTTTTTTATAGAAAATTATATATAATGTAAAAGTATTTTAAAAATTATTGTTGTGCCTTATAAAATATTAAACTATAATTAATATAAATTCGGAATAAAAAAATATAAAGTTTATAAATTAAAATATATTTAACTTTGAATTATTTGAGGATAATTAAGAAAATAGAAATCAAAACTAATTATTAGAGAATTTTACGCACATTCACATTGGATAGAGAACTTTCGAAAGAAAAGAGAGAGAGAGAGATCTTTTCTAAAAAGTTTCTAATATTATGCGTCTGTTTTTTTATTCATTATGCATGTGTAGCCGAAATATATGGATTGGGAAAAAATGAAGAATTTGTTTGATGCAGGTTTAATTTCAAGAGTAATATAATAATATCGGACACGTGTTTTCTTTTTCTTTTCTTTTTTTCCCTCTTTCTTGAGAGGAGTAATGGATATGTTTTATTTGGCGTTTTGCCGTGACAGTAAGAATTATAATATAATTATATATATTTCAATGTCTTTGAACATTTCTTTGACCTTAGCCCCTTAGATGGTGGGACAATATATAATTATTATTGTTTGTTGGCTTAATGACAATAATATTTCCTTGTATGACTAGCACACATAACATGGACATGAAATCCAAGTATCCTCAAAATCTAATGTTTTTTCTCTTTAACGATCTATGTGTACTATATAATAATTTTACTAACATTCTTTGGCAATATATGCAGCTTAAGTTACATGAATGAAGTAGATTAAATGAATTTCATCGATCAAATACAACAGTTGATTTCACGCTTTGTCTGCCAATATCTTAGTCCTTTTTTCCTCCTTTCTTCGCGGACAATATCTTATTCACATTCATATTTTTTTTAAATCTTATTTTGCTTCTTTTTCTTTTTTATAGAGATTCCTTTGGTACTATTGACAATTATAAGAATATTTACTACCTTTTACTAAGTAGCGGAAAAACCCTTCGTTATAAAAGTCTTTGAAATACAAAATAAGTATATTATATTTTGAAAATTATGATTTATCTTTTTAAATCAAATCATATCATACTTTATATACTAATCTGAGTAACTATCATAAATAAAACTTCTTCCAAATTCTTCTATTTTAAATTCTAACAACTTTACGCATTCTATTTAATTTTCATTTTTTAAATTCATTTATTTAATTCTTTTTATTAATTAAAGTATAAATCTGATATTAAATTACTGTATTAAATTAATGTATTCAATTTGAAACATATCATATTAAATCACATTTAAGTCTAATCAATATAAAAAAATTATAAGTCTTTATGTTTTCTTTAATCAATAATCATTATTCTATAATAATAAAGAGGAATTCACTTAAATATAATTTTGATCTTAATCTAATCGTCAAATATCAACTTAATTTAAATTTAAATTTTTATCATTTTCAAATTCTATGCATTCTAAGCCTTCTAAATAACATTTACTTTTCATTTTTTTAATTAATTTATTCAATGGGTTTGTATTAATTAAATCTGAAATCTAATTATTAATTAAATTTCAAGCGTATGTGATGACTCTCTAGAGCTCTTTTTGCTTGCCAATTCATATAGTTTTTAGGCATTTTAGTTACATATTAGGAGATGATTGCATGCATTCATATAGATTTTCAATTAGGGGCATAAACTAACCCTTTAGGCATGCTAGGTGGAAATAAGAGTTTTTGGATGCTTTTCAGATGAATAATGACTATGGGAGGAAGCCACAAAGATTTGGGAAGCCCAAGAGTGAAGAAAAGTCAAGAAAACATGAAGAAATTACTTCTAAGAATGCTCAAGCGATGTAGAAAATGCTTAGCACACAACGAGATAAGAAAAATTACTACCGAGGGAAATTGCACTATTGCTCAAGTGAACGGATGTCACTAAAGTAAAAATAATAATTAATTCTCATACCCTGACAGTTCCTCTATAAATAGGATTTAATCACTTTGACAAAGGATGATCGAGGAGGGGAATTTGGAAGAGGAGGCAACCCTAGAGAGCTAGAAGAACGTTCAAGACTCCGTTGATCTCCTTGATCAATCGAGAACTCGTCATACTCTCATTCTCCCATTATGTATCTCTTCTCCTACCCCGTCTATTTCTTGCTTTTATTACCGTGTAACATGAACTGAGTTCCTAGTTAGTCCATGGACATAAGCTTTCCGTCAGATATTATGTAATATTATTATTCGTATTCCTTTTATGAATTATTGATGGTTACGTTTGCTACTCTATTTCTATTGAACAGTTTATGTGCCTGATCACCATATAGGTAGTTAGCATCATCGCAGGAGATCAGAGAAAGAGAGAGGGGGGGCAAGGTTTAGCAAACCATAGGTTGAATAGGACGTCGAGGGGGTTTACGCGACTTGTGTGATCGTGTGAGAAGCCGGTAGCTAGGGCATTAATACCTTAGAATATGTTTAGACCTCGCTAAGAGATTAGTGGGTCAACCTGGACTAAGAGGACTACTTGACCTCGAGAGAGGTTAGTAACCATTAACCTTAATCATAAACTATCAATAAACTCATAATTGGATGGGAGTAATAACTAGCAAAATAGCCAAGGAAAGTGAAAGTCTAAAGTCCTAACATTCTTCTCATCTTACATCAGAAAGCCCCAAAAAGAACAATGCTACTTAACTAAGCATTCCTATATTGTAGAATAATATAGTTACCTAGTTCTCATGGTACAACAACCAAGTCTTAAAAGACTCACTTATTACTTATTGCGACTAGTGCACTTGTTAGCATTAAGCGCATAAGTATAATATTATTGTATTTTTTTATTTCAAATCCTAAGCATATTAAATAACCAGTAATTTTTTTAAAAAAATTTTACTTTATGCTCTTTATTAATTAAAAATATTATGTTATTAATTAAATTAGAGAAACAAATATGAATGCAAAAAATGAATTATTTAGATTGCTAAGCATTTTAAATAATCAAGTTGTTACTTATAAAAAAATATGCACAAAAAAAATTGATAACACACTAACTTCTTCTTTCTAAGTCCTCTCATCACTCAATATTCATCCTGATCAACCTTACCATCACCACCCTCATGTACCACCACCATTATAACCATCATTACATCTCCAACATTTAGCCACATAAGACAATACTGATAGCCGGTACCATTTTATCAAAACAATGATTTATGCCTAGTTGCAATTTAGAAAATCCTATCTAATTGATTTATTCGATTCTAGATCACTAATTCAAATAAAATCATATTAGTTTTCGAAAATACGGCATGTGACCACCATTCTTTAATTTGTATATTGGCTAATTGATGCAGATAGGGAATAAGGTAAAAAGGAAAATTGTATTTATTACTATCTGATTGCTTTAAAAACGTATTTATATACTTTATTATGATTGCAACTATGCAAAAAAAAATAAAAATCCATCTATTAATATATTTGCAAGCAAATTTTAAATTGAAATCAACTTCAATCAACCTATATTTTAAATAAAAAATAGAACATACAGACCAGGTCATAATTTTCATTTTGACTTCAAAATTTTCTTTTGGTGTGATCTTAGTTTTGGGTGTTCCGCGTCCATCGAGCAACTTACCCATGAAGACCGTTAAGAGCGTGCAACCCGCCTTCTTCTGATAGGTTTTGACTATGATTCCACCATTTTTTTTTCTTCTTGGCTTATCGATCATTTATCCTTCATGTTCATTGCTTGATGAATTTCCAAGATCGTTGACCATTGAATTTTAACATTGTATGTTAAGTAGGTAGTTTTCATTCACTTTTATTTTATTTTTTCTCTTTCATGTTCATTTCAACGGGTGAACCCTTACCCTTTTTCATATATTTATTTATATTTTGTTTTCAACCTTAATCTTATGTTTTGATTTGTTTCTTGATTTTAGAGAGCTCTTTTTTTGGAATCCTTTGATACATTACTCAATCGGGTTTCGATATAAGCTTCTCTATATTGCTTAACATTTTATCCTAATTTTTTATTCTTAAAAAATAATTTAGTCATGTTTTTGGCTTGCTTGCTTTTTTCACTAGATCTATGTTTATCATGTTGAGTGAGAAATTATTGATTCATTCGTCTATTGTTGCTTTCATTTTTTAATTTATGACTAATTTTTGTTTTTATACCAAATCATCAATGATAACTAATTGATTCTTTCCTCTATTATTTGTTGCTTTTCCTGATTAGAGATGTGGTCAAAAGAAGATAATTTTGATGGAGGAAATTTTGGTTGAGGACCGAAACAATTCTTTGCATTTCAATGCATGTGATTTTGAGCTCTAATGTAGTGAGTATACTTAGCCATACCTTAAAAGTTACTGTGATGATTTTGCCATTATGCAATAAGAGCTTAATATTAGTGTTTGCAAAACAATCCTCATTTGTATATCTTTTCTTTAAATAGGAGCATTTTTTATATTTAATTTTTATGACTTTCTCTCCATTAATCATAAATTAGTACAATGAATTCATTAGATATAGTTTTCTTGCATAACTTTCTCAATATGTACTTGACAATTTTCTTTAATGATTTTCTAGGCAAAAAGACCAGGTTATTTAATAGGGTATACTCTAAGCCTAATGTGACAAATCTCCATGAAAGGATAAAGGCTTAATGTATGTACAACATTACTCTTCTTCAAATCTTCTTAAGCATAACCTTTTTTTATATTTGGTTTTTATGATTTTCTACACTATCATCATAAATTAGTACAACAAATTCTTTGGGTATAGTTTTTGTGCATAATTTTCTCAATCGTTATTTGGCCATATTTTGATTACTATTAATGCAAACTACTTGGTCCTAAAGTAGATTTTGAAGTAATGAATATTACAGCTTCAATATAAGATACATATC
This sequence comes from Nissolia schottii, assembly GCA_003254905.1. Classification (NCBI taxonomy): domain Eukaryota; kingdom Viridiplantae; phylum Streptophyta; class Magnoliopsida; order Fabales; family Fabaceae; genus Nissolia; species Nissolia schottii. The sequence continues at coordinate 408,233 of QANU01042752.1, forward strand.
TATTAATATATAAAAGATGAGTAATCCTAACAATATAACAAGTATAGAAAAATGCCTTTTCTACTCAAAATATCGCATATGGTAGGATCCACACTTTTATTGTACATATTTCTATTTAAATTTAAATTTGTTCATAAAAGAGCATAAAAACACAAAACAATGTGCTCTCATAATGTATTCTCATCTATTACTTGAAAAATTTGTGCATTACACTTAATATACATATTTCTTTAATCTATTTCGTAAATGCAATATTTTGGTGTGCATACTAGAGATTAAGCATATATTGCAAATAAGCACAACTCATATTTTCAACGCAATATCTCAACTTCTAAAATATTGTAAATATTAGTAAATTATTTATTATTACACTATAAAATTGTGATAATTTCTTCTAAGTTTATAAATGCTTAAAATAAATTCAATTAATCTTACAAAGTGTAAATATTACATGATTCAAGTTTTTTTATATCCAATAACTCATCTCAGTGAAACTAATTCCTATTTAAACTCATTTCAACTAGTATCTAATACATACAAAACATAATAATTTATTTCAAAAGCAATTTAAATCCCATTTTTCAAACACTATATTTAATTTATAAATATTTTTAATTCAAATTTACTTAAATCATATTCATTAACCATTATAAAAAATAAATTAATTGATTATATCACCCATTTTTTACTGGTTAGATGTTATTTAGATTATCAAATTGAGGATTTCTTTTTATAGTTTCTTATATGTTTACTTTGATTGGAAACAATCCTATACGAGTTAATTTTAGACAACTCTTTAATCAAGTTTTGAACTGGTTTGTCACTTTGTGGTAGACTAACCCCTTATCGCTACACCAAACCTCAGTTGGTTACTAAATTGAGGATTGTTATCATTTAAATTTTTTATATTTTTATTTCAATTATTTTAAGTTTTTTGATCTATTTATATTGTCCTAGGGGTGTACAAGGGTAGAGTTGTACAAAACGCGTACCTTACCTGATTTTATGATTGAATCATTTCTTTGAGCTTAGACTCAACCTTATTATGACCGCACTAATAATCGGGTCAAACCATGTTGACCCGATGTTTAGATAATATCCAATGTTTGAACATTACACATAGTAAGTCGTAAGATTTTACATGTAACAAACTAAATTTAATAGATAACGTGCAATACATATTTCAAAATAAATTATATCAATTCAAAAGCAACATAATGTTTTATGAAGAATACTAATTGAAGTATAAAGGTTTAATACTTTATCACTAGTTTTTATAAAATATTAACTTTAAAAAACTATATGATTTTAGGTCAGGTTGGGTCAACTTGAAGCATAACCCAAACACAGTGTCAAATTTAATAATCTTAACCTGACTAAAAAATCTTGGAGTCAGTTGGGGCCATCGAGCTAGATTGGGTCATGAACACTCTTAAGTTGCCGTTTTGACAACTTCATTTGTATTAGATTTGGACACAATATTTAATTTTTTTAATGATATATTGATCATTTGCAGATAGTGAATATAGTGAATTTTCAATCACGGTGTGGGGGACAGGAGACTATCCTTTGCACCTATTGTCATTTCTAATTGTGCATTTGAATTAATTAATTTTAAATATATTTCTAAAATTTGTATTGTTACAATAAATTACAAAAAATATATATCAAATCATTTGCATGTTTTTAATTTTTTGATTTAACAATATGATTTAAATTTATATTTAAGCCATAATTTATTTTCTGTATCAATATATTTTATATGCAAATTGTACAATTTTCGTGCATTACATGGATTCATACTCTAATTTTTAACATAAAAAAAGATTGAAAATGAAAAGATAAAATATAAAATATAAAATATAAAATCATATAAAGAAGAATGAGGCACTCAATAAATATCATTTAATTTGTTCTTTATGCTTGGATGAAATGTTATGAGAAAAAATGTTGCAGAGAACGGTGCATTTGTTTTAACTTATTTAATATTACTTAATTACTTATTAAAAAAATTAGTTTTCATATGTGTAGATAATTTTTAAAAAATAATCTAAACTAAAATATATTAAATTTTTAACAGAAAAAAATAGCTTTTAAAAAAAATGTTGGCTTTTTTCATATTATAATAAAAATTATTTTTTAATCAATTTTTTAAAGTTAAAAACAATGCAATAATTTATTTTTTTAAAAAAATTTAGTCTTTTCAATTTTATAATAAAAATTAAATGTTTGATCACTTTTTAAAGTCAAAACAAAGGCACCTGTATTTAAAAAAAATAAATCACTTCTACCAATTTTACTATAATTTTACTATAAAGCATTGTTGATTTCGAAAAATGCTACACAATCAACTTTTATAAGTATATGATTCCCAAAATAATATAGCATTATTATGAATAAATGAGGAATAAGTGAGTCCTATCATGTCATTTCATTTCATCTAAGCATTGATATGATTCTTCCAAAAATATTTAATTAAATATAACTGACAAAACTCCTACAAGGAGCAACCAACTAACAGAAAACTAAAATGAAAAACTGATTTACTTGAACTACAAGTTATTGTTTACAAAGTATTGGTACGTGGCTTATATAGCCTTGTTAACTTGCTTACTACTCTTCCTAGCTATGATAGTTGCATCACAACTATCTTCTAACAATCTCTTATTGCTATAAATTCCCTATCGAGTAATAGCCCCCTCAAGTGGGTGCTAAGATGTTTAGCAAACCAATCTTGGACATGAGATGGTTGAGCACTTTTGGTGACAATGCCTTAGTGAATAAATCGGCCACCTGAGATGTAGATTTGATGGGCAAAAGATGCAACATTCCTTCCTTAAAAAAACTGGATTGATTGCAAGATGTAATGCAGATTGGTTATCACAAAACATAATTGTTGACTGAAGAAAGGGAACTTGCAGGAGCTTTAAAAGATAAATGAGTCACTGCAATTCGCAAGTTGCAGCTGCCAATGAGTGATATCCAGCTTCAATTAAAGATCGAGAAATTGCTTGTTGTTTCTTTGATCTCCAGGAAATCAATGAGTTGTAAAGATATAAATGGTAAAGCCAATGATGGATTTCCTAGTATCTGGGCATGATGCCCAATCAGAATCACAAAAACCTTTTACTTTTATAGAGGAATTAGATGGGAAGAAAAGGCCTAAACCAGGGCCACCTTTGAGATACCTCAATATTCTAGTAGCAACATTGTAGTGAGATTCCATAGGAAAGCTAAGGAATTGGCTTAGATGTTGAACTACATAACTGATATCAGGGAATGTAGAGGTAAGATACAATAGTTGGTCAACTAGTCTCCTGTATGCTATGTTATCCTCAAATGGTTTACCATCATCTTGTCTTAAGTGGTTGTAGGCTTGCATGCTATTAGTCCAACAGAGTCCAACAGTTCTAGATTGTATTTTCTCTGACGAACACTGATGCCTTCCTTACTTTTAGCTACTTCAAGGCCAAGAAAAAACTTAACTCGACAAAGAACTTTAATTCTGAACAAATGATCCAAATTGGCTTTGATTGAATTTATTTTATCTAGATCATTGCCTACTAGAATCATGTCATCAACATATATCAAGAGTGCAGTAAAGAGACCATTTGGCTTGGCTTTATTGAATAGAGAAAAGTCTGACCGAGATTGTACAAACTTAATCCATATAGAAAATTTTTTAATTTGCACACCATACTAGGTTTAGGATCTGTGACACCCAGAGGAAGGTCCATGTATACTTCTTCATGTAAGTCATCATGAAGGAATGCATTATTAACATCAAGCTGCTCAATGAGCCAATTCTAAGAAGCTGCTACTACTAGTAGAAGTCTGACAGTACTTAGCTTAGTCACAGGGGAAAATGTCTCCAGGAAATCAATTTCATATTGTTGAGTAAATCCCTTAGTCGCCAGTCTGGCCTTGTACCTTTCTATTGAGCCATCAGCCTTTAGTTTTATCTTATAAACTCATCTACAACCCACTGGTTACTTATCTGAGGGCAGAACAACATATTCCCATGTATCAGTATGTATCAAGGCCTCTATTTTTGCTTCCATGGCTTTTATCCAACGATCATGTTTAGCAACCTTAACATATGTAGGTTCAGTGGTGTGTGTTAATGTAGAAAAGAAAGCTTTATGTGAGGGATTGAGATTATATCATATGACAAGTAATCAGAAATAGGATACCTGATTGTCATAGAAGATGATGGAACTACAGGGTTGTTTAGGAGTAAATTGCAGTGAAAATCTCTGAGGTAAGATGGTGGTTTTTTAGGGTGGGTGGATCTTCTTGGTATGGATGGTGTAGGTTGTAGAGGGGGAGTTTCTGCAGAGGGATTTGATATTGGTTCAAAGATTGGTGTATCAGTAAAAGTGGGTTGGGAAATATGTATGTGTGTTGGAGGAATAAGTGAAGGATATTGGGGCTGTATTTTGTCATTTGTAATTAGTAAGGAAAGAGGAATGGATGAAGGAAACAAATGATGAATAAGTTTAGTGCTTTAGGATGTAGATGATTGAAATGGAAAGATAGATTCATGAAACACTGCATGCCTTGAGATAAAAACCTCCCTAGTGTGAAAATCATATAGAACATACCCTTTTGTGTCATGTTTGTGTCCTAAATGAGCACATCTCCTAGCTTTGGGGTCTAGTTTGGTTTTGTTTCTAGAGAGAGTGCAAACATAGCATTGACAACCAAAATTTTTGACAAACGAAAGGTTTGTAGGCTTGTTATATAGCAATTCAAAGGGGGAGTTTTGTTATGGAAAGCATAATTTGGTAACCTATTCATGAGGAACACAACATGTATTGTAGAAAAACTCCAAAACAAGTAAGGGATATGGGACTGAAACATTAGTGATCTTAATATATTGAGGATTTGTTGGTGTTTTCTTTCAACAAATCCATTTTGTTGAGGGGTTTCAACACGAGGTTTGATGAAAAATTCCTTTGGAATGAAAAAAGGTGGTCATGTTAAATTCTAGAGCAATGTCAGTTTGAATGGATTTTACTTTGCAACTGAATTGAGTATCTACTTGGTTAACAAAAGTGATAATGTTGTGTGATACCTCATATTTCAATTTCATCAACAATATCTAAGAATGTCTAGAGTAATCATCAACTATGGTTAAAAAATATGTACGACAAAAAAGGATGGGACAGAAATGGAACCCCAAACATCCATATGCAAGAGATCAAATGCAGCATCATTTTTGTGTAAACTAGGAGTAAAAGAAAGCTCTTTCTGTTTTGATAGTGGACAAATGGGACGTCTATCACAATCTTTTATTGAAATATAATAAAATTATTTGTGTAGTTCAAGTAATTTCTCATGTGAAAGATGACCTAATTTGTAATGCCAATTGTCTACTAAGGAAGAGGAAATTACATAGGATGAGGAAAGATGTGAAATTGATGCAAGGTCTTTTGGTACATACAACCCTGCCTTGACCTCAACAGTTCCAATCTTCTTCATAGAGGAAAGGACCTATATTTGACAAGCAAAATTGGTGAAAATGAGTTAACAATTTAAAGTAGAGGTAAGGCGTGTAATGGAGACAATATTAAGAGAAAAACTCGGCACAAAAAGAACATGAAACAATATCAAACTATCATAAAAGACTACAGTACCATAAATTGTGGCAAAAACAGAATTACCATTTGTCAATTGTATCTTGATAGGTTTGATTTCATTATATGTGGAGAATAGTGCAAGATCACAACAAATATGTTCAGTGGCACCAAAATCTAGGATCCAACTATGAGGTAAAGAATGTACATGACACAAAAATGAGGCTATAACTGAATTGGTGATATCAACCAATAGTTGAGTGGATGTGTGATTGGTGGTGTGAGAATTTGGTTGAGGATTATTATGCTGAGGAAACTGAATCTGTGATTGTTGGAAAAGAACCATGAGAGCTTGATATTGGTCTTGAGTCAAAGAAGGAACTTGTGATGATTTTAATGGCATATCTGATTGTTCCTGTTCTTCAGCATCTATATCTTTTGTAGAATCATCAACAGTAACATTATGCACGATTGGCTTGTGTCCCTTCTTGAAACTGGGTGGAAAACCATGTTTTTCGAAGCATTGATCAACTGTATGCCCATTTTTATCACAATACGTGCAGTGTTTAGTTGATGCAGCAGGGTTCTCCACATATTTTCCTCTGTCAGCAGCAGCAGGTCCTCTTCCTCTAGCCATAGCCAGAACTTAAGTTGCCTCTTGATGCTCATTAGAGAATTATCTTTCTTATTGAGCCACCATCAAATAAACCTCATTGAGAGATGGAAGAGGATTCATCAACAAGATTCGAGAATGCACACCAGAAAATTGAGGATTTAAACCATTAAGAAATCTCATTATATGATCATGTTCTTAATAAGTCCTACATTGACAGAACCTACCACAAACATATTGCACAAAGGGGCGAAAATTCTCCAACTCGTGCCAAATAGATTTCAATTGATTGAAGAAGGTTTCAACACTAACATCACCTTGGCGCATCAGATACAATTGATCTTGAAGATTAGCAACAAGAATGTGATTTCCTTGAGAGAACTTGAGCTCAAGCCATAACTCTGCTACATTGTTGATGAATAGAACACTTTATGCAATTTCTTGAGTGAAAGCACGCATAATCGAAGAAAGAACAAAGTTGTTGTTTCTTTCCCATGCTTGGTGTAAGGCATCACCAATTGGTGGTTGTGGAATGGTTGCATTAACAAAACTGAATTTCTGATTAGCTTGCAACGCCATTGTCATAGCACGTGACCAAGTGTGATAATTGGATTTAGATAGCAGGAAAGACACTAGAAGAGAACCAAGGCTTTCGCTTGGATGCATGTAGTAAGGACTTAGAGGATCCGTCATTGAATTCACAGGCTGAGCAACATAATTCAGAGGAGGGGGAAGGGGAATCTCTATGTTTTCCATTGCTGAAAAACAAAGAAAGAACAAGGATTGAAGATGAATAAGAACTCTACACTCTTATCAATTGTGGAATCTACAAGAAAACTCAAATTTGAGATTCAAGCATCGAAATTCTACGATAAGAATTTCTTGCAACCAAATGAATTTACAGAAGTAACTCAAGAATTGAAGAAATTCAAGAGAATTTTGGTAAATTTAGTATTGCCAAGAGTAGGTTCAGACAACGAAAAGGGAGAAAGAAGAGGGAAGAAAAAATAGACAATGGAACTATAAGAAACCACCGAAAAACACCACAGAAACACGGTGGAACACCCTTCTAGTAAGAGGCTCCTGATACCATGATAGAACTCCTACAACGAGAAACGAACTAACAGAAAACTGAAATGAAAAATGATTTACTTGAACTACAAGTTATTGTTTACAAACTATTGGTACATGGCTTATATAGCCTTGTTAGCTTGCTTACTACTCTTCCTAGCTATGATAGTTGCATCACAATTGTCTTCTAACAATCTCTAACTGCTATAACCAATTTTTATTCCCTATAGGGTAATAATAACATTCTAGTTATATAACATTACTTGTTGGTAGGCTACTATGATTGGTCTAGTGGTGAAGAGTTTGAGTACTATGTATGAGTTCCTATGTTCAAAACTCATTACAAGCAATGTAATTTCTAAAGTACCAAAAAGAAAAACATTACTTGTTGGTCTAATTTTTATTAAGTGATATAGACTGATTTGGAGAAGGGGGAGCATGGGATTTTGTTTTAAGTCTCACATTGCATAGAAATAGAGTCTAAATAACATTTATAAATGTACGACAATTCTCCTCTCTCGAATTAGCTTTTGGATTGTGTTAAGTCACTCAATTCTTCAATATGATATCAGAGTCTATTCTAAAATTGTTATTTGGTCATCCACATATGATCATTCCCACAAATTCGTTTCCATGTCTTTGCTACCGCACAATATTTTGTGAAAATTATTTGTGGATAGACTAATATAAATTAACCAATGAAGAATGTTATAAAACTAGAAACTATGTGGGGATTTTTTCGACAAAATATAAAGAGAGCCCATTTATTCATTAAAAAAATGCTTGAAAGACCTAACTTTTAAATCTATTTATTAATCTACACACTTTAATAAATGACAATTAATATTTTATTTTCTATTTTGTCTCTTAAAATGTCAAGTATCATTAATCAAAATATATAAATTTAAAAATTAGTTCTCTCAAGCAACACTCTTATTAGTTAAAAAACCAAGAAGTATGCAATACTATTTTAGCAACTAAATTCTAATAAAGTTTCTTTTTTGTGCTAGCAGGATATTCTAACCCTAAATTCCGATAACGTTTCATACTCGATAAAATTTTTCTTAATCTATATAGAACCTAATTTTAAGAATAAAGGACATATTTGCTATTAATAGGTCTAGTTATTTGATTCCTACAACCCGACATGATGGCTAGACAAATTAATATGTATTTCTTTGTATATACATGTATAATTTATTGGATATTGTATTGTTGCTCCAAACAAACAAAAATAAATTTCACCATTGTTGCCACAATGCTTCTGGTTGAGTATCTAAAGAACACTAATCATCAACACGATGTTTGAATATGAATCATGATAGCACTATTAGGGAGGTTAGGAGCTTTTCGAATCGCTTTTCATATTCTTATAATTATATGTTTGTCGCGTCTTTATTTAACAATCCATATGCAATGTTATTGATGCAAATGATGGCTTCTTTTTCATGGAAAGATGATTCATTTTTGTCATTTTATGAATGTTCTTCAGCACTAACTGTGGTACATATTCGTTCATTGCATATTGTTGACAAGCAAATAGTCAATATAAATATGTAAAGGATAAATTACATTTCTTACCCTCCAAATTTTCTAAAATAGCATCCATTCCTAAACTATTGCAAAAATAACATCTCATCCTAATTTTAGCCAAGCCACCAATGTTTTCAACTGAAAAAAAAAAA
>QANU01042752.1:422480-439675 GCA_003254905.1 Nissolia schottii
GGGGGGGGGGGGAATCATTGCCTGATCAACCGGGCATGTTGGCGAGAATTGTGACAGATGCTCGGCCTTTTGCTTCATACACTTCTTTTTATTGTGCTTCTCCTTCGCATGAAACCTGCCTTCATCTCCATGGTTTCTTAATGCACTGAAACACACAAGATAATGTTGATGACGAATAGTCTTAATAAAAATGTGAGTGCTATTTCAACTTCTTTAACGATGGCATTTGCCGTGAGTTCAAGTGGAGCTCTGCCTAATAATGCATTATCATTGAGGAATAAACTAATATCATGCCTCAGATATGATGCACAATCATATATTAAAAAAAGGGGAAGGAGAAAGCTTCTTGGAAGCTCAATTCTTGAAATAAAATGGGATGAAAATGATTTTTTAAGAAAATGATTTTATGCAAATGATTGTAAAAATAAGATTAGGGTTGTGAAATTTGGAAATAGGCAAAATTTAGGTAAATTGATAATTCGATTAAGTGTTTAATAAAATAATTTTGGAATTATATTATAAATATAAAAATTAATGATACTAATGACATAAATATATTAAATAGATGTTGATTTAAAATTGAACACAAACTAACAAATTATTAAAATTATGTCATGTCACAATATGTTTTAGTATTTATCACTTAACGAAAATATCGTAAGAAATCATATTGTTAATTCGGATTACTTTTAATATATAATTAGGTAGAAGGTACGGTGTGTCAAGACTTGGATTCACCTCTCAATACCACTACAACTTAACATCTCTCACGTTGGACACACATGCCACCTCATGCCATGCATCTGCATTGGTTTGTGTGAAAGTTTTGTATTAATTGAAGATCAAAAATGCTACATGTACACATAATTTTATACACCCATACATACACTATTAATAATGCACAAATTTTATTCTCATGAGTGCACAAACATTACAAACTTATAAATAATATTCTCAATTATACTTAATAAGTACACAAACATTACAAGCATTAAAATGCAAATTTTATGCATATAAAGCATAGGGTGTATGTATGATGTATATTTTTTTGTGTACGTGTAGCAGGACTCATTGAAGATAGGAAATATTGTTAGTTTGACTGTCAATATTAACATTAATATTAGGTTTTTTTTTAAAGAAATCAAACATCTCACCCATTGATTAATATTGAAGTTGGTTCGTTGAGCTACTAATCATGATTCACTTACCAATGCAAATATGGAGCGAGATAGAAGTCTTGAATTCTATAAATAACTTCAGAAACATAATTGATTTTGATCTTAATTCAAGTAGAAAAAATACATCTGAATCAAGTGTCATACTAATGGACCACTGAAATAATTATAAAATATAAACGACTACATCGATATCTCACTGGTCGACTCCAACTCCATGAACTAAATTGAAATTTAAAAAAAAAAAAACAAAAAACAAAACCAAAAAAAAAACTAACCATATTAGAAGTTGGTTCAAGGAGTTGAAACTTATGCTTTAATAAGGTTAATAAGGAGCGGATGCATGAAACATATGGCGGAAACAATGGATTAGATGGGTGGGTAGTAATATATGAACGAGGATATGGTTACTAATTAATTCACAAAGGAAAATGGATGAACTGTGGTTAAAGTGCCTGAAATAATTTTAATAGGAGATTGGTGAATGATGTTAGTGGTGGGTGCAGTGAAGGGGATATGGTGATGGCAAGAATGTATAGCAAATTAAGAGGTGGCTAAACGGATGGCTTGGTTGCTGATTAGGGGCTGCTGTACGGTCTGTGAATTCTGAAGTACTGCTATGGGAGGATAAATTCCTATTCCGGTCCGCTAGGGAAGTTTTAACTACGTACATACTCATTTATTTTGCATTTGTGTATTGTTTGGTAATATATGGGTGGCTAACAGTTTTGCGTGAGAAAAGCTTGGTGAGATATATGGGTCTATATTGTATGAGTGTGGGTTGTAATGGAAAATTAATGCTATTCGTGTCAACTTAATTTGCTTGGGAGAAGTACTTTATTTATCCCTTAGTTTTGTTTTACTGGGTTTTTCATTTTGGAGTTTTAACGAGGCTTTGTCTTGACTTGTACTACTCTGCTTGTTAACTTGGGCTAAGCCTAAACTCATTGTCATTAAAAAAACAAACAAAAAAAACATATTTACAAGTCGCATGTCATATAAAAGGCCTACTTTTGTAAAAAAAAATTTCCTTTTCATAAGCGCTTAATTAAGCTCACTAAACAGGTTGCGTAGCCTGCATATGTATGCCATTAAAGCGTATTAAAAAAAATTTCATCCACTATTTTTCACCTTAGTAAACAAGAGGATTTCTGATAGTTCACAAAAGGGGCTATAATAGATAAAAGAAAAAGACTTGGTTTCAATTTTTCACATCCTCGCTTTTCTTGTTCTCAGTCATGCTAAGTTATGACAAGTAAATTGTTTCAACTTGTTAGCATGTTTTAACCTAGTATTGATATACATATGACATAGTTTGACCTGAGGCACTAATGTTTGGTTGGTACAACCATTTTATATTTATTTTTCTTAAACAAGATCTCAAGTTTAATTTATAAACAAAAGAAAATTTTACCTTTAAAATTATAGGTTGACAATTAAGCTGGATAGTTTAAGATGAAAGAAACAAGCTTATCGTAATATATTTTAGCAGGTAATAAGTGCTATTTTTCGAGTAATGTGAAGAACAACTCAATGCAACAAACGATGATGCCAATGGGCTGCTGATGCTATATTGCTATTGTTGGTGCTCCGTGAGAGTTCAAAGTTTAAGCTATTGGAATTGAAACGTGAACAATGCATAAGTCTATTGACCTTTCTATTATCATTTTAAAAAATAGAGGAAGTAATAACTCAAAACCATTTGATCCTAAAGAATTTGATACTATGTCAAAAACAACTTACCTCAAAAGTTTAAATTTTTTTGATAAAATTAATTGAATAATTTTATATTAATAGTTCTTGGACGCAAAGTATTGATTGAGCGTGACTTTATACATGTATTCATTTATTTTGTTAGGGTGTAAATCAGAAGCTTTAGAAGGAAAAGAGTATCCTTCACCTTCCTCCCACCATTACGGTTAATTAGGTCACCTTCTATTTTATTTTATTTTATTTTCATTTTTAAGATCTGAAAAATATTGGATGACAGATAAAACTAAAATGAAATAGTACGAATCGTTGATTTTCCTTTCAAACTGTACCATCTAAAGTTGTAGGACATCATTAATTTGTGCATGTCTTAAATCTTAATATATGTATATATATATAAAAAAGAGTCCTGCTACACGTACACTAAAGAATATGCACCATACATACACTTTATATTTATATACATAAAGTTTGTGTTTTAATATCTTTAATGTTTGTGCACTTAATTAAGTATAATTGAAAATATCATCTATAAGTTTGTAGTGTTTATGCACTCATGAGAATAAAATTTATGTATTATTAATGATATATGTATAAATGCATAAATTGAATGTGCATATGACATCTTTGATAAAAAAAAAAGCGGGACACATTATTTAGAAGTGTATATATAAAAAATAATAAATATATTGTCACGTGCTGAATTGGCGATCGGTATTCACTACGGCTACTCTGAAAGTGATTGATCTCAAATCCCTAAAGCTTTCCGGCAGACAAGAAGTACTAGCTTGTGCTGCTAATATAGCAGCTATAGTTTCTAAGTCATGCCAAGCAGCAAATGCGTCATGCGTCAACCAAAGGGAGAAAAAAAAATTTGTTGCAGTAGCCACAAGATCGATCATTGTTGCACCCAACGCGCTGTTATATGCTTTATTTCGTTATCAGGGTATCAGTAGTGTTGTACTGAGAGAGAGGACCACTTTTTACATTCAAAGTCTCTGGACTGAAATTTAATTTGTGATGGTGAAAGGTTATGTGAAGAGAAATTTTGGTCATGAAATGTTATGTTAAATATGTTCTTGTTTAGGTTTGAGTGATAAGTAACTTTTTAAGATAAAAATTACAATGTCATTATATATATAATTAAAATTAATTAAGTGTATTTTTAAGCTGACGTTTCATGATCATAAAAGAATTTTTACTAGTGCTTATAACTTTCAAGTACTTGTAATCTTTTAATCTAACTTTTGTGATCTCATGAGTGTGAAGACCTAACCAACTTATTTTCATTTGTGAGCATATCACATGGCTAGATCATGATCTAAGAAATCGTTCCAATACACTGAGTGTTCAACATCAAACATAAATTCTACGAATCTATATGTATGTCCCAGCCCCCTCAGATCAGAGAAAGATTTTTGGGTGGCCACAATCATTAAAACCCATTTTTTCAAAAGTACTTATTACACAATAGTACTTTGGACCAAACATTAATAGACTGAATTCGGATGCATGCTGCATTCCTCCCAATTAATTCCTAATGCTTTTGTGAATATGACAACCTTTCCATCGCTTCTTTCTCTCTCTTTCTCTCTACTCAAACAAAGACAGAATTGCAATGTAGCAGTGCTTTGCTAGTGGAGAGTTTAACTTGATGGTCATGCAGCAAAAGAATATTTAATAAAAGAGAGAATACCGCTCTTCATGATCAGGGGGCAAATCTAAGTTGAGCCAAATTAAACACTTTAAATTCAGATTTTATCTGTATCTAAATAAATTAATTTAGCAATGTAATAAAAAAGTTAAAGGATCTGCAATTGAGGAATGAATGAAATATTATTTAAAATTGAAGTATTACTTGTTTAAATGTAAGGTAAATTATGCGATTCTCCCTTGAGATTAAGTGAAATTACACTTAGCTCTCTATTATTTGTCCAAGTGACATTGACCTCCCTCAAAGTGTTTTGTCCATTGTATCTCTCACTAATTTAGACTTAACAGACTTCGCAACTTCCTCTCTTCGAGTTGTCATGATATTTAGAGACGGTTCATTTAGATAATTATACAGATAATAAATTTCTTTAATTATAATTAAGAGTTTGTGATGATCCATAGTAATTAGGTCCAAAAAAAAAGGAAAAGTCAGCGCGCTACAGCGGTGCAGCGTGTTGGGCACGTTGCAGTGACACGACGTGTTGGGCGTGCTGTAGCGGCACGACATGTTGGACGCGCTTCAGCGGCGCGAGAATCAAGTCTCACATTGTATACATAATTAGTAGGGTGACTCCTCCTCTCCTTATATATAAAAACTTCCCGTAAGTGTTTAAACTTGTTAATTCACTCAAGAGTTTGAAAGGTTCTACTTTTGTGAGACTTTTTGCTCCAATCATTTCTATTTCTTTTATCCTTCTCATTTTCTATTCGTGGGGAGCTCCCAACTTAGTGTTCCTTAGCGGTCAGCTATTTTCAGATGAGTGACTTTCTTCACAGTTTATGTTAGACCATGAATTTATTTTTAGAATCATTTATTTTAAGAATTATTTTATTTATGCATGTTTTATGAAATCATAGGATGGTGGAATTTAATGTTTTATTTTAATTAGTTATGAAATTAGTTATTATTATTATTTATTTATTATTATTATTATTTAGGAATTCCCTTATTTAAGAAAATAATAATTTATTTTAGAAACTTTCTTTATTTATGAAAGTAGCCATTTATGAAATATTTATGGAGCTATTTTAGAAAGTCATGAAACTGTTTTAGAACTACATGAGACTGAATGTTTTACTGCATTAAATGTCATGCTGGGTGTGTATGATTATTTATGAAATTAAGTCATGTTATGCTATCAGTATCAGTTAAAGAATTATGCTATGATGATCATGTTATGTTATGTATTTAAACTGTTTTCATAGGAGTTATATCTAGGATAGAACTGTAAGTCAGCAACAGCCTACATTGACCCTAATATACCTTGTACGATCGTAAAGTAGAATAAGATTCATGTAGATTTACGGCAATACCGTAAAGCCTGGACATGGCAACCCGTGATGCCCAGTGTCATGTATCATGTCATGTAAATTAGGGCAAGACAGTAAAGCTCAAACAACTTGAGAACAACTCAACTATAATGCTCGGATTGTCTATCAAGATAACTCCCTAAATTATGTTTTCAAATGATTTTACGTATTATTTATTATATAAATGTTTATTCTTGTTATATATTATTTATTGCATATGCATGTCATGTTTTCGAAGTGTCCCATGTCGTCGTGCAGACGACCATGCGTTGAGACTCTTTCCAGAGTTCTCAACCCTCAAACTCCCCCTCCAGTTACAGGTTACGAAGCGGAGTAACAGTGCATAAAGTTTATGGTTAGTGCAGTGACGCCAGAATTCAAGAGTCAATAGTTCACCTTGAGGTGAAGCTAGATATAGGACATGTTATTTTTATTTTATTTTATAATCAAGTTATGTCTAGAGTGCTCAAATTGTATACAGGCAGGATCTTCGGGCCAATTACATATTTGTATCATGTATATTTATGTTCATTGTAAAAGACTTTATGTTTATTCAAAAAAGAAAAGTTTTATTTGTTTTTAATTAAAGTTAAAGTGCATGTGGGAGCTCACATCCAACTGAGAATCGAATTGTGGCATGTGGGCTGAATAAGTCGGTGGAGGACGAGGGGTGCATGGACGACCTACCTCCTCAATGTTGGGTCACATTGTCCACCCCTAATTCTAGGGCATGTTCGAGTCCGTCCATACATTGGCCTTCATACCCATCCAGCGCTTAGCCTTAGTGGGGCATACTGTACCCCAAACCCCGATACTAGCCCCGAGCGGGCATATACCCTAGAGGGGGCATATACATTGTAATTGGCATGAACCCTAGGCCAATCAGGCCTAAATGTAGGGCTATATTGTACCCTTGAGGGAGCAAAAACCTCCCTATGGACGGCGTGGAGGTTGATGTGGACGTTGGCATCGATGCAGGGGAATTGCTTTGTTTGCCCCTGCCTCTATCTCTGTTGGTTTTGTCTTTACCTCTATTATTTCTTGAAGCCATATTTGGAAAAGAAAAAAAAAAGGTAAACCATATTTTAAATAACATTTATACTAAGATAAACAACAAGCACTCAAAAGATAAACACACACTTATCACACACTAGTCACACACACACACTCACTCACTTATTGCATGCACACTAACACTTACACTTTGTTACGCCCCAAACTCAAGCCTAACCACACGTAAGGATACAGACCCCACGGAAGCTCTTTCATGACCTTAACTACTAATCAAGCATGATGTTTAATTAACAATTGAATTATATACGATATATATTAGCTATCTGAATTACATCATATCTGATAATCAATTGATGATAATAATAAAGAATAATAATGGCCCTAACTGTTAAAATATGATGTGGCAAACGACAGTTAGGTGTGCTCTATTGTAATTTGGTCAAAAATGGTCAACCAAGTTGTAACTGTGGTCAAACATGGTCAAGCGGAGTTTAAATCGTGGTTAAATCAGCCCATTTTTTAAATTGATTTGACATGTTTGACCGATTTGATAATGGTTAAAAGTTAGTTTGATCATGTTTAATCAAATTGCCATGAAGTTCACTTGACTTTCGTCTGTCACATCATGTTTTAATGGTCTAACTTAATGTCAGAGATTAAAATAAAAGAAAAATTATTGATGACTCAAACAAAAAAAATTTATTAATAGAGTATAAAATTAAAATTCACAATTTATTAGGAGACAAAAATTTATTTAACCTAAAAAAAAATATATCCCAAGATATTATTCTGCCAAGCCCAGAAACTTACAAACAAAGAAAGTCGATAATTTTTCAAATTTGCTTTCTATATTTTTTTTTCTTATCATCTCTCGTCCAAACACAGTGTTAATGAATAATTTGAATCTAAACTTATCTATACTCCTAGCCCTATCATGTAAAGGCATGAAATTTCTAAGTTTTTCTGACATTGTGTCATTCTTGTTGGAGTTGATGGTAGTTGTGAGCACATGATCGAGGTTTGAATATGGTTAACATTATATAGACCCTATTACACATGCTATCTTATCCCCTAGAAAGCATAACATATAGCCTTCGTCTCCTATATATCCGTCATAATTTTGCACCCCTATGTATGGCCACTATGTATTGTTAAAGTTCATCAAGAAAGCATATGAAAAAAAAAGGGTGGCCAGGGACAAAATTTGTCAAATAGAAAACTATTAATTTCTGTAGTATTTAGGGTTTATGATTAGAGATGTCTCATAAACTAATAAGTTGAATATCGTAGCAGACCATTACTATGGAGGGCTAGGAATCACTGAGCTCGACGTTAGTCACATATATAGTGTACGTGTTACTTTTTGTATATGTATATTTTCAGAAATTTGTGTATAAATCAAATATAACATGTTATAAAATCTGTAGTGTCATGTGACTTAATATTAACTATTAATTATTAGAAAGTGCCGATATTCTTATGAAAATAAAGATACTAAAAATCCTATATTTAAAAAATTAAACCCCTATATATAATAATAAAGAAAAACCCTAATTAGATAGTTTACTTTTAATTTTTTATAATTTTTTGGTAGTTAAAAAGTAAAGCTACAATCATTTGGATGAATTGACTGTGCACTTAACTTCATTATTTTTTTAAAAGTGAGTTTTGGTATGCTTTAAGAAGCTAAATGTCAATTATTTAAATAAAAAAAACCTTGTTCACAATTTTCTTGATAAACTCAAAACAAGTGCTTCTAATTATTACATAATAAGTTATTTATAAAACAAATTTGCATATGACCTTAATAATAATAGACCATAGTAATCGACTAATCGGGGTCCAATTAGTCTTTTTCTTTTGGGTAAAGGCCTCAAGGGGGGTCCAAGTCTATCCCATCAATGCCTCTAATATACATATGTTTGAAAAGAAGTAGCCAGTCCATCAATGCTTGAGTGCAGTCGCCAGTGCCAACCATGACAAGACTGGCTAAAGGGTCGAGAAAGGCAAGAAAGCCCCACCTCAAAACCTTACATGAAAACAATGGTTGAATTATGTAGGGTTACCCTGATAAAAATAGTTAAACTTTCTGATAGCTTGTTGATGGGTAGATGTAATTTATATTTATTAACATGTTTTTTTTATAAAAGAGTTATTTTGACTTAAAACATGGTTAATTTTTAAGAATGTGAATCCATAAAGATTGAACTCTAAATCTATTAATTATAATTACTCTAATATTATTTTAAGAATCGAGTTAGTCTGACCCAACCTCATTTATATAGACTATCTAAGTCATATATTTAATTAATTGAAATTCTAACACACATCTCTCACGCTTAGGAATGAACATGTAAAACATAAAGTTTGTAGAAATTAACATTTGCAAGTAGGCCCAATAAATAATCTTAGGATGGACTCTAAAAATTCATCTCTATAAAAAACTTATGCTAATAAATGAATATAATTAAATAATTATATATATTTCTTCAACTTAGATATATATTACATCAAAATCATATCCTTTTGGGGTTAATAATTTGCATTAGTCGCCATTCGCTTTGATAACATGGCTTTCAAAAGTCTTCAAGAGACGCAAGAAATTGCTCTCATTCAAATTCAACAGGACAGGGAACGAACACAAAAGGCATATATATATCTAACCTAACTAAAAGAACTAGGACATGAAGAAACGGCCTTCAATTCAGGTCCTTCTCATCAACCAAAGAAAAAGACACATACATAAATGTGTACGTGGCAAAAAGACAACATAAACGACCGTGTGGTCCATGGCCCATGGACTAACATAACATGGAATTGGAGGTGATAGTTCACGCCCATTGTGGGATCCCTATCATCAACTTCTTTTCTTTTCTTCCTTTTCCCATCCCCAAATTACTAAAGATGGGTTAGGCATACCAACGCAAATTCAAGACAACAGAAGAATCCATATAGTAGTGTCATCTCAAAGCATGATTGTTTTAGAATGCATTCGTCTAATTTGATAAGGGACATTAATATTGTTCTTCCCACCATCGAAGGTTCTCATCAATTTGGTAATGAAAGGAGGATACTATGAATTCAAACTTCATCCACATTCATAGGAATATTAATTAATACTCCCAAGTACAATTTTTTCTTTTCATTTTTTCTTTGGGAGAGGGAAGGGGTGGGGGGCTTAATTTCTTAATAGTGTAATTTTTCTTTGATATGGACCCCAATTCGATAATGCATTCACACCCACAATTGACAACCCTCCACCATAACATTTCCATTGACATGTCCCTAGCTTCTAACATCTGCCATCATTAATTTGCTATATTGATCCCAAGGCTCCATTGAAAGAGAAATACTTCATGGCCTTAGGCAATTAACAATTAATGCATGGTCCAAGAATATTATGAACCATTAATTAATTTTTTGTTATTTTACATATTTTTTAAAGGAAAAACTAATAAGTTTTTTTGAAAAAATTATAAGTGAAAATGTTTTATTAAAAGTAACTATTTTAAGTTTACAAGCAGTTGATTGCATTAAAAATAATAATTTTTTTTAATTTTTAACTTCTTAATAAGTGTTCTTAGAGCACATGATAGCAAAACCCATTTTTTAAATGCTACAAATAAAAAATTAATAGTTCATAATATTCTTGGACCATATTCCTAACCGGACAATGTGGTCCCAGAATTCCATTGACATCCTAAGTATATGTGATAGCATACTACAATGTTGTTTGATTTATATATATAGTCGACCCCACATAATTAGAAAAGGCTTTTATAAGTTATTATATGTGATACTTTTAAAATAATTGGATGAGATTTAACTACTTTTGCTAATATAGTCATACATGATTGAATAACAATGGAAAGTTCTCTTATATTATATTATATCGTTTTCCTTTTATATAATTATTTAATTATATATTATCATTATCTTAAAAGTCATATAAAAATGTAATTGATCAATAATATAAAAATACATACTTCTTTTTTTTTTTTTAGGTTGCCTGCCCGGTATTCAAGGCCTAGCCTTGACTAATCAAGGTCGACCCGGGTCGCGCACCTGGCTATGGCGGGTGAGCCTCCCAGCGGAGATAACTGCGTGCACAAGGTCTCGAACTCAGGACCTTGCTTAAGCGATACCAAACTGCTTACCACTTGGACCAACCCCCGTTGGTTCATACTTCTTTTTTACGGTAATATAAAATACATACTGATAGCATGTTAAAACTTAAAATTAAATTCTTGCAAAATAATTTCAAGTGCACTCCTTTCATCTGGCAAGTTCAGCTTACTTCTTTCTTTTTTCTTCTTCTTCTTCTTCTTCTTTTGATAAACTCAAGTTCAGCTTACTAATTAATACTAACATTTTGTTGAACGAGGATTCTTAAATTAGCAACAAAAAAAAAAAGGAAGAAAAAAAAAATCTTGCTCTATAAAGGCACCTAGTCGGCTAGTCCATTTCACATGTCAGGACCAAGTCCCGTTCAGCCACCCCCTGAAAGAATGGAACGGTACCTTTTATTTTAAGTAATAAGTTAATAATAACTCAGTTATGGTGTTTATTACTATGAGGGTAAAATTTAATAATTTAAATTATGAATGGAAAATATAAGAAGACACATTTTGACATCGACCACAAAACAAAAAAGGACATGAGAAAAATCTTAGCGAGGAAAAATATATTTAAGGGTAAATTGCACAAATTATCCTTAAAGTTTGTCAAAATTGCACTCTATTCCAAATTAGGTATAAAATGACATTTCCCCTCAATTTTTTATTATGACTTATTACTAATGATGTGTTAGATTTCGATTTCCTCTTCACGTATTTTCTATTTTCAAAAGTTTATGGAAGAAATATTGAAAATAGTGAAAATAATAAAATATTATTTCTTATTTCATAATTTTACAAAGAAAATACTGAACAGAAAAAATAAAAACAAGATACAAGATTTTATTATTTTCATTAACCTAATAAAAAATACAAAGATGAAATAAAAACAAAAACTTAACTAATTATTAGTGATCAGTCAAGAAAGAAAAATGCTGGAGTGAAATACAATTTTAACGAACCTCAGCTGTGCAATTTACTCTATTTAGAAACGTTTTGATCTTGCACGCAGTTAGACCTTTTGTACCCTGATTGCAAATATTGATTTCTACTTAAGCTCAATCGTTTTTTAGAAATAAATTTGACAGAAGAAACACTGGAGTTCTATTTTATTTTCATACCGAAAAACCATAGGAATTTCTCTGGGTCTTTTTTCCCCTCTTCTTTTGGCTGAGCGGAATTCTTCTTTTATGGTTAAAGCTGCTAGCTTGAGTTGAGTACGAATTGCTCTTTTCTTTTAAGAGGGCAACATAGATTGCTAAATTACTGCACTAATTAGCACCAAGCTTTTGTTTAATTGAACCGTGTTTAATCTTTCGTTACCCTGAAGTAGTCATGATTCATGTTTGGAAAATTCGCAGGGAAAAAAAATACATGTCTGGGAAGTACAAACTAACCCATGTTGAACAGAAGTCATTGAATATCCACCATAGGCAGAAGTAGACTTGTGGATTGTAGCGGTCGTCACATTTTAGAGGTGTAGCAAAAATGAATGAAAAGGGTTAATCAGATTATGAATATAAATAAACAGATTTGTTATAGACAAAAAGACAGATATAAATGTTATGGCATGAATCAATCAATCAATATCTCAACTACCGCAAACTACTTTCGGACCTCAAAAGGGACTTTCTAAGCAGAGTAAATGCATATGTTCTTGGGACCAAATTTCAACCCGATATCCAAATGCATGAGCCACAAACCCAGTATCAAAACTATGTATCTATAACATGCAGATTAGTTTTTCCATCAAATTTCATATTATTGGTGTCGAACCCACTAAATGCCACGGAATCTAATGCAATAATCACATTGGCACCTCTTTGCTGCCCTACTTTCAAAATGACAACCAAACTAGCTTACACCCTTACTTCAAGTCGCAGCAAAACAAGTACTTATGTCTCGTGTGTCATATAGTCTAACATAACCTTCATTATCGCATCACGCAATGCTGGCTGATGGCTTCAATTTCTTAGGTGGTGGGTTTCCTCCAGAGATAAGCACATATAAATAGAAGCATAGCATTGCAGAACTGCAAACAAAAATTGCATTCTCATAAGAATCGGACCAAAATCAGGAAAATCTAGCAAGTTGAAACCAAAAGGCTAAATGAACAACTAGTAATTTAAAACACCAAAATAAAATAGGTTGGAATCCACAGATTGAGATACCTTATAATAGCACTGAAGCCAGTTGGAAATACTTTCTTTGCCTGCATCCAGAAAAGAAAGTAAGTATAGTATAATGGTGAAATGAGGCACAAAATAAGAGCAATCTTTGACAAAATAGATGCACTACCAATGAGTAGCTCTGAAAGTTCTTCCAGATAAGGACCCCTGACAATGCTGAAAAATAAAGAAAGGGGGGGAGGAACAAGTCAATAGAAGAAATAACAGTTATCTTACTAACATCTTCATGCAGCATCTCTCTTTCTTTTTAATTCAAAGACTACTGATGCCTTAATGATGATGCAGTCATATACCTGCTTGTCCTAGAATAAATGGTAAACTTGATTTTCCTTGCCTCCAAACCTTCAAGCTAAGGGTGCTGAGGAATAGTAAAGCACCACCAAATAGCACACCACTGCTCAGTGTTACAGTACTCCGTGAAAAAAGGAATCCAATAATCCCTCCAGTTAGAACAAATCCACCTATAACAAAAGACCAAAATAACATCACATCTTTGTTTAAAGAGGCGTAATAGCGAAATAGGGCATAAATTTTCTTATTTGCACTGAAACAATGTACCACATTTTCATATGATATCTGTTACAATCAAAAGCTAATCCACAAATTCAAAACTGTGTTCAGCGCATATTCCATTTTAAACTACTAGATACATGTAGCAATGTAGAAAGGTTAATAAGCCATAATGTACAGAAACTTAAAGATCTTTCATTTAACATACAACACCTTTGGAACAGAAAGTATATTTATTTTTTTTCTTCTCTTTCACTAAGACTAGAATGTAAATCCGCACAGATGCGCAAGGATAGAATTAAATTGATATAAAATTATATATTACATATATGTGATATGTTGTCTGCTTATTTTAAAATAAACAGAGATTCCTATTAATAACTATATTCTAATAAAAAATAACATAGTTGTACTGTAAGGAATAGTAATGAAAAAACCCCCATTAAGTAATACTAATTGAAATAGTAGCGCCATTATACACAATGGCATTTGTCACATTTAAATATACATATGAATTTCTACTACAACTTTGGTGCTAATTCCTCCAGCTCTTTTTTTTTTTTTTTGGTGCGTCTGAATTCTGAAATAATACTCGAACTCTGAGTGCAAACAATTTATAAGAAGTACTTGAATAGGTAGACCTATGTGTACAAGCTTTGCTTGTGATGGAAAACTTTATAACATGATGTGTACAAACTTTATTTTGATGCTCATTAGATGAAAAACTTTGCAAAATATGATGTGTACAGACTTTGCTATGTGTTTTCCAATTTATAAAAAACTTTGCCTGTCTACAAACTTTTATAACATCATTTAAATTGTAAATACACTTGATAAAACACTGAGAGCAAAAGAACCCGTGCGATCATGGGGATTACACAATTTGAATATTAAGTATATTTGATTTAGCTAAAAAATTATATGGCTTAAAATAAATTCCAACCGGGATCATTACAGGGCAGAGATGTTTACAGGGCATAAAAAATGCCACGTGTATATCAGATGCATCTTGTCAATACTGTCCCGAAAGAGAACTTTTTTTCCCCTCCACTGATAACCAGCGGAGCTTATAGAGCAATTAAGCCAAACTTGCATCCACCAACACAAAAGTAAACTGTACTTAACAGTAAGGTCACCAAACAAGCAAAATATCAAACAAGGAACACTTACCAAAGGGAATGCCTAAACAAAAATCATGAATTTTTGCAGCCCTTTTCTGTTGCCCAGCACCTTCAGGCACTGCCTCTCCAAATTGTGTCTTTTCAGCATCATGGTCTTCATTTGCTGAATATGGCTTCTGTTTATCTTCGGCATGCAATTCTGACACATCAGCTGCATGACTTAGCGTACTTTTGGTATCAGAACTGGAAGTATCTGTGCCATGCGTCTCCAGGCTCATAACAACTGATAACTATATGACATATGCTTCCTGTTTAGTATCAATATCAAATAATTGCTCTAGCATACTTTCATTTAATATTGATAACTTCATATAAGGGTCTACCACTATCCCCCCGCAATGGAGTGGCAGATACAAGCATATAGATTTAGGGTGTATTAGTTTCAGCTTATTTAGCAAAAAATTCATTTTCTTTAAAAAAGTAGCTCTCATATATTTGTATAAAGTGTGTAAATTAATCTAAATCTCAAAAAAAATTGTTTTCAGCTTTTCAGCAGAAGCTAAGAGAAATAGTTTATCAGAATAATCAGTTTTTAGCTTTTACAGCTCTATAACAAAAATCAACTTTTTAGCCCTTAATACAATTTCACCAAATGCTTAGAAACATGCCTACAAGCAAGAGCCAAATAATCTATACATTGATTCATCAATGGCAACTCTTTTACACACACAACAGAGTAGTCAATCCCACGGGATCCCAGCGAGATCTCGGAATCCCATCCCAGCGCCTTTCCAAGATGGGAAAGCCAATTTTTCCTAGATTTTCGTCCCACAGAATCCCGGATAGGATCCCAACAAATCCAAATCTCAGCTAGGATGGTAATTATTGCCACAAAAAAAAAAAAAAAAAGTCACCCTCCTGTTTTTGTTTTTGTTCTTTAGTATAGGGGCAGGAGTCTTTTTCGTGTATTAATTTATTAGGGTTCTTTTACCTCTATTTCAATCCACGCCTCTGCCTTTTCACTCTACCGGTCATCCTCCGTGACAACCTTCTTGTTTCCTCTATTTGTCTCCATTTTCTGTTTATTTCTCCTTTTTCTCCTCCTCCCATTCTTCTTTCCCTATTTGCTTTTGCTTCTTTGTTTTGCTTCTCTGTTCTGTTATTCACTCCTTGCTCTGTTTTTGTTTTGATGATTGATGAAGTTGATGCTGATTCTATGGTATACCTTATAATACTTGGATTTTGTTTATGGGTTGTCATTTTGTTTAGAATCTTTAGATTATTAAACTAATGTTGACTTGATTGTGTGTTTTTTGAGGATAGAACCTGAATCTATGGATTACTCTAGGACTATTGATTAGTAATAATGAATGAGAAAATGAGTTTAATTTTGATTTTTTTTAATATTTATATGTATTTTGTATACCATCATTACATTTCAAATAATTTTGTATACATTACCATCCCGGCCATCCCATCCCACTATCCAATGGAATCCCGTTTTTCAGCTCAACTGGGATAGGCCGAGGACTGGGATTGACTACCTTGACACACAGACACTCTTCTTGCACTCTCTTCGTCATTCTCACCATAATTACATACACACAAGCGTACTTGTTCATCAAAGCTTCGCTTCCGAGTACTTACATTGAAAAACCCTACACAACCCTAAATAATTAGTTACGCACAAACCCTTCCAAGAGAAAAAAAAAAGGGTGAATTATCCATTTGATCAGAAACATAGGCAATTATCCTTTTAACTTTTCAAGTCTGAACCCCTAAATTAAACGTAATTGCTACTAGGAGGTAATAAGAATTCAATTGATAGTCACTGTAAGTAACACCGATGGTCTCTTAAATTCTTGAATTACAAGAATTCAGTTATGCAACCTGTGATTCAGTTAGATCTGAGTAATTTGATTGATTATTCATCTTTTACAGAACAGAAAAGTATGCATAAGGCTAATTAATTAGAACGAAATAATAACAAAAAAAAAAGAGTAAATTGAGAAATGATGGTGCGAGACCTTGGAGCAGTTGGTGCGAAGAGAAGGGCATGGGAGGGAGGGTCTGCGAAGGAGAAGGGTGCGACTGCGATGAGAGTGAAGGGCGGCGAAGGAGGAGAGCTGAGCGTGGGAGATGGTGGTGGCAGCCATACCTCCTGACCTCATCTGATCGCACCCACGGCAACACAACACACGGGGGACAGAGACGGAGAGATGAATGAATGTAGTTTAGGGGATCGATCGGTCAAATGATTGGGGTCAATGGCCCTAAACACCGACGAACTGGTTGAATTTCACGAATTACCTCACGCAAAATGTTTTTTTTTTTTTT
>QANU01042752.1:440465-473556 GCA_003254905.1 Nissolia schottii
AATTTTAAATTAATTTCGGGTTGGGTCGGGTCGGGTGAGTATATGGGTCAAATTTTAAAATTTTGGGTCATGCCACGTGGCATGCCGCGTCAGCGCCGTTACCCCTCATCTAGCCCCAGGGACTAAAACCAAATTTTCAACTTTTACAGGGACTAAAACTTTTATACAGGGACTAAAACCAAACTTTGAAATTTTACAGGGACTAAAAACATAATTGACCCTTGTTTTAATTATTAAAATGTATTACATTTTTAGTTTAATTATGGGAATCAATCTTTTCTCGTGTAATTTTCATATGAAAAAATTATGTGTGATATTTTATTATTAATTTTTTCATTATTAATATCATATATGTGTTTTACATTTTAAATTGATCATAAGAGATTACACATAATTTTATAATGTAAAAAATTACACAAAAAAATTTATTCCCTCTCATTATTGTCCACAACAAGAATGCCTAAACAAAAATAAGAATTTTTCGCACCATATGGGCCTCTTGCAATCTTACTATGTACAAATTTTCATCTCAATATTTAATTATATTACATATTAATTTATTTTCTCTTGTCATATAACTTCAAACTTTGTAAAGTAATATTTGTGAAGTAATATTCTCATCTTTCTTAGCTACTGGCATGACTTATTTTCTTCTGTACTTATTTTGACAATATCAAATTTAAATGGTTAAATAAATGTTGTAAATGACTTATTAAAAACACAATATGTAAAATTTCATTGACTTCTAAACTTTATTTATATTTTCTTTGTTTTAAGTAAGCCTTTAAATAAGTTTTTAAGTCAAATTAGGCTTTTAAAAAGGGTGGGTTGAGGCTTAAAAAAAGTTTATGACAAATAATAGGCCCAAGATTAAGCCTAATAATTTACAAGCATGTCAGACCTATGTAAGTCAAAACCTAGCCCAACCTATCTTATTTATATCCTTATACATGACTTTTTAAGTAGTGTGAGAAAGAGTTGATGTTTTTACTTATGTGTCAAAATTTGATAAATGACAACATAAAAGTGTTAAATTGTGTATACAATCCGATTATGGCACCTTTAACCTAGTTATGTCTTAGGGTTTCAATCAAACAAAGTAGCTATGCGAGTTAGGGTTCAATCACATAATGGTATGAGTTTCAAATCGCAATTCACGATCTAGGATTTAGGATGAAGTTAGGATTTCAAATGGGTAGAATAAGAACAATGATAGTTTCTCTTTGGAACAAAGAAATATGTACATGTTTGGGAATCTCGATTGTTTCAATCATAGTGTGTGTGCGCGCGTTTGAAAACAACGTCATTTTTACTTGTTTTACATGGACATGAAACAACGTCATTTGGTGGGTGCTTCTTTGGTCACAACAGGTGACAATAGGGGAGGCAATTGTAACATGAAGTTTGGGGGGTTTATGTGTTTTGCTTTTGCAATTATGGGAGGTTTATATGGGTTTTTTAGGTATGAGAGATCCAAGTGTCCCAAAGTAAAATTGTGAGGGGCGAATTTGGGAGTTTACTATTTTTTTAATGTAAAACATTTTACATTGTCATATAATCAAATTATTTTATATGTATGACTTTTTAAATAGCGGAAGAGAGAATCAATTTGTTTTTATCTACGTTTTAAAATTTGATTGAATGATAGCATAAAAGTGTAAAAATGTTTTACACTATAAGCAGACAATAATTAAACTTGTGAACCTTCTCCGATGTCTTTTCATCCACCCAATAATTTTGTTAGACATCCACTTAAAGTAAAATCCTTATTTTAGATGATTCTTATCCAACATTTATATGGTTTACTCTAATGAGGCGTACACACCTGAATGGAGAATTTAAATGCACTAACTTTCTCCTAATAAAACGTAGAATTTAATTCCTCTCATTTTCTCTAAAACAAAAGTTACAAACAAATTGTTCCATCCACCTAATTATCTAAATTTATTATGTTTTTTAAGTAATTAATTTTAAATTTTATTTTGTACGAGAGTAAATACAATTTTTTTTCTTAGAATTAGTATATTTTGTAGATCTTACAATATATTTGGATTACTTGAGGTCACAGACTCACAATGCGTTATAACATTTTCTCCATCAAATTAGAACAATTGTAGCTTCCCAAAGTCTAAAACAACTGTAGTGGTAGTGGCTTATGTTATGCAAAGAGAACTTGACATGTAACTAATTTTGCAAACTCTTGCTTGTGGGAATGCTTTTGGTCCCACAAACACGGGGAAGGCTACGGTGGGTACCATAGCTTTGGTAGCATGAGACGCACACCATCTTTTGGAGAAAAAAATCAACATAATTACACAAAATGTCACTATCCATCACTTTCACAATTTTGCGTCCATACCCTCCATTTTTCACATTTTCCATCAACCAACTCCCGCCCAAACTGCCCAAACTTTGTCCACTGTTCACCATTCATTTCCATCATCACATCACCGCTTCCATCACCGGAAAACTCATTTCCAACCGATATCCTCCCAGGGCTCTGGCGACCACCGCTCCGATGATCCCCCCCACTCCAATCCCTAGCTCCCTCAATCTCCATCACCGCTCTCCTTCTTCGTTCCACTCTCAGATCTGAGCTTCATCATTTTTATTCTCCCATTCATCATCTCCTTCTCCATATCCATACACCGCAACCGCCAATTGGAGCTCCTTGAACCACTTGATAAAAAATTCCCGTTAATGCACTTTTGCGATTTTGTAAATTTTATATGCATACGAGATAAAGATAGACTCGTCTTCCCTCTTTTTGGTTTTATCATTGTTGACAACAATACAATAGACTTCAAAATGTGCTCAGCTCAAGGTTATAGTCAAATAAAAATTCCCCCTTTTCTGCATTTTTTTTGGGCAATAAGTTGCATGTTTCCATCTTAAATTTGCAAGCTCGAGCTATTTTTTTCCTTCGTTTTTTTTTCCAGTTCATCAAATTGAATCGGGTGTATGGATCTGGAGAATATATAGGAGCACGAAGGGTGAGATGAAAATCTGGTTTTTTTCTCTAATTGCTGTTACTTTTGTTCAGTATGAAACCAAGCTTGATTGAAAAACTGATATTTATTCCTACTTTGTAATTGTCTTTCATCAGGTTCAAAAACTCATGCTTCGAGCCCACTGGGATTTTCAATGTCTAGCAGAATATCTCCTGGCTTTTCAAGTTGGGAGGGGGAAGAGGAGAATGAAGGCTATGGTGATTAGTTGGAGGAGAGAGAAAGTGGTGAACAGTGGACAAAGTTTGGGTAGTTTGGGCAGGGGTCTTGTTGATGAAAAATGTGAAAAATGGAAGGCATGGATGCAAAATGTGAAAGTGGTGGACAGTGACATTTTATGTAATTATGTTGATTTTTTTCTTCCAAATGATGGTGTGCATCTCATGCCACTAAAGCTATAGTATCCCCTTCACCCACAAACACTGCTTGGAGTTTCTAAAACAACTGATCTCTACTAGCATTGTGTCACGTTTCCTGCTGCAATTGTGTGGGTTCGGCCTTTGTTTCTGATTAAAATATTGGTGATGTAATGTATTAAGTGAGACTATCACTTTTTTTTTTTACATGGGCTATTATTATATTATATTTTGACAAATTTCTATTATATTATTAAAGATTTTATTTATATACAAAAATATACAATTAAAAATATTATTTAAGAAGAGATTTGAATAAAAACCATAAATTAAAACGATATTTATGTTTGGAATCGGTTTATTAATCATTTGACTAATTTTATTGTATTTATTTAAATTTAATATATTTTGTATCTTTATTTCATTATAACTAGTTTAGTTCGGGTCATGCATCTATTTATTTTTTAATGTGATTTAATGATTCATAATATCATGATATCAACACATTTTATATCATGATTCAACACATTTTATACACACACACAGAGGAATGGTTCTGGTGAGAGGGGATTTTGTGTGATAGCGTGAGAGTGAATTTTCAACATAGCATGAATTGGAAGGAAACGTGACATCTTGTATGAATTGGAAGGAAATGTGACATCGTGAGAATTGAAAGAAAACGTGGAATTAGACAAAAATTAGAAGGAAACATGACATTGCACGAGAATTTGAAGGAAACGTGACTTCTCATTGTAATTGGAAGGAAACATTGCATTGCGCGATAATTTGAAGGAAATGTGACATTGCACTCAAATTACAAGGAAATGTAACATTGCATGAGAACTGCAAGGTAATGCAATAGTGCACATGGATTTGAAGGAAACATGGCTTTGTGTAGTAATTAGAACGCAATGTTGTGTTCGCGAAAACTTGAACGCAACATCGCATTACACGAAATGTGACTTCTGATGGTAATTGGAAGGAAATGTAGCATTGCACGAGAATTATAACAAAATTTACATTGCACTCAAATTGCAAAGAAGTTTGACATTGTAATGAGAATTGCGACAAAATGCACCATTGCACCGAAATTTGAAAGAAATGTGGCGTTAATCTCTCCGTAATTGGAAGGAAACATAGTGTTGCACTGTAATTAGAAAGAAACGTAACATTAAACTCGATTTGTAAGGAATTGTAGCATTCCACAACAATAGAACATGACATGTAACATTGCATGAGAATTTGAAGGAAATGTGGCTTCTCACAGTATTTGGAAAAAACCATGACATTGTGTGGAACTAAGAAGGAAACACGAAATTGTGCAAAAAAATTGAAGGAAACATGGCGTTGTACTTGAATTGCAAGGAAATATGACATTACCTGAGATATGGAATGTATTGTAGCATTGCACAATAATTTGAAGGAAACGTGACACTAACAAGAATTTGAAGGAAACATGACATTGCACAAAAATTGAAAGAAAATGTGACATTACGCGAGAATTAGTAGGGCACATGGCATAACACTCGAATTTATAGGAAGGCATCACATGAGACTTGAAATTTCTCAACGAGAGCACTAATATTAGGCTTATTCAAGTCATCCTATAACTTCACAAGTATTTTTTAAGGCAGTGTTTGGTAAGCGTCTCGGGACATAAAATAAGGAGACAATAGGGATATAAACATGTTTAGAGAATGAGACGAAAATATAAAACTTAAAATTGCCTTTATCTCAAGATAATTTTTTAACTACTTTTTATACGTCTAAAGAAGAAAAATACAAAAGAGATGTTAAAGATGTAAGGGATGCTTTTTTATTGTACCTCCAAAACGGGAGGATACAAGAGACGCGTCTTTGCTATTCCTGCGTCTCTATATTTTTTGTCTCAGGACGCTTATCAAATGGTGCCTAAAAACACTAATCTAAATGAGATAATACCCTTATTTATAGACTACCCCTAATGGGCCTCCCTATTGGGTCTTAACAGAATGACGATGCCTTTTTTCTTCTTCTTTATAATAGTTTTCAAATTAAATAATTAAATGTCATGTAACCTTGGATGACACTATATTAAATGGTTTGAGTGTAGTGAATTTTACCTATATCACATATATATATATATATATATTAATGATAATGATATTAATAATCTAAATATTTTCACTAATTTAAAATAAGATTAATCTTTTAATAGTTAAATTGATGTCATGAATGTTTTGAGTATCAAATTAATATTTTATAGCTTGCGGAGAACCAAATTAAAGTTACTTGTTGATGAACGAGCATAATTTTAAGATATAACTTTGATTATTGTGTGAGCGATTATTTTTCCAAAAATAATTTTCTGAAAAAAATTATATGTAGAAATTTTTTAAAATTAATTTTTGATACATTAATAATAAAAATTCAGCAAAGTGACGGATCAAGATGAATAATTATTATAGTCAATAGTTATTTAGTTATTTATTTATTTATAATAATTTGACATTTTAAAAACCTTTACTGACTGATGTGTAATTTAGCATAGAAATTTATCTCATTGTCCAATTATAAACTGATTTAAAGCTTAAAATAAGATCCAATAATTTGTTTGTTTATGAGATATGGGCAGTCGCTTAAAGTGCTCCCTGCAATTCCGATGCATGATGCAGCAAGTACAAGAAAAATTGGTCCACATAGTCATCAAGGTTATATTTGTAATTGTCAAAATCCTATTTACACTTGTACCTTCCTTTCCTTCTGTCTTCTCTTTTCCCTCCGCCTCCGCCTCCGCCTCGCCCACCGATCTGGCGGCACCACAGTCGCCGATTCTGTCACGACGGAAGCGGATGGGAGCTGCTTCAGATCTGCAGGGTTGATGCAAGGGGTTTGGTTCATTGCTTCACAAATTCCGAGATTATAGCATAGCACAATGGTAACTCAGTACTGCGAGAGTATAGTCACGCTGCTTAATTTGTTTTTTTGGTTTCCGGTGTAGAAGGAGGGGAGGGAAAGGATACCCCCAACAGCATCGTCAATCGCTCGCAACCATGCCGAATTGCCGATGCTGCTGCTGTTGCCGTCGCTAACTCCACTCCACTCGCTTGAGCTCTGAACAAATGGTGGCAACGATGGCATTTCTAACTCGCCTCCACCTCTTCGCAAGGCCTTCCTCCTCCTCCCCTCTCCTCTCCACCTTGCGCCAGGTCTCTCTCTCTCTCTCTCTACAGTTTCTTCTTTTTAATGTTTGTTCATCTATTTGTGCTACACAATACTACTGAAACTAGGTAAATATGCTGTTATGTTAGGTTTCTAGGGTTGGCAAACCTATCTGGTAGTTGCAATAACCGCCCGCTTCTTTTTGCTACTAGACTGTCTTAATGCTTTTTTCTTTTCTTTTCTTTTCTTGAATATGAAGCGCCGCTAGGTTTCATTTAAAGGTTTTCATTTGGAATTAGGAGCTGATTCTGAATTGTAACTCGATATTATGTTAATTCCAGCTTGTAAGCGAAGGGAGTTTTCGATTTTGGGGTATGAATTCATTTTAACATATTAGTGGGCTCTATTGAAGCAGCACATATGGTGGTTACAGTTTGAACAAGTCTTAATTGTTCTGACAGCATGTGTTGTATAGTGCCGTTAGTTAGTTAGTTAGTTATCACATATCAACTTCTCATCATTTTGAAACTGGTTAAAATTATGATCATTACAGTCCAACGAAATGCACCCAACTAGTAGCATAGATCGCACCTTGTTATAAAAGTTTAGCCTCTTTGCATATATGCCCGAACCACTAAAGCTAGTCACCAAAAATAGGTCGTAGGATCTAGGTGCATCCAACAATGTGGACATTGTATCCCATAGTCAGAAAGCAGTGAACAATGTCAGAGAGCATCTGAGGAAATAACGAATTGATTCTGAACATGTATGACCACCCTTAACACACAGATATGCAATTGGATGCCATTCCATGTAAATCGTATTTGTTTAAGTCATTTTATTTTCTTTCCTCTTTCTCTTGGCGCTTTTCAGTTTCTTTTTGCCCCTAAATGAATATTGTCTAAATCATTTCAATCTTATGTTATGACTATGTCTTATTCCCCCAGAATGGAGGCAGAGAAATGATGTCCCGGGTTGGCATGCATGTGTGCTCGGTTTCTCCTGCTGGTATAAGTTCCGGTTTTTCGTAATGCTCCTGTGTCTATTTAAATCTATGCATTCATGTACAAATGCCTTTTTTCCTTGCTATTTGAAAATACTAGGTGCTTATATTTTCAAAATAATCATAAATGATGTGTTAATAATATCAGAAACATTTTTATAGTTTCAGCTGAAGTACCAGATTTAGAATGTGAAGTGACTCATGATGATGTCAAAGCAACAGAGAAAGATGATGCACTTCGCTTGGCTGTCTCACAGCTTGCTACTGAGTTTAGCAAGGAGTCAAGGCTATCTTTGCAGAAGCTTTTTGGTGTACGCCGTGCTCGTGTGATATCTACAGGATCCTTGAAGCTTGACCTAGCCCTTGGAGTTGGAGGATTACCAAAGGTGACAATAGGACTAGTGGAGCTACCCTTTAGACAATTCTTTGGTGTAAGAACGTGTTACACAGCCACTAAGATTGGAATACGTAAAACATGCTTGCAGTTTGCTGGTGGTTGACACCTGTGAAATTGTGTAGCATATGTATTTTCTTTTTCTCTTATGGGTTAGATGTAGCCTCAAATGCTCTGGAAATCTTTCTCAATATGAAACTTGAGCTTAAAACAATTCTTACGAATAGCGACTTCAAAGGAAAAAAACTTCAGGATGATTTTGGCTGCATTAAAAATATTAAAACTTAGGCGATATGTATATTCATAGAAGGAATCTTGGAGTTGTAAGTGCCGGAACAATTCTGGCCTAGATTCTTGGGTTAGAGGGATCATATCATATCATATCTGAAAACTGGGAAGACCTGGTTGACATGCCTGTATTTTATACCTGTATATATTGTCAGTGCTCCTTGTATTATTCTTCTCTCCTTGTTATTGAAATTCTTATGTTGTCCCCCAGAAAAAATATTGTTTGTGCTAAGGGCCAGCTCTCCTAAAGTTTAATCTGTTAAGTGAAGGCTCATAAATAGTTATATTAACACTATGAATAATCCGGTTTTTGGCTAATCAACCATTTCAGACACGCTTGACTGACTTTGCTGGAATGATGAATCTTACTACTGGCTTAGGATCTCTTTCCCGTATCATGTTCATGAGATTTCTTAATATTTAGTACATTTGAACACTTTAGGGTAGGATTGTTGAAATTTATGGACGTGAAGCAGCTGGCAAGACAACACTTGCACTTCAAGTTATTAAAGAAGCTCAAAAGCTTGGAGGTATGCACCAGACTTGTGATATTTCAGTTTGCTTTAAATACACTTGTAGACAAAGAAGATCTTAATGTGTACTGAACTTTGCTTTCAATAATACGAAAAAACTTTATTGATGGAGATTTTTTTGAAATCTTAGAGGTGTGAGTGTCTTATGCCTATTGGTATCATTAATAAGAGAATGGGCTTATATTCAAATCTTAGCCAATCAACAATAACTAAATATTGGAGCGCGCTGTGGGAAAAATTCTTTTCTACTGTGTAGATGCTTGAGAGGTCACAATATATATACATCAGAATGGAATTAAACAGCTACTGTATATATTCTGTTGGCAGGATATTGCGCATATCTTGATGTAGAAAATGCATTGGACCTTTCATTGGTGGAATCAATAGGTGTAAATACAGAAAACCTTCTTGTCTCTCATCCAGATTGTGCTGAAAATTTGTTGAGCATGGTTGATACATTGACGAAAAGTGGAGCTGTAGATGTGATTGTAGTTGATAGTGTAAGTAACCGTGTTTAATTCCTTACCTCCATTTATTACGTGATGATTTGGTAGAATGGAGTGGCATTAGATTATGCTGCTTTTAATCTTAACCATTTCAACTCCTAGCTTCATAACTTCTGTTGAGCCTGGTTTAATTGCCTGTATCATTTTAGAAAAGCATTTGGGAGTTATTTCTAAATGTCAGTTACTCCCTATTGAGGAGACATTCTCATTAGTTTGGCAAAAACTCTTTCTAATGAACTTACTCTGCATTGAATCTGTGATAAGGCCCACAAGCAGTGTCTGATTGTCAAGATAAAGAGACTAATGAAAGTCTAGCTCATTGCTGTCAATAATTTCCTCTTTGGTTTTGTTCCCATATGAATATAAGATGATTTTGACATTCCAGGTTGCTGCCCTGCTCCCCAAACGTGAACTTGATCAATTAGGCATTAGCACCAAGCAAGATTTTCAATCGGGCCTGATGACTCAGGCGCTGCGGAAAATTCAGTATTCATTATCTCACTCCCAAACTCTAATCATTTTTGTTAATCAGGTTGAAATTGCGCAACTTATTGTTTGAATGTGTATATGTAAGATATATTAATGATCCATTAGATTTATCGTTCAATATTCATATACAGGTTAGGTTTAGTCCGAAATCATTTAAGGTAGGTGGACCTATGGAAGAGGTGACATGTGGTGGAAACGCTTTGAGATTTTATGCGGCAGTTCGTTTGAGACTTTCAAGAATGGGATTGATCAAAACTGAGGATAAGGTAAATTTCTTTTTTTTAAGTACTTAGGACTATGACTAACAGCGTAATTATTCTCTTGTGGAATACTTCTCAACCCTCCCACTTCTATGGTATTACTTTTTGTATGTTGTTTGCCATATAGTAAAATGTGGAAACGATTTCACCCTTTCTTCATGTTTTTGTTCTCCCTTTTGTCATCTGGTGATTTAGGTAGAGGGTCTTGTGGTCTGTGTGCAAGTGGTAAAAAATAAACTGGCACCAGCGGCACTGAAAAAAGCTGAACTGGGGATCAAGTTTGGAAGAGGCTTTTGCCATGAAGCAGAGGTCTTGGATCTGGCTTGTGAACATGGAATGATTGTTAAAGATGAGGGATGCTACATTATAGAAGGGAAGAGTTTTAACACTAGAGAAGCTGCTGAAGTTTATTTGGCTGAAAATGAAGGGGTCTCTGACAAGTTGGTAATGGACTTGAGAAGACTCTATTTTTAAAATTCAGGTAGACCCTTCAAGCATGGGACTTATCATAAACTTGCTCAGCATGGATTTACTAGGCTAATAAATCTCTTTCCATGCCGTGGTTGACAGACTCGTGAATTGAGCTTTGTAAACACATTGTCTAGGTATCAAGTAGCCTTGAAAGGGCATTTTCAGCTGCATTAATGTGAGCCCTTTTATATTTAGATTGTGTTTAGTACTGCAAAATTGTTGTTGCACCAACAAAAGAGAGACAATTTGATTGCTGTTAAAAACCATTGAGAATCCTTGTTGTCCATTAGGAAATTGGCTGTATTCATTTGTTAACAAAACCGTGCTAATTATAGAGCCATAATGTAAATGATGAGAACTGTCTTTAATTATTTTCCCAAACCAAATTCTGAAGGTAGATTCTTGCGATCTTCATCTTGTGAGTATGTTGTATGAATCGGAAAAGCTTAATAGTTACATTCAAATATGGTGATGTGTTGGTTTATTTATGTAGATGTTTTTTTTCCCGACTTGGAGTTCATCACTAATATTTTGGGATAACCTTCGTACTTTTAAGGTTCCAAATGTAAAGTAGAAATAATTGTTAGAGCGCTAAAATATTTTGGTGATATATTTAATGATTTTTTTTAGATGTAAATGTGCTATATTATTTTATTCTATTTAATTATTACACTTGTTTTTTGTTTATTAAAGTTGGTGGTGGATAACATGATCCGCTTTATTTTTTAGATTACCTAATTCAGGGTATCTGCAAATATAAGAGACATTTTATTATTATAAAAAAATCCTTTTATATTTTAGTTTTATATCCACTCACCTTAGGGATGGTAACATGAATCTTACTCACGGGACACTTGTCCTATCCAACCTCCTTGGAATAAGTTTAAACATTGCCCCATAAATGTGGGGCAGGGTAGGGTATAGGGTAAACTCACTCCTACTCACCCAGCACCCTATATATAATAAAAAAATTAGATAAAACTTAAATAAAAAATTAAAAATTTAACAATTCACAAACTTATTATTGTGTTGCTGTGACATTCTTCAATTTAAACCTATTAACAAACGTAATTTTTCTCTCTCTAATGTGTCACACTGTTTCTCGTCTCTCTATCTTGGGGCTCCATTTCGCTGTGCCACCCACCACCAATGGGACAGTCACAGGCTCGTCTCTCTCTCTAACTCTTCAAAAAATTACTAGAGATGTATTTGCTATACCTGTGATCACTGTTGTTTCTGAATCCGCGTTTAGTACGAGTGGTCACTTGATTGGTCCTCATCGTGCTAATTTACATAAAGACATTATAGAAGCTTTGATGTGCGGCCAAAATTGATTGTGGCCAAGTGTTATGGACAAAGGTAAATTGTTTCATATGTTTTATCTATTTAAATTTTTTTTTCTTCTAATAACAATAATTGATTTATTAATGAATTTATCATGTTTAATTAGTAAGGGGGAAAACCTATTACTATGGATGATAATCAATCGGTTAATAATGTGAAAGACGATATGGATAGTGAAGAATGATAGCTTCAAGAGTTGGAAAGCTGCACAAGAGACAAGACGTAACTTTTTTTGTTAGTTGAAATTTATTTCAAACTCATATGTATCTTAGATATTTTTGTGTGACTTGTTAAAAAAATAGTTGTTATTTGTCTGTTATTTACTTGTTATTTAATTTTTATTGCTATTGAATCCTTTTATATTTAATCAATGTTAAATGTTAACATTTGTTATATTTTATTATATGACTATGTTAATCTGTATTTAAATTAAATTTTATAGTATTTCAACATATATTCTAAAAATTGGGATAAGGTGGATACCTACAAGACAAGTACAGGTTATAATGTTTAAAACTGAGGAGTAGGTACGGGGTTGACACTGGAAACGAATTGAGGTAAAACCTACCCCTCCCCGCCCATATTGCCATCCGTAACTCGCCCTCTTCTCTTAACGAACAACCATTAATGGGCCATTGTCATGCTGCCACTACCAATCTGCCGATGCCACCCCGCTGGCACCACTGCCACCCTGCCAATGCCACCTCGCTGGCGCCACCACCCCACCAGTGCCGCCACTCCGCAGCAAAACTCATTTTGCTCCCTAATCACCTAGATTTGTGTTTGTTGTAGTGCCTTTTCTTCGTGTAGATTTCTCAATTTCATTTTTCTTTTCTTTCTTTAAATTGCCTAGAACCAACTGTCATCAAACTTGCAATCCATATTCATTTGGGTTGAATTTTTTATTTTTATTTAAAATTCAATAATCTGAAAAAAATGACCTCTTAATTTAAATTTCA
Organism: Nissolia schottii; assembly: GCA_003254905.1. Lineage (NCBI taxonomy): Eukaryota > Viridiplantae > Streptophyta > Magnoliopsida > Fabales > Fabaceae > Nissolia > Nissolia schottii. The sequence goes on from QANU01042752.1 coordinate 453,218, forward strand.
GAAAGAAAAAAAAAAGATGTAGAGTATGGTGGACTGGTGGATAGATCTAGGCTGGAGGGCACGGTTATCGTTGAGGGAAAAGGATGTAGGTGAGAGAAATTGAAAGGTTGGAAAGAAAACAAAAAAAATTAAGGTTGTAGTAGCAAAATGGGTAGCAGTTACAACGGTGGCATTGTTGCTATTACTATTTGTTTTGCTTCATTCTTAGTCACTTTTCTTCAATGAATGAAAGAAAGAACCCACCATTGTTTTTAGGAGTGCTATTTTATTTTTTATTTGTTGAAATGAGGAGAAAGAATGTGCAACTCTATTAGATTTTTTTTTCTTCTTTTTGTTAGAAGGTCGCAGCGGTGGTGGCGGTAACAGGGTGGCGGTGGTTGGCAAGGTAGCGGTGACCCAACAAAGGTGGTGTTGGTGGTTATTATTGGGGAGGTGGATGAAGAAGATGAAGGTGAGTGGTTGTAAAATTAAATAAGAGAAAGTAATAAAACATCTCTTTTATTCATAGATATTAGAAATAAATTAGTATATTTGTGATTGATTTTGATTTATTTAAAATAAATTTAGCATATTTAGTTATGATTCTACTATTGCTCTATATATTAACACCTCATTATAATCATGCATAACTCTTATAATATAATTACATTATTTCCTTTCTTTGTATTTTTCGGTAGTCTTTGTTGTGTCTCTTTGCCAATTTTGTCAAGGTGTTTAACATGGTATCAGGGTCATAGTATCTTTCGTGAACCATGTTTATACTTCTCCTACTCTGAGATTAAATTCTTAGTTTGAGGGATCTACGTGTGGTAAGTAGAAAAAACAGGTACAAATTTTGTATTTCCAAATGTAAGATTATTTTAATCTCATGACAGTGTGGTCAATGTAACAAATAGTACTAACTCTAATAAAAAAGAATTAAGATGATGACAAATAATTCTATAAAAGAAGATAGAGTTAGTAGAGAGTATTTTGGTAAAACCGACCCACTCTTCTCCCTTTTAAAATTAATGACAGTTACTCAAGTGAAGGTAATATAAGGAAAAAACAAAGGAATCGTTAGAGCTCTGCACTGCTTTTGGTTAAACATTCTTTTCACTATCAAAAGAGATTGAAAGGAAGAAAGGAAAAGAATCAAAAGAGACATTGATTGAATCACAACTATGAATCCGAATATGTGTTTCTTGTTCCTAATCTTATTTTGTCATGTGATATTCATGAATTTCGGGATCCAATTTCATGATAATTTTTTGAATGGGTGCTAGAAAATTATAACTTACATGCATGTGATAATTATGAATTTCAAGATTCAATTTCATGATAATTTGATGAATGAGTGATAGAAAATTATAACTTACATGTGGCATCATAGCTTTGTTTGTGAAATTTGTGATTATCCTAGAATGGTGTTATTTTTCGGCCCCCCCAAATTTTATGAACCCTAAATTGTTAGATTTGAGATAAAGGTAAAATGTTGAGAGTGGGATTTGAATTGAAGCAAAGATGCAGGAGTATCATTGGGCAAATCTCCTTTGGCAGGCTGTGCACTATGATATATAGAAGAATTGAATTGCATGTCCTGTAATGCAAAATATAATTATCGTAGAAACCTGCCAATGGAGAACATGCCCTTTAATGCATCTGCAACTAGGAAAGCATTGTAAATTCGTTTTTTTTTTAATTCTTCATGTGTGATATTAAATAATGGTTCTGCCAAAGTTGTATAAAGTCTGGCATTTGGTACTGTTATATGAAAAATATGGTCCTATGTGTTTAGGCTAATCGTGATTGAAGTATAATTGAACATAGGAATGACTATATGTTAGTCATCAAAGTGGCCTGACTTGGAAATGAGACAATCTTAAGGATTTATTTGTGAATTTAATTATTCACATTAAGGTGATGAGATCATTAATTACAATGCTATGAGGTTATCCAAAGGTGAACCATTGCTTATAATTAAAGCTATTATAGTGACATATTGACATATTTGTTGAACGTGTTTGTATATCCAAAGACAACATGCATGTTAACTTGAGTATGGTTAATAATTATTATAGTTTGAAGTTATGAATTTAACTATCACCCAAAGGTGAACTTAGATACATAATTGAAAATTGTTTGAATTTATTAAAGTTACTTAAAGCATTAATGTATGAGTTTGTATAAAATTTTGCAGCTTTCATGAATTTATATGGTGTAGTCAATGGTATTGTTAAGTTTAATGGGATGAATTATGATGAGTGGAAGTGCCTAATAATACTTGGTGGTTAGATTAAGGTCATGTTGGTTTAAGAGGAAGAGAGGTTAAAGAAGATGAAGGAGCACTCTCTCCATCTCATATTTCATGATGGAGTTAGTAGCAACAAGACTAAGCCAGATAGTAAGGACAAGAAGAACAAAAGCTTCACTGAAGGTTCGTGAAGGCCGAGTCCATAAGAAGAAGAAATGTTTCTTCTACAACAAGGCTGAACATTTCAAGAAAGATTGCCCGAAAAGAAAGAAATGGTTCGAAAAGAAAGGTAAATACTACGTTTCCATAGGTTTCGAATCAAATCTTATTGAAAGTGCCTAATAATACCTAGTTGTTAGATTCTGGTGCAGCTACTCATGTGTCACATGTTATGCCCCACAAGAGGAATTGAAAAGTTCTTGTATATAGGAAGAGAAGGAATTGGGACTTACAGATTACTCTTGGACGTGGCTCTTGCTTAGATTTAGAAAAGTGTCACGTGTTCCTATATGTGTTAGGAATTTAGTTTTTGTTGCAAAGTTGGATGATGTAGGATTTAACTTTAGGATTAGTAATGGTGTTTTCTGTTTGTATAAACATAAGTACTATTATGGTTCTAGTACTTTAGTTGATGGTTTGTACCTTTTCAATCTTGATGTTAATTTTGTTGAATCCCTGTTTCATGTTGAACATAGTACTGCTAGTAAGTGTGTTGCACGTAATGAGAATTCTGTTTTCTTATGACATCAAAGGTTAGGTCACATTTCTAAAGAAAGGATGTTGAGGTTAGTAAAAAGTGAAATCTTACCTCAATTGGATTTTGATGACTGGATATATGTGTGGATTGCATTAAAAGTAAACAAACCAAACATATATCAAAAGGTCCGGCCACAAGAAGCAATCAACTCTTTGAGTTGATACACATTGATATTTGTGGTCCTTTTGACATTCCATCTTGGTGTGATGAAAAGTATTTCATCACCTTTATTGATGACTTCTCACGTTATTGTTATTTGTATCTACTGCATGAAAAGTCTCAATCAGTGGACGTCCTTGAGATGTTCATTAATAATGAAGTAGAAAAATAGTTAGATAGAAAAGTAAAGGTTGTGAGGTCTAATAGATGTGGTGAATATGATGAGAAGTTCAATGAAAGAGGACAATGTCCTGGTCCATTTACAAAAGTCGGGGAATATGTGCACAGTATACAATGCCCGGTACACCACATCAAAATTGTGTAGCTGAAAGGAGTAATTGTACTCTTATGGAAATGGTTAAGAGCATGATAAATTATAGTAATGTACCTTTATCATTATGGATTTATGCATTAAAATCCGCTGTGCATCTACTTAACAGGGTTCCTAGTAAGGAAGTTCTTAAGACTCCTTATGAACTATGGATAGGAAGGAAACCTAGTTTGAGGCACCTTCATGTTTGGGGTTTCCCGACAGAAATAAGGGTATATAATCCACAAGAAAAGAAGCTTGATGCAAGAACTATTAGTGGTTATTTCATTGGCTATCCTGAAAAGTCAAAGGGGTACATATTTTATTGTCCTAGCCATAGTACAAGAATAGTTGAGTCTGGTAATGGTAGGTTCCTTGAAAATGGTTAGTTTAATGGGAGTGAGGAATCACAAAAGGTGGATATTCAAGAGAACCGTGTAAAAATTTCTATACCTAGTGTTTCTGCTCAGGTTGTTGTTCCTTTTGTTGTATCACAGTCACACAATTTTCCAAGGCAACAAATCAATATTCTAAACCTACAAGATGAACATATGGATAATGAACCAACCAACGATGTGCAAGTCACTAACGAGAAAATGGTGGATGAACCATAAGTAATACCTTTAAGAAAGTCTGGAAAGCAGAAAAGACCAACTATTTCAAATGACTATGTGGCTTATTCACTTGAGCATGAATGTGACTTAAGTATCGATGAAGATCCAGTCTCATTCAGGCAAGCCATGGAATATGACAATTCTGAAAAGTGGCTCAATGCTATGAAAGAAGAGGGATGACAATAAGGTTTGGGATCTAGTCGAGTTGTCTAAAGGTTCAAAACGAGCTGGTTGTAAATGGGTCTTTAAGACCAAACGATACTAGAAAGGCAACATTAAAAGATATAAGGCTAGACTTGTCACCAAAGGTTACACTCAAAAGGACGGCAATGACTATAAAGAGACCTCCTCTCCAGTTTCAAAGAAGGACTCTTTGAGAATGTGGATCATTATAACCTAGAGCTTCACCAAACAGATGTAAATACCACTTTTCTTAATGTTGACTTGGAAGAAGAGGTTTATATGGACCAACCCGAAGGGTTCTTGACCATAGAAAAGAAAACTTGGTGTGTAAGTTAAAGAAGTGAATATATGGACTAAAACAAGCTTCCTGACAGTGGCATCTTAAGTTCAATGATACTATTTTGTCATATGGTTTTGTAGAGAACACTGTCGGTGTATCTACATAAAGGTTAGTGGGAGCAAGTTTGTTATATTAGTATTGTATGTTGATGACATTATTCTTGTTGTAAATGATGTTGGCTAGTTACATTATATAAAGAAATTTCTCTCTAATAACTTTGAAATGAAAGATGTGGGTGAGACATCCTATGCGATATGAATAGAAATATTTCGTGAAAGATCACAAGGAGTGTTGTAATTGTCTCAGAAAGGCTATATCAATAACGTGTTAGAGAGATTTAGAATGGAAAGTTGCACTTCAAGTATAGTTCCAATTCAAAAGGGAGATAAGTTTAGCCAAATGCAATTTCCCAAAAATGATTTGGAACAAAAGGCAATGGAGTGTATTCCTTATGTTTTTGTGCTTGGGAGCTTGATGTATGCTTAAACATGCACTCAACCAGATATAAGTTTTGTTGTTGGAATATTGGGCCGGTATTAAAGTAATCTTGGAATAGGCCACGGGAAAGCTGCAAAGAAGATCCTTAGGTATTTGCAAGGCACCAAGGATTACATGCCCACTTATAGAAAATCAGACAACCTTAAAGTAGTTGGCTACTCAGATTCAGACTATGCACGATATGTAGACTTCAGGAAATCCACATTTCGTTATGTCGTTCTACTAGCTGGAGGGGCTATTTCATGGAAAAGTGAAAAAGAGTCTATCATTGCTACTTATACTATGGAGGCTGAATTTGTGGCATGCTTTGAGGCCACAGTTCATGCATTATGGTTGTGAAATTTTGTCTTGGGGCTTAATGTTGTCAACAGTATAGCTAGGCCACTAAACCCTAAACCCTAAACTCTAAGAATGACAAGTACTCCAAGGGTGCAAAACATATGGATTTAAAGTACTTGTCAGTTAACGAAGAAGAGCATAAATATAATGTGTCAATTGAGCATATTGGTACAGATTTGATGATAGCGGATCCACTAACCAAGGGATTGTCGCCCAAAGCATTTTCTGGTCATGTAAAGAGAATGGGAATTATTGATAAGTCATTGTTAGCTTGATTTTATAATATGTATACGTATGTATGGCCATCTTGCTTGTATTATTATGACACTTGTGAATTCAGTTAAAGTTATGTTTCTTCTTTATTTATTTGTTATTCACATCATATTATGTACATGTATTTTTTTGTGTAATAACATGTTATGGACATTAAAATCAAAGGTTATAGTATGCTTTGATTAAAGTTCTTTGTGTTGAATTGTTTTATGATACATGGAAGGAAACATATCATTTTGATTGACATTGACCGCCATGATTCAATCAGCTCAATTCAGTGAAGGATGATGACTTGATTTATTCAATGTAAAGTGCGCACTTATGATTATTGAATCTTCAAGTCGTCACATGGACTAAGTGCGAGATTGTAAGATTATTTTAATCTCATGATAATGTGGTCCATGTAACAAGTAGTACTAATTCTAATAAAAGGGGATTAAGATGATGACAATTAATTCTGTAAAAAATAATAGAGTTAGCAGGAGGCATTTTGGTAAAACAAACCTTTCTCTCTCCCTTTTAAACGGATGACAGTTACTCAAGTGAAGATAATATAAGGAAAAAACAAAGGAACCATCAGAGCTCTACTTTTGGTTAAACGTTTTTTTCATCATCAAAAGAGACTGACAGGAAGAAAGGAAGAGAGGGGAAAAGAATCAAAAGAGACATTAATTGAATCACAATTATGGATTCGTGTATATGTTTTTTGGTCCTAATCTTGTTTTGTCATGTCATGAATTTCAAGATCCAATTTCATGATAATTTGATGAATGAGTGATAGAAAATTATAACGTATATGTCATGTGATAATCATAAATTTCAAGATTCAATTTCATGATAATTTAATGAATGGGTGTCAGAAAATTATAACTTACACCGAATTCAAAATTATTATATAAAATTTTAAATCTCTTATATTTCTTTGATTTTACAAAATCATTTGAAATTAGCGGTAGTAATTAACTTGTATTTGACATGAAAACGGTTCCAAGTATGAGTCATTCTTTCCTCCTCCGTCATATTTTGTATATGTAGATCGATTCTTGATTTCTTCTTAGAAAAATAAGGGGGAAAAAAAACTCATATATAGTTGAATTTATATTGTTGCGTATGAAAAGGTCTTCCTTCAAGTATATAGTTCAAACAAGTCTTTATATATATGTGACTTGGAGATGGCGACAGGGTCAACACTCTCTCAAGTTTTAATAAGAAAATGACCCAAAACGAACACAAAATTTGTGATAGACAATGTAATTCAAAGCTTAGATAATTGAAAAATTTATAGTGTTCTTCATCTCTATAAGCATGTAGCCGAATTCCAGGCCATTTAGTTGTAGAAACTTAAATATTATATCATTTACCAGCAGTCTCAAGTGTTATAAATTGATCACTAGTAAAATGTAGTTTCATATAAAGTCATGTAATTAAAACAAATATTTTAGACAACCTTAAAACAATAACATTTATACAGGTGTAGGACTCATGCTGAACTCTAACATAGTAGACCTTGTGATTCATGTGTGATTATTCAAAAGTTGTTGAAAACGATTATGCTAATATCATTTCTCTTCCACAAAAATATATATGATGCAGGAGCACAATCAGGGCAACAACTTGCCATCCCCACGAGAAGTTGAGTCTCTCTTCAACCAATACAACATTGGCAGGATGCGAATCTTCGACCCAGACCAACAAGTCCTCCAAGCTCTCAGTGGCTCCTTCTAGACAACCCAAACCCTAGCCGGATTCCTCGGTTACCAGAATGCCGGGGTAGGGTTGGTGGGCGTCGGAGAGCGGCTTCGCTTGAGAATGAGAGGACTTGGTGGGACCCCCAAGAAGCCCGGTAGGAGATTTGCCAAGTTTGATGAGAATCAGAAGCAGCCTGAGTATGACAAGTTTTGGGGGTCGTATAAACACAGCCCAAATACTCTATTCATCTGAATGAATTAGTAGAAGTGATTAGTTCAGTCTAAGTATATGAAATAAGGGATGCAATTCCGAATAAAAGTCTTCCCTTTTGCAAAGGTGACGAAGCTTTATTTGTACCGCTGGACTGGGTTTGAATAAAAGTTTTCTTGTTAATATTATATAGTTATATTATGGTCACCATTATTTGGAACAATCACACTCACAAAAGTTTGAGGTTTCCTGTGAGCCTATCATGATAAACTTACACCTTTGTGTGTGATTGTCTTAAAGTTGTCTTAAATAGTTATTGGGTTATCATTGATTAAATATAAAATTATTCAATTATTTTTAAAACTTTTGAGAAATGATTCTTAACATGATATATGAGGTTTTACGACTAAATAATTTATTGTTCATCTATTGGGGTCCCATTCTTCTAAATAAATAAGTTGAATTTTAGTAATCCTAAATGATTTATATCTTTTTATACGTCTCAAGGATTGAACTATTGATCTTTTAATCGTAGTGATTTTATACCATTTCTCTCAAAAGCATAAGCGAATGAATGAAAGGAGACAATTTTAATAATTTATATTATATTTGTTTATGCTTGTGTTCTTTCCCTTGGTGTGCTCATAGACCTTTCCTATGCTTTACGATTCTGCCACAGCCATGTAAGTTGGGAAAAACTGGTGAATTTAGCATGGGAGTGTCATCTACGTACCGTAGAACTTTCCTTTACATGAGAAAATGATTTCCGTGGTATTGAAATTAGTGAACTAGTGATGAGACAGATTCGGCAACTGATTAAAGAAAACGAGATCTCAAACACTAAAACAAATGTTCACCCGCAAGAACACTCGAGGCTTTTTAACAAATAAAATGAATTTACAAACAGATTCTAAAACTCACAAGATAAACACTCACAAGTGTTTAACAAAGACTATCAAGACTACGTGTGGGTGGAGAAAAAGAGAATATAATAAGAACTAAAGGATGGTTCGGTCGTAGCAAATTTTAGAACAGGAAATCTAGCTCTCTTTTATGAGTATTTCAGCCGTATAAGGTATAATATTACATATGGAGGATATTAAATTCGTTGCAACGTTGCAAAAAGTCCATTTTGACACACTTACAAATATTTATATTAGTACATATTCATTGATCAGTTATAGAATTCATTTGTCGATTATGGATTTGTTTGTAACCATTATTGTATTTATATTCTTCCGCCTATATAAAGGCATCCCATATCCTTTACATATATCTACAACACTCAAAACATTCTATATATAATACAAAGTCTTTCTTCTGTTATTGTTGTTGTCTTTCTGTGTAACATTGTTCCCTTATCCATTATGATTTCTAACCGACACGAGAGCTGCTATATACCTCGAAGGATTGCAGATAAATTTGGGCATGAAACGGAAATTTTGGGTTGCTAACCAATCGAAGCTCTCATTGTATAGCACGATGACAGCTTTCGGGATAAAGAGTTTTTTCCTCGTACCAGCTCCCCATAATGTTGGAAAAAGAGCTCCTCCGGGTAAATTCAAGTAATTTAATTAAAGATCGTCAATTAACTATATAGATTATTTCATACCAAACACCTCACAAATCCTATGTCTTGTTCTCTACGTAATCCTGAAATAAAGATAAGTGGATAGCTTTTTAAGGTTTTTTAAATGTGCAATTTAACACTCGTCAAATTTTTCATCCAATTCAACAGTTAATGATCATGTGCAATGCACATAACTTTTCGTCAAATCCAATCAAAATCAAACCAAAAATAAAAAATCATTCTTCAAATTTAATACCAAAAAAATTGTGTATTAAATTTAAAGGTTGATTTTTATTTCCTTCATAATCCACTAAAGCATAGGTTAACAGGGGCTCCATTAGGAACCCCCCTCGTCTTGAAGAGAAGAAACGAGGGAGAAGGAAAAAGAAGAGAATCAAGAAATTAATAGAGTGAAGCACTGTTTGTTTCTCAGGAAGGATGACAATGTAAAGGGGATCAGAAGAGAAAAAGCTGAGCGGGAGGTTAATGCGCAGCCGCGGCAGAGTCTATGGTTCAATACTTTTATATTTTTTGGTTGGAATAATATAAGTTAATACAGAAACTCTTACCATATATTTAAGCTTTGTATAGCTTTGTATATTTAGTTGCTGTTAGTTCTGCCTTACTGTTACTGTTATTGCTGTTAGAGTTTGTTAGAGGCTGTTAGTAGTATGTCAGTTAGTTAGCACTAGTTTGATTGGGTTGCATTGGGCTGATCGATGTGCTTGTAAACCCAAGCCTCTATAAATACTCTTGTACATACATTTCAGCCATATATGAGGAATATTCAGATCAATAACTTTCTTTCTGTTTCCTTCACTTTCTTTCACTTTCTTTTTCTCTGAGAAAGTTTCTGGTTATGGAGTTTATGATGGTATCAAAGCTCCTTTGAGGAGTTCTGCTGCGCATCTTGCCTATCCTCTTCCTTCTCTTGATGCAAGAGATTGTTACCGAATCATTCTTCGTTTTTCATCTGCTACATTGCAAGTTCGATTGTTGAATCGATTCTGCAATCTTCAGGTTTTTTTTCTGATCTGAAATTGTTCAGAGTTTCTTTCTACCTGTTCTATTCCTCTGTCATCTGTGTTGCGATTTTCTTTCTCATGGAAGATCAGAATCAAGTGGTGGCAAATCAGCCTCCAGAACCACAGATCCGAGCATCTAGCCCCCTACTACTTACATCCAAATGAAACTCCTGGAGTATCACTTGTTCCTGCTGTTTTTAATGGCAAAAATTATCACTCCTGGTCCAGGATTATGCAAATGTCTCTCAAGGCCAAAAACAAATTGCAATTTGTGGATGGCCAAATTCTTAAGCCTGCAAATGCAGATCCATACTTCTCAGCATGGGATAGATGTAACACAATGGTAGTTTCTTGGATCACTTTATCTCTTAGTCCAGAAATGATGGAGAGAGTGATGTGGAGTGAAAATGCAAGAGATTTGTGGATTGAACTTAGAAGGCGCTATTATCAAGGTGATTTGAATAGAGTTGCTGATTTACAAGAGGAATTATATGCTCATAAGCAAGGTGATTCTTCAATTACTGCATATTTCACAAGATTAAAAACAATTTGGGAAGAATTGGACAATTTTAGCCCAATTCCTGGTTGTACCTTTGCTGTACCTGCTTGTAATTGTGGCTTAGGCATGGTTAGATCCTATAGGGAACAGGATTATGTTGTTAGGTTCCTTAGAGGATTAAATGAACAATATGCAATTGTGAAATCACAAATTATGTTGATGGATCCTACTCCTAGTATTGATAGAGTACTTTCCTTGCTTATTCAACAAGAGAGACAAATGAACATAGAAGTGAATGAAACTCAAGCGCTGGCTCAGATAACTGAATCAGCTACAAGAGGAAGCTTCAGAGGCAGGGCAAGAGGTAGAGGTGGCAGATCTAGAGGTCTTGGTCAGGGCAGAGGCCAAACAACTAAAGGATCCACATGGTCCTGCACTCACTGTGGTAAAACAGATCATCTGGTGGAGAGATGCTGGGTGCTATATCCTCATTTGAAGCCAAAGACTATGAACAACAATGTTAATCATTGTTCTGCAGAAACAGCAGCAGAAGAATATGAAGATGCTGATGCTGTTAGTGAGGTATCACATAGAGATGTATGTGATGATTTGCTTTCCTTTTCTGCAGATCAGAGAAAGGCATTATTAGCTTCCCTACAACATGATTCAAAGCCCTCTGCTGCCATAAACCAAGTAGTCACTGATACCTTTACCCCTAGCAATCCTGCAGGTAAAGCCACTACATTATCTTTCCAAACCTTCAACCAAAAATCTTGGATCATTGACACAGGTGCCATTGATCATGTCTACAACTCCTTAACTCTTTTTCATCATTTTAAACACATTAAACCAATTGTTGTTACACTTCGTGATGGAACACGTTACTGCTAGCATTTCTGGCACAATTAACTTCACACCTGCATTTTTCCCTCACAAATGTCCTATATTTACCATCCTTCAAATTCAATCAAATATCTGTCTCTAGATTAACAAGTGCATTACATTGCAATTAATTTTCTCTGCTACAAAATGTGAGATTCAGGACATGCATTCTATGAAGATGATTGGTGCAGCTGAGAGGGTTAGTGGCCTGTATGCAGTAGCGCCTCCACAGCAGCACCAAGACAACTCAATCCTGTGATATACTCTTAAGTGCAGCAGACAACAACTAATTCTGCAGATTTGTGGCATATGAGGCTTGGCCACCCTTCCATAGACAGATTACATTTGATGAATAAGTTGTATTCTTGCATTCAGATTAATAAAGACAGCACCACACCTTGTGAAGTGTGTCACTATGCCAAACAAAAGAAATTACCCTTTTCTCTTAGCAGTTCCTTATCCAATTGTACCTTTGATCTTTTACATGTTGATATATGGGGCCCCTTGGCATTTCCTTCTAGTTTTGGCCACAAATATATTTTGACTATAGTTGATGACAAGTCAAGATACACATGGATCCATTTCATGAGATTAAAATCAGAGACAAGTGAATTGAAGTCCTTCATATTAATGGTGCAAAAACAGTTTAATGCCTCAGTTAAAACCATAAGATCTGATAATGGTCCAGAGTTCAAGCTATAGCAATTTTATGCACAAAGTGGAATAATGCATCAGCTTAGTTGTGTGGAAACTCCACAGCAAAATGGTGTGGTTGAAAGAAAACACCAACATATTTTAGCAGTGGGTAGAGCTTTGCTATTTCAATCTAATCTTCCAAGGCATTTTTGGCATCATGCTTTGGCACATGCTGTCCACTTAATCAACAAATTACCAACCCCTTTCCTTAAGAATTCCAATCCATTTGAAGTCCTGTACACCAAACCACCAAACCTGACCAATCTCAAGACATTTGGATGCCTTGGTTATGGAGTTTATGAGAAACTAGAGAGATGTGGACACGTAGATGAAGAATAAAGAGGAGATCTGGGGCTTTGCAAGTTGCATTTGCCCATGACCAAAATAGAATGCTGTGACCACAGTTTGTGGAGAAGGAAATTTTTGTATTAAATTTGAACGTTGATATTTTATTTTTGGTTTGATTTTGGTTGGATTTGATAAGAAGATGTTGGACTTGGATGAGATTTTGGGGTTGAAGGAGAAGAGGGAGATGAGAGGGAATGGATGAAGAAGAGAATATTTTAGTCGTTCAAAAAGTCATGTGCATTGCACATGATCCCTAACTGTTAAATTGGATGGAAAATTTGACACGGGTTAAATTATACATCTAAACAAACCTTAAGGTTATATTTGCATCTTTTTTAAATCTGACGGGCAAAGTGCACATAGCATATAGTTCAAGGGTTAAAGTGCCTTTTACCTTAATTCCAATGACTTGTAGACCGAAATTGAATAAGTAAGCAGTATTGGGAAGCATAAGAATTAAGTCACTTCCCATCTGAATAGCCTAATCAACATCCATAGCTTGTTCACTAGTCATATTGCTTGACCTCAACTTTATGGTACGATCATGGGAGACAGTAGCAATATAACTGCCATGTGCAATCAATAACAACACACGTCAAAATCAAAACATTACAGACTCGGTAAAATAATAGTGACAGACCCAAAAAAATGATGGGTAATATAATAGGTTGTTGAACTTTTGTAAACTTCTGTATGGGAAGCTTGGAATTCAACATAAAAAAGGCACAATGTATGGTGGTCCTATGGGAAAAGAATGAACATTACAGTTTCTACTTACTAAGCTCAAAAGTTAGGAGTGGCAAAGTACATAATTACTCACAACAAATGCTTTATGGTCTCTGTTTGCATATGACAATATGATAATGCTTTATGAACATCTTACGCTCAAGGCTTGCATCTCTACACTTTCATCATTTAGGATTCATGGATAGGACGTAGAAGCAGTGAAGCATGAACCAAATAATGGAATAAAACATAAACAAGAGAAAAGGGGTGTGTAAATCAGATCCATGGATCATAGATGTATTAACTCCTTTCTAAGACAAAAGTCTTACCTCCAAGAACATCCACTGAAGTAACTTTTGCTTCATGCCCAGATAACGTCTTCACAGGCTTAAAATCACGGGCTGACCAAACCTGGCGTTAAAACATAAACATTAATAACTATACAGAAAAGACAACAAATTAATAAAGAATAATTAAACTTCTATCTTCGACAGAGCATCCCTGTTTAGGAAGAATGTATATACCTTCGCTGTCATGTCATATGAGGCAGTTACCAAAAAAATAACCCTCTTGCGGCTCAAACTTAACTTGTGATATTAAATTTGACTGAGCAGCAATGGTGTACATGGATTTCTTCTTCCTTAAATCCGAAATCCATTAGGAGAAAAGGCAGCTAATGCCGAGAACCTGAAAATAAAACACGACCATAGTCAATCTTTTGCAATTTGAGAGTGTAGAAAAAACACTGATCTTATAAATGTCTCACCGGCTTAACATGTCCTTCGAGGGCAAGAATACTTCTCCCAGTTTGGAGATCCCAAACACAAGCCCGAGCATCCAGCCCACAAGAATGATCCGTCGTGGTGGAATGCTAAACCGTACACATCCCTGCTGTGACCTTCATGAAGAAGCAGCTCCTGTCCTTTTTAATTTTTTTTGTTGCAAGTTTTATTGCTCAACAAAAAGAGATTATCAGAAATCACCATTACAGCGACCCCACGCCACCGAGCAGCTCATGTCTCCATAATCTCCACTTCCTTTCGAAGCTAGCGGTGCCGAGGTACTTCCCTGACGGATGGAAAGCAATGTGTGCAAGACGGTCAATATGAGCAAATGTCTTTAAGAGAGATCCTTGATTGTTCCAATGCTTTGCAGTCCGATCCGCAGATGCAGTTGCCAAATGGTTTCGCACAGGAGAATAAGCAACGCCGGTAGCATGCTCTATGTGTCCCTTTAAGGTGGAAGGTTCTGTGACTTTCGGCATGCTCCTCAACTTGGAAGCTCCAGTTAGAGAACTACAAAAGCAGAACAATACCATTAGTATGGTTTCACAAAGCAAGCTGTGGGGAAAAAAGGGGTTAAGCTGCATAGTTTGTAAAGTAGCCTATGGTAAGTGCCAGGGACAGAAAATATAGTAGAATTGCATTCCCTACATCCTTTCATCTTGGAGGTACAGAAGTTAGCTTCAAAATCATCCGCATAAATGTCTCTTGCATTCCTCCTTTTTGAAATATTATCTCGAGACAAAAACAATCTTATTTTCCAAAAATGTTTGTGTCACCATTCTAACATATTTTCTATCTTGGGAAGCATACCAAAAGGTACCTAATAAGGAGATACCAGGTAGCAAGCCATTTTCCATCTCCAATTTCACCGAATTCAATACTCAACTTAGCAGCCTGCTTCAGTGCCCAATCCACCTCATCATCTTTCCTTCTACGGGCACGTTGAAGACGTAATGCTGCCCTAGCTAAAGAAATATTTAGCAAAATCAAGTTGTGGAGCATTAACAGAAGAAACTGGAATTGATAGAGCATTTTCCTCATCCACTTCCACGATAAATAGAAAATTTTAGACCGTGAAATCAAAATTCAGTACTTTCAGCTATTCATCCTTCATTATAATCACCAGCCCCTTTCAGATTCAGCACCAAAATCCACGGATTATAACTAACTAATTGAAGAAATATAAAATTTCAAATTTTATGACATATAATCATAATACAAACTTCCCCCTTGTCACATTTCCTCTTATTTATAATCCATGTAGCCTGCACGTTGCGGCGCTGCTGCTTGTTGCCGGAGGTGACTCTTCGTCGTCGGCGGCGGCGCTAGGGTTTCGGACACGTTTTTCCAGAAAGGAATGGAATTGAATTTTTGGCTTTTTGTTTTTTAGTTTTCGTTTAAGTTTTGTTTTTTTTTATAAAAAAAAAAAAACAAAATTGAACTGGCCTCACTGGTCGGAGTGGTGGTAGGCTGACGGATTGGGCCTAAACAGAATAGAGTGTTTATTATTACTATAAAAAATATGTTCTGACACATAGCTTGTTTGGAACAAAATTATTATTTTTTTCACTCATTTTATTTCTCACAATTTTTCTCTCTTTTACACCTTACATTTTCTCTCCATGTATTAAATAAATAAGAAAATTTTGAAAAAATGATTAACTCTTTCTTAAAAATCTCAAATAACAGGTAATATTAGAAAAATTATTTTTACTAAATAAATAAATAAATAAAAATAGACAGAGGAAATACAAATGAAGATCTTATACTAGTTGTTTCTCACTTCTATAAAATTAATTTAAATAGTAGTAATTTCCATTTTACTTGTTATTTCAAACATAAAATTAAATTTGGATTCAGAAATTTGATGTTAATTTTAAACTCTAATTTCATGTTTAATTTCAAACACCAAATTGAATGCAATTTAATTTATTTTATTAATAATAAGTTAAAAGCAATATTTGAATTTAATTTTATGCACTAAAGGTACAAAACAAAAAATTGTTATCCAATCAAATTCTTTCATATGCTTGACTTTAAAAATAGTGGATGCGAGGGTTAACGTATTTTTTCATATGAAAATATTTGATTGAATGACAATGTAATATAGTTTTACACATTCAGTTTATGAATTAATTTAAAATCAATATTTTTTTTTACAAGAATTAAACTCAATTTCTAAATAAAAAGAATTAAACCCACAAATTTTCAGGTGAAAACTATCTCCTTGTAATTTGAAATTAAGTTCTTTATTTTATTAAGTTAAGAAAAAAATATAAGTTATTCTTGATTAGCTAAATATCATGTCCAAAAAATATCGTTAATTAGTCTTCAAAGATTTCATTAATTATCTTGGAGAAAAAGTAAAGAAGAATAATGAAACTGAGATTTCAAAAGATTTATTACTATATCTCAAAAGGCAATACAATTGGAAAAATTAAAAGAAAAGAAAAGGCACATTCACTTACTCCTTTAAAATTAAGCCTTGTTTGATGCATCGTATAAGATATAAGACTTGATAGTATAATATAAAAAATATATTATATAAATTTATATATTATCATATGTTTAATACGTCACATATAATTATATAATTTGTTATTCTTGATTAGCTAAATATCATGTCCATAAAACATCGTTAATTAGTCTTTAAAGATTTCATTAATTATCTTGGAGAAAAAGTAAAGAAGAATAATGAAACTGAAATTTCAAAAGATTTATTACTATATCTCAAAAGGCAATACAATTGGAAAAATTAAAAGAAAAGAAAAGGCACATTCACTTACTCCTTTAAAATTAAGCCTTGTTTGATACATCGTATAAGATATTGATATGTTATTATATTATTATATTATATTATATAAGTCTATAATTCTAAGTATGATATCATATTGTGTATAATATAAAATATATAATATATATAGTATATTATAATAATATTAATAACAAATATAAATGTGAATGATATCATATAGTATGTAATATTACGTAATAATAACAATGACAGCGTGTCAATGTTACCAAAACAAAAAACTCGTGTCCAAAGAAAAATAATAGCAACAAATAAAATTCTCATAAAGTAATAACAATTATTATAATATGAAAAAAAAAATGTGATCACTACACAACCGTACAAAGATGAAATTTCAAAAATTGACTAATAATATATAAATTATGAATTATAGGATAGAATTAATCTCAGAGTTGATGAAAGAGATCCAGAAAAAAACAATGAAAAGAAAAGGGAAAAAATGAAAACCATGTGCTATAAATACTGAAACGAATATGATGGAATAGGAAGCAAAAACACTGTGACAACACAACAGAACAGAACAGAACAGAAGAAAGCGTTACCCAAAGAAAACCTCGTAGCGTTTCCTCTGTGGTGGGGTCACTGGTCCTTGTTGTTCTTGTCTCCTCCAACCTCCTTAATTTCATCCCTGTTCTTCTCCCAAACACACAAACACCGTTTCATTTTCACCTTTTTGTTTGTGGATTTCCCTCAAATCCGTGTAAATTTTGTCATACCTTGTAAATTTTTTGTTCTTTCTTCTCCTTCCTGTTCAATTTTCATCTTGTGGGTCATGGCTAATTGGAGAAGACAAGGAGGTGAGAAAAATCATCAAGTGGGACACTTTCGATCCTCATCCTTCAACTTCAACAGAAAGCCACCTCTGGGTTAGTTTCTATTCTTAATTTTTGTTTCTTCATTTTGTTTTCTTGGTTTCGCTGGAGCCTTTTTTTTTAAATTTTAATTCGTATATTTTTTTCTTGAATTCTTGCATGGGATTATGCTTTAGTTCCTTGGGAAACTATTTTTTTTAAATAAAAAATTATTGTCTGAAGAATTGCTTCAGGAAGCGGGTGAGGTGATTTGATCATCACACCTTACCTTTTGCTTGTGTTCAATTGAGCTTATGATTTCAGTCCCTTGTGTATTTGTTTAATTTTAACTGCTATCATTGATTTGTGGCTTTGTCGCTTCCTCTGTGCCATGAGATGAATTGCTTGTTTTTGTGCTGGTCATAGATTTCTTGGAAATACATGTTTTGAGTTTGTTTTCTCCTTATGTTTTTGAGTTTTTGGTTTGATCATGGTGTGCCATGATATGAAAAACCCTGCCTCTTTTGAGAGCTCAGAGCTTTGATTGTTCAAGGCTACATCATGCTTACTTGGTTGTGTGTGACTCAAGTGGTAAGGTGGGGGGTTTTGAATGTGATGGAGAGTGCCTCTGAATGTTCTGAAATTGCTGTCATTTCTTTGCTTGGTAGGTTAGGTTGTTTAATTGTATTTCATGTTATTGATGCTTTGCACGTTCATTGGTTTGATTGGTCGCTATGAATTATTGAAATTGACAAGGTTTGATGCTTTGCATGTTCATTGGTTGTGTGCGAAGTCTGCGCTGTAATGATATTTGCCTGCTTAGAACTCAATACTTCCTGTGCTGTGGGAATTCCAAGTGGATGTCTATGAAAGGTATCTTTTGGTGACAATTTGAAAACTAAACCCTAACTCATTGAATTGGTGAAGCTTACCAAATTTCCTTTTTAGTCTATGTTTTGTACAAGTAGAAACTTCAACTTTTGTCATATTTTGAACAGAAACTATCTTCTTGTTGGCAATTTCTAGGTAGTTATCTAGTTCCGGATCTTCAAGCGAGACTTGGCGTTGTTGAATTGAAATAGAGTAGTGGAGGGATAACTAAATTTCCCATTTGATCACCTTCTCTGTGATAAATCGGTTTGTCGTTTTCAAACTAAAACTGTCTAGGTATTTACTAATCGAATCTTTCGGAGGCATGTTTGAGACAAAACCCTACATCGTTCAATGATTGATATAAAAAAGCTTGGCAGCTGTTCTTAAAATGTCATTTCGTGTTGAATTGAACCTGCCTAGGATTACCAATTGCAAAGTAGATATTTATTAATTGAATGTTTTTCTGAGACACGTTACAAACATACATAGTAATTGTTGCTCTAGGTATATTTTGGAACTACTTATACATTTTTGCTGCAAGTCGAGTTTCTACAATTATAATATCACTGAAGCAGTTTTCTTATGTAGTGTATACATCAAACTGGTTTTTCACGTTGGTCACTTGAGAATGCAATTTGTATTCACACATTTTTCTGAGGCCTTGTTATTGCTTCTGATTTTCCACATTATTTCCAGGATTTCCTTTGGTACAAACCATGCTTTTAAATTTATTTAGATTGTGAGACATGTGTTTGTTGATATGTAGTTTTGGTATGAATGATTGTAGATCCTTGCTTTAATTATAAGCTAATTGTCTCATTCTTTTTGGTTTGCAGATAACCGGCATTCATATTCAACAGTGCCTGAATGGGAAAAAAAGTTTTGTGCAACAGTTGGTTTAGTGCCATGGGGAAAGCTCATAGAATGCAGGAAGTATATGGATCTGCATAGCAATGTGGTAGACTGGGATGACTCTGCTGGAAGAGAGGCATTTTACAAAGCAAAAAGGAGGTTTCGGGCTGAGATTGACGGCGTTCCTTGTGACACATCTTTGCCGGATCCTGACATGTACATTGATGATGTCGACTGGAACACAAGTGTTGACCCTGAGCTTCTCGCGGACTTGGAGAAAGCAAGGTATGATGAGGACAAAAGTGACGTGAATTGGAGTCATAGTCAACTTCGAGTCCAAGATATTTGCCCTACTGGATGGGACATTGATGAAGAAGAAAAGCCTTCCGATCCACTTTCTGCTGTCGTAGCACAAGGCTGGGAGTGTAACTATGATCTGCATGAAAACAAGGGAGTAGACCCTTGGGAACAGCATTTTGCTCCCCTTGAACCCGTGCAAGAATATGACTGGCAGCAGTGTCAGAATTATTCTTGGGGACGGAATCAGTGGGAGCACTATGGCGGGGACTCGCAAAATTGGGGCAAAGGAAGAGGCAGTGGGAACGCTAATTGGGGGGCATGGGATGGGTACAACAGGAGGAGAGAAAACATGTCATGGTCTAAGACCAATGCATATCATGGTAACAACCAGATGAATAGGGGAAGGGGGAACAATAGAGGAAGGCGAAGGGGAAGTTTTGGTTATGCGGATAAGGTAACTACTGCATGGCAAGTGAAGACATAGAGAGAGGGGCCAAGGACCAAAGGCCTTTTAAGACTCTGTGAGGACCAAAGTCCATGAATCTCTGCTATAGGGGGTTGGGGGGGGGGGGGGG
>QANU01042752.1:474254-486742 GCA_003254905.1 Nissolia schottii
TTTTTTAAAAAAAATGTTTTACTAAAAAATATAATTAAGATAAATACTTTTTTTAAATCAATTCAAATGAGTTTTAAGTACTTTTCTTAAGAAGTAACTGTTGACAAAGTAGATAACAGAGAAATTGAAGGGATCAATTTTTATATGTTATAGAGACGATTTTAACTGATAATTTTTATTAAAAACAAAGTTGACTAAAGTAAAGATCTACCGAGTGAAATTAATTTTTTTTCATCCTTGTATTGTATGCTGGAATCAGTATAGTCTATGTCTCTAATGACATGTGTCAAGATTTTTTCTCCCAATACATCAGATCACCCCACATGACAACCTTGTTGCTGCATTTGAATGTCACAACCTAGTTTTGTAGGTGATGTCTGCTATGTGATTTTGGTGGGTGTAACAATCAACCGTCCTATGAACTGGATTGTTATCTGTAATCTTCTAGAGAAGCAATAATGATACTGAATTTGTGGAGTCCATGTCATCTCGCTATCCTTGCTTCTCATGCATACATATGTTTAAATTCACTGACTGCACATGATGGGGAGGTTTACACATAAAAATTGTTTTCAAAATTATTAATATTAATAAATGAGTTAGGAGTGAAATTTATAAATCTATGTTTTTGTCCTAAAATTGACACAAGTGATGTGGATTTTAGGTATTTAAAAAAAAATCGTGACGCCGATTTCAAGGATTAATAAAAAATCAAAACTTGAAATTGGCACACATGACATTAATTTTAGGTACTTTAAAAAAATAAAATAAAATAAAACTTGAAATCGACATGCTTGACACCGATTTTAGGAAATGATACAATTGTAAATGTTACAATGAATTCATATATTAGTTTTTTCATTTTTTTTCCCATTTTTTGTTGTAAAAAATCCCATGATTCGGCTCCTATCAATATATAAGGATTTAAAATGTATATTTAAAGTTTAACTTTAATTTTCCGTCAATTATATTTCACATCTTACATTTTTAATTTTTAAATTCATTGAGATTGAATTAGTTTAGTTTTTTTTCTTTGTTGCTAATTAGTTTAGTTTTTAATTAAATGATTCAATTTTTGTATAAAAATACTGTTTTATACTAGGTATATGATTGCATGGATCAAAATGCAATACTTTTTTTTACCTTTTCACCTATCCATAAATTTTGTGCGGTGTTCAAATTGTTTTTCCTTTTAACTAGAGAAATTCTTGTGTGTGCATTAGTATTTTGGATCTAGTTGTTGAATATTTGCTTTGATGTATTTTTTTTTTATAATGAATATAGCAGTACAGAATTTTCATACATAAATATATATCAGCCGGTTTAAGGAAACGAACCAAACACCTTTCAATCATGGTCATCCATACATTCAATAGCTAAATACTCCCAGCCATACTCATCATAAAAGATTAACTTACTGAGGGAGGATTAAAAAAATCAAAATTAAGTCATGAAACGCTTTTGATTAACCCCTCTAATCATTGTCATGAAAGGTTGAGAATGAATGGCGAACAAGCGAGTCTATTTGGTTTCAATTTTTGTTATCTATTTTCATTTCTTATATTTGTTGTTTTAAAATGAATAAAACTCTCTTTTAATTTCATAGTTATACACAAATAATCACTTTGATCTTGTATAGTTAAAGGTGTTTAATTTGGTCTTCTATTGTTAAAATTGGATAGTTTGTCACCCACCACAATCAGATACACGACCCAGGTCGACCCAGATTAGTCAAGACGAAGCCTTGGAACTGGGCGGGCAACCAAAAAAAATTGGGTAGTTTGATTTTTTTTTTTACATTTAACAACACTTTTTAAATTGAGTAATGTCACTATTTAAATGTGGTAAAATGTAAACAAATAACCATATTGACTCATTTTTAGAAATATAGAATCAAATTAAATACTTTTAAAAGTACGAGATCAAAGTTATTAATTGAATATAACTATAAGACCGAAAGAAAGTTTTATCCTTTTAAAGGAAAAAATATTCTCTAAAGCGAACATCTCAGAGGACAAAGTGAAGGAGTTTCACTATTAAATCAAAGGAGTAAATAGTGAGACCTATTTTTACGTGTTATTTGGGCACCAAGTGGTCTCTCACACACATCATGAGACTCACACTTACATCATGTGATGTGAGTCATGCCTTATGATGTTTGTATGATGTAAGTATAGGGACATCATACGTGTGTCTAAAGGATGGGGCCTCATGTTGTCTAAAGTATGTTTGGTGTTCAAAAGACATTTTTGTTTTACTTATTGATCGAACAGGAAAAAATCTCACTTTATCCTCTAAAGTGAAATATTTACTTTAGAAGATCATTTCTCCTTTTTAAAAAACATTAAAAATAAAAATAGAAACCATTGTTCCTTCTAGGGATGGCAAAATGGGCATGACCTACAAGTTTTTGTGGGACAAACACAAATTTTTAACTTTTTAAATTTTTCAGCCGGCGCGGATTGGTGCTTTTAACTTGTGAGCTGACGCGAGGTAAAGCGAGATGAGGCGAGTTGGCTTGCAGGCTGAAATTAAATTAAAAAATAATAATAACATAAAATTAAAAAATAAAAACATAAAATTTCTATTGATTTATTTTGGTTTTGTAGACATGGATTTTTATTTTATTTTATTATGTGTTTTTTTCTTGGTGTATTATGTATATTTATTTAGTTAAATTATTAGATTTTTTTTTTTAAATTTTGTTTTCACTTTGGGGCTGCCCACCAACTCGCAAGTTAAATAAAATGTAGGGAAAATATGAAATTTTAGTTTGAATAAAAAATTAATCAACTGATTACTCTCCAATAATAGTTAGCTTTGGTTGTTTTCTTTAGCAATTAATTAGGAATTTATATAGTGAAATGTGATTATGCCTCTAGTTTGGGTTACAAAAGTACAAAGTAGTGCTAGACTGCTTTGAGTTGGATTTTGAATGTTCTAGGACCAATAATTGGGTAAAGGAACATTATTTAGAGCACGAGCTTCATCACAAAAACTTAGAGGAAGGTTTTTGAAGAATTAACTCGCGCGGGTTTCTTCCCAACTCACGCGAAATGGTGTCTAGAGAGCTCAAAGTTTAAAATAGAAAAATCGAGATGGCTTCCCAACTCTCGCGAGATGGATTCCACGGAGCTCCAAGTACAAATTAAGAGTTTTAACTCGCGTGAGTTGATGAAAGAGCAAGGATTCTGATTTTTAATTTTCCTGAGCCCATACGAGGCATAAAAAGGGTTTTTCCCAAATTCAGATGACACGTCATGCAAGTGGACGACTGAGGCAACCCTATGAGAGCTCCCAGGTGCAAAGACAAAGATTCTAGGGGTGTGACGTAATGAAGGAGATATCCCAATTTGTCCCAAGGTCAAGTATCTACCATTGTTCTTCCATGAAACCTTTATTTTTTGGTTTTGTTTTATTTTCTTCTTCTTATTCCATTATGAACTAAGTCTCTGCTAGGGCATTTGTTGTAAACGTTTCTTTGATGATGTTATCATAAAACCTCTTTGTTATTTAGTTTTTCTATTGATGTTAATTAAGCTTCTATGAACTTATTTTAATGTTTTTGATTAATTGAATGAATTATTGTCTTGCATGAATTTGAGAAACGGAATGTGAGAATTCTCTGTTACAGAAGCCATAGGTTGAATGACAATCAGAGAGAAACAAACGCAACATATGTGGTCGTGTGTGGTGTGGGAAATTCACAAATCATTCATGCTTTTAATAGATTAGGTTACACCAAGTGGTTGGATAGTCACTCTAGGTAAAGATAATCGTTCTACCTCGAGAGAGGCTTGTGATTAATATAAGAACTCCGACCATTAGTTAATTAGATTAATAATTGAATAACAATGTTTTAGAATAATTGAACGTGTGTCTATGAACACGCCTGTCTAGCATAGGTGAAATCAATTGCCCTGATTATCCATCTCCATAACTTTTTCTCACCTTCTATTTAGTTGTTATTTTCCCCTTATTATTTATATATTTTGTTTTATTATTTTTAAAACTAATTTTTCAAAACTATTCTAATCAATTTATCGAGTTATTTATTAATTAAAATCTAGTGTAATATTATTTGAATGGGTTTGACAACCTAAGCTTTAATACCCACCCTACCCCATTTATATGCAGACCAGACACACAAGCCGTTCCACCCCGCTCCTTTTGCCATCCCTAATTCCCTCCTCCCCACCTGTAAACATATTAGCATGTCAAAATTTGTACCTGTTTTTCCACTTACTACATCCACATGTAGATTCCTCAAACTACATAAACTAATTCAGTTGCTTTTTTTTCTTTTTGTGCCTACTAATTCAGTTCCTTTGCATGAACAGCACCAGTAAACTCAATTGTTAAAACAGCATAATGATAACAAAAATTGGCAATGCACCATTTTCATTGTATAATCATTTCCACTTCCAACTGGGGGCACACAATCTTGACCTCTATAACATCATCTCTCTCAATGTGTATTGAAATAATACATCAGGTCACTATTTTACCATCTAACCGCAGGCCAATCTGGCTCAAGTCTCTCCAAAAATAGGAGGTAAGAAAGAAATAAGAAGAAGAAGAAGAAGAAAGAATCGTGAAAATGCTAGCAAAATCTGCTCTGTATGATTCCTACACTAAGCCTCGAATCTAAACCTGAAATTTACACGAGCGCTTGGGTAAATGATCGGGAAAAAAACCCACGAGTCCAAAAACCAAAATTGCCCGCCATAATAGCCGGAAATGCTGCTATCATTGTCATGTTCAAATTTTTCACCACAATTCAAGTATGAATCCATTCCCAACTTCAAAATAATTTCTTTCGGCAATGGCGAGGAGTCAGTAAAAAACTAAGATGTAATGGGATCAGAGTGATCAAGGGTGGGTGGAGATAATGGCGGGATTGCAGAAGGGATTGTTGAGTCATCTATGACTTCCAAGATTCTTCTTACAGTTGCTTGGGATACTCCACCAGCATCAATTTTTCTAGAAGAAATAGTTCCGGATCTGGAATGCCTAGTTGAATTGCTACTCTCAACAGATTTTAAAAACTTGTCCTTCGTCAATGATGTTTCGGCAGCTTTTTCAATCACGGAGCGAAAAACACCTGATTCCCTCAAACTTTGAGTAATAACCTGAGATGTTGATTATTTTGGGAAAAATTTAGAGTATTTTCTCATAAACTAAGCAGATCGTATAAAAATTGCTTGGAAAGAAACTGGAAAGCAACATACCATGGGAGCATAAATGCGAGTCAAGATGCCCTTCCTCATAAGTTTCAGGTTTAGTGATTTGTCAGTCCACACAACACGTTCACGATACCTAAATGAAAAGAAAAGGCCCATTATAAGAAGCAGAGTAGATTACAATTTGAAGCGAAACTGAATAGCATGCTGTAAACTAAACGACAAGGTATTTTTATGTTTGAAAACTGAAGAATAACTTTGAGAAAGAATGATTATGCAAGACTGAGAGCCACATAATTATCTTGCCTAGCAGTTTGTAAAATGTAAATATCTCATTGACATTATTTGCTTCAGCATAAATTATTGATTCCGTCTAAGTATATAATATTATTATACTGTTTAATACTTATCCATGAGTGACACTGATACAACTGGTTCAGATAACAAGAGTATAAATGGCAAAATCTCAAGAATCTTGATCAATGTGGACAAGAACCAGACTACAAATGCGGCAGGGAATTTTGAGAGTCCCTACCAAAGTCCTCCCTCACTATTCTAATCAACAATCTAACTGACTTTCTCTCTACCCTTTCCCTCCTATTTCTTGACCAGCCACCCCCTAACAGACCCACAACCCACTTCGTATCAGACACCTGAACAGAATTTTGCTGAATCCAACAAATTCTCACTTATCACGTGAATCCACTAATGAATCATCCGGGAAAAACCAGAGTTCCTCATAGATTTATGATTCATTTGCCCGTGCAGTTCATGATCAAAATTACACCAATAAAGAATTTAAAGAACTGTATACAAGCAGGCTGTGTTGTTTTAACTACACCATCTGTACTAACAAATTCAACAAAAAGTATGACTGTTTTACTCAAACCCCCAAGCCCCTAAAAGAAAAAGACCCAGAGATTTAGTTAAAAGATAAGCAATTATTGCATATTATTCCAGAAGCTTACCATTGAAGCATTTCCTCTTCAGTTGCAGTTGAAGCAATTATGAATGCCTACATCAGACATAGAACAGAGTTGTGAGATTAAAGATGTACATATACAAGGATACAATGCAAAAACTCCCCCTTGCCCACCCACTGAAGAAAATGCACACATGCACAACTTCACTGCCCAATCAACCAGGAAGTGAGGAATAAAAACAAACTCAATGTGAAAACGCTACTCACATCACATCTTAAGGCTAGTGATGAAGAAAATAACAGAATGATATTTTAGAATAACAAGAAAACAAATATGATTTTAAGAACGGAAAGGTAAGGGAAGGAAAATTATGAGGGTATGTCATATAATCATGCACAGAAAATTAAAAAGACAAGATAGGACTTCTGATTTAACCAGGAAATCTGGGTGCAAGACTTAAACACAAAAATGTCTCTACCTCAATATATGTACAAAATCTTTTGAAATATGAATGTAGTATCAAAAGTCAAACAAGTTACTCATAACTCCAAAATTCAGATGAACTAGTAATACTTAGAACTAGAAGCAAAAAGAGCATGAAAAGATAACAAAAACTCACAGATCTGTCAAAATCCAGCATGAAGCATCTTTTCACATCTTCTTTTGTAGGCTTGCAGCCACACCTATCACGTCTTGAAGTCAAGTCAGAAAATTTGGGGTAGGTGTAATGCAGAACAGCTGCCTCCTCCAACTTAACCTCACTGTTAAAAGATTTGGCATCTAGATTAGTGTAATGACTAGAAACCACTATTCTTCCCCATCAGAATTATGGCTTTAAACATTTTATTCAAACCAGAGGCTTGACAGGCACTTACGGGCCTGACAAGCCACATTTTTTATTTCATAAGTATTAATATAATTAAGAACTAATTTAACAATTAAAAAATAAAAAGATGTTAATGGGTTGGTTAGTAGTTCTTATTAGGATGTAGTGGTTAGTGGGTTGAGTGGACAAAATATATGTGTGTGTGTGTGTGTGTGTGCGCGTAAATATAAAAAAAATAATAATGAACTTTAAATAATAATAATAATTCAATCAAGTTAAGAGAGACCAAAAGTTAGTTATTTTTTGTATCCTCTTTATATAGATGATGATGATGATGATTCGAAGGTAATTTAACCAGAAAATGACCAAACAAGAAAAGGTCAACACATGAGAGTAATGGAGGCCTGCCAAGATAGCATAAAATGCTGGAAGAAATCAACAGTTCACACTAAGCTTGAACAAGTAAATGTGACTATATGAGACCAGCTACCCCATTTCTGACGGTTATTCTTCCCACTGGCCAACTGCGTATATAATTAAACTCCAAAATATGCAAAGATGCAGTTATATCTTCCCAACTATAAAATAATGTTGATTTGTAAAAGATATACATAGACATGCCTGTGTTCAGATGCATGGTCATGAATTAAAGAAATATGCAGAATCAACATACTTAGGTGTCTTCATATAGTTGTGCCATCTGTGAGCACCATTAGGACGGAGATGATCTTGAATCCTAGCTGCTGATTTCCCATTTCCATAAGTAAGAAAATAGTTTGGATTGCCACGAGTGGCTTCCTTGTAATTTCCAAAATATACATCCTTTGGAAGGTGGTCATAGTTCTTCTTGAACATTGAAACCTATGACAAAATTGCAAAGTTAAATTTGTCAATAAATATACTTAGTTTCAAAATGGGAAAGAGAAGTTGGAACAACAATGAACACCAACAATAAAAAGGGTAGAACAACATAATTGAATTATCTGTTAAAAAACTAAGAAAAGCTATCGAAGTATATACCTCACTAAAAGGCTCCTTGATATCGTCGCGCTCAACACTGCTCTCCTGAAAGAAATAACATCCCAGCAAAACAATACAGGTTGATCAACTAACTACATCGAATGATAGTAACTTCAGAATCTAAATAAAAATCCTGCACTTACATAATTCGGAAAAATAACCATATCAACATTTCCAGGCACATCCGAGAGCAACTGTCTTAAAGAGTACTCTTGAGTTCCTGCTGGATATATCAGCTCATCAGTGTCCAAATGAATGATCCAATCCATTCCAGCCTCCTGAGTGTACAGATTTATAAAGGGAAAAGAAAAGTAAGATCTTCAAATGATAAATTACGTTGACAGAGATAATGCTAATTAAGTAATGCAATAAAAGAAATCATAATACATACCCTTGCCATGACAATAGCCATTTCCATGTTCAAAGATTGCTTCACAAACAACTCATAGTTACATGGTTTGTAGAAGAAGTTCGCCAACCAAGTCTCATTCCATATTCGGCTGGTATATAAACGAAAACAGAAAAAGATAAATAAGGTATAAATCATCCTATCAAAAATACTTAGAAACATTAGTGGGAGATGTTACAAAATTTGGCATATTATTTAAAATCCAAAGTCTCCGTATGAATAAATTATTTAAGAAGATTATCAAAAACTTTTGAACCAACAAGGACCAAAAAATGGAATATATTCTTTAAACCAACTCTTCATATTGAGGAGGCATTTGGTACATTATCTTAGATTTGCAGTTTGTCACAGTTTATTGTTCTATATGAAAGACAGCAGTTCAGTAGCACTAGGCTCGCATTTTATGTGGATCTGAACCTTAATCACACCAATGCCTTCATAGAACTGTCACATCTCTTACAAGACTAGCATGGTCACAAAGTTATATTTAATTTTTAACCTCATCATTTCCAAATAGGCACATAGTTACAATCACATTTAGCTTTAGGCAAAACAATTAGCCAACAAGTAACAAGTTAGAACTAGGCACATAGTTGCAATTAAATTTACCTTTTTTTTTCTTAGGTAAAACATTTTAGAACTATTTTACCAAAATAATTAAGAATGATCGCAAGTTTTGTCAGATAATTAGAACTCAAGTCTTTGCCACAGATCTTTGGGGACAAAGACAAACCACACAGAATTAGAATAGTAAACCAAACCAGATCCACAATGTGAAGTCAAACTTTAAACCCAGAAACAAGGCTAGCATTTAAGTCTACTCGGTCAAATGGCCAACATTGTTCAATAAACTTATCATTCAAATTAGGAGGAAGCGTCAAATTCGTGTTGCTTAATTTTGTTCCTATCAAGCCACGGTTACAATTGTCAAGCAGTCACCAGCTCAATGAAGGAAAAGGCCATTTATATAAAAGAAACAAACAAAAGTTACAAAGTGAGAAACACGCTTACCTTTTAGCTTGTTGCTCCTCTAGTTCTTTTGTTCTGAATATAACTTTAACCCCCTGAACAAAAGGGGTTTCAATTTGAGGATCAAAACTTAAAAGTAAAAAAAATAATAATAATAATAAATTCCATAATAATAATTAAAAAAAATGTGGTATAGGGGATTGCTTGGACTCACAGGAATGCTTTCTAGAACTCTAGATACGTTAGGGGATGCAGCCTTCCCTTCCACGAAAAGAAGAAAAGAGGAAACTCCAATAACCTTGTGATAGAAGATCCATGGCAGAGTCTGCTCCAAACCAGCTGAAGTACTAGTTTGAATACATATCTGCCCCCACAAAAAAGAAGCAACATAACGAATGGGTTTAACACTCTAATCCCAATAAAATAAATCGAATCAAGAATCAACCACAATTCACTTCCACGATCCATGAACCATACAAATAGAAAAACACAAACAAACCAAAATCAAGAATCGATGAGACAGGGAATTTCAAAATCCAAAATTCAATCCGCGATAGGGTTTAACAACCCCGACGACAGATCCAAAGTAACGGTCAACCCAACGACCACACAATAACAAAATCCCCCAAAACCCAAGAAACCACCAAACAACAACAAAACGCAGAGCAGGGCAACGCAAAACGACGATCGATTAGAGTCGTTCCATGCTCAAAACTTGAAACGACCCAATGGAACTTGAAACGACCCAATGGATCTCCACCAAAAAACAAAACGAGGGTGGGGGATCGATACTTATACCTTGGGCCTGAGATCGGGGTTGAAGTCGAGCTTCCAGTCGCGGTAGTAAGGGAAAGAAGGGTTGTTGGAGGAGTGGCCGAGGAGGGTGGTGGCGCAGTCGGAGTTAGCGGAGCGGGTGAGGTGGGCGATTGGGGAGGGAGGAGAGCCGGCGTCGGCCATGCCGGGGAACTGGGGGTGATCGGGGGACCAGCGGGCGAGGGGGTCGTCGGTGAGGCCGCCGCGCCATTGGAGGAGGAAGGCGAAGGAAGCGAGGGTGAGAGGGAGAATGGTCAGCAGAAGGAAGAGGCGGGAATATGAGGAGGAGGAGGAAGAGGAAGGGGTGGGTCTGTGAGAAGAAGAGTGAAGACCCGCCATGAGGAAGAAGGTGAGGGCGGTGGGTGCATGTAATGTAATGGAATGGTGTAAGAAATTGATTTGTTTATATAATGATGGATTGATTTGTTGGAATTGGCTGTGAAAGGGAAACTGAAATGGGAAGTGAGGGAGAAAGAGAGAGAGACTGTGGGAGCCGTTTTGTCGTTGGTATTTCAGTTCATGGATTGAGAATTGATTTTTTCAATTCACGTTACATGTTGTCGCTCTCGGGTGTCGCTTTTGTGCAATAGAAATGAATTATTAATGAACTCGCGAGACGAAGGCGGCAAGCTGGAATAGCTCAGTTGGTTAGAGCGTGTGGCTGTTAACCACAAGGTCGGAGGTTCAAGCCCTCCTTCTAGCGCTTTTGCTCTCATTCTATTGGCATTTCTATTATTCTAAAATTTACTCTTCATTTTTGGCTTTTCATTCCTCTTCTTTTGTCATTCACTGAGTCATTGAATCTTTATATATCTTTCTTCCTATTTATCTGATTTGGTATTTGTTACGGGCTAAAAACTAGGGTCGGAGAGCTCTAACCCTCTAAGAGGGAGAGGAGCTCGCATCCCCTAAAAGGCCCGAAGGGTCCAACCCACTAAGGAGCAGAAGAGGCTCTCCCCACCTGGTCAGACCGGCCCAAAGAGAGGGAGCCTCATGGCACTTAGAGGAGGAGAAGGTCGTAGGCCCAAAGGCTTCGAACCCCGTCCAGCCCAACAAGGCTAAGAGGAGGTAGCAGCGACCTCTCCTCCCCAGTCCGCAACCGACTCCTAGATAAGCGGGAAAAGATAAACCAGGAAGCGGATAGACAAACCCCCCTTGCTTTATCTCTATCTTACCTTTATCTTTGCACTCTAAGCTCACTTATAAAAGCACACGACCCCTCAGGTCACCAGGTACCTCTCATTCTCCTCTTAGAGAACTCTCCTAATCCCTGTGCTTACTTGAGCGTCGGAGTGCCTTTGCAGGTACACCCCGCCGCCGCACTCTCTCCAAAAGGAACCTCCAAGCCTCCAAACCCATTCGGAGCTTTCGTCCAAGCCTCCAAACCCGCTCAGAGCTTTCGTGCGAGCCTCCGAACCAGCTCGGAGCTTTCGTCCAGGCCTCCGAACCCGCTCGAAGCCTTCTCCCCAACCTTTGAGCTTCTGTCAAGGCGCCTTCCTCACTTGTTCAGGTAACCTCGTACCCTTTACGAATTACTTACGAACAGTATTCATTTCACATCTGAAGTTTTGATAAATTATTTAATTACAAAATCTATTTCCTAATATAAATTAAATATCCATTTTGTATATAAAAACTTCTATTTTGCCAATGCAATAGTTTCATATCTTAATAGAATTAATTACAGATAGTATTCCTTATTTAGTTACTAAAAGTATTTCCTAATATAACAATTTCTAATCATTCCATAAATTGCATCGAATAAATTTATATTACATATATATTTTTGGTACATATTTATATTACATAATCTACTAAAATCAATCGAATTAGTATTAATTAAATGCATATAAATCTCTTTACTATGAATTATCTCAATTTAATAAAAATAAATATAAATAAATTGCACTTAATAAATTTAGTGTTTAAAATATTTGACTCATTAACATTAATATGATTTTGAATTTCTTGTAAATTCTTATTTAATATTGTTTTTTTCTTTAGATAAATAAAAGTATTAATTAATGTCATAAATAGCAATATATAGTTCTAGAATTATTTATTTATTTGTCATGGTTATATAAATAGAAATATTTTCTCCACCAAAATTAAATAGGAATATTTCTTTTTCAAATATATAAAGGAAACATTATAAATGAATATATATTTTTTTAAGTTAATAATTTCCGACATTCTAATATAGTAATTTTATTTTTGAATAAAATTAATTACAAATATTATTTTCTTATTTAATTAATAAAATTATATCATATATATTCATATATGAAATTTTGATCAACACAAGATTAGTCTAGTAATAGGCAAATTAGTCTCCTTTTTAAAGG
>QANU01042752.1:487059-507420 GCA_003254905.1 Nissolia schottii
AAAAAAAAAAAGACAATCATAATACCCCAAATTCGATTAGTCATTCCATTAGTGAAATTTAGATACCAGTGCAGGGGAATATATATATATATATATATATATATATATATATATATAAAATTTCTAAAAGAATCACATTAAGTTATTTTACTTAATAAATATATATCCAAAATTCATATATTAATTTCCAAAATTTCAGCTGAAATTCAATTAATATATGCATATCTGAAAATTTCTCAGAAATTATAATTTAATTCAATATACAATAGCTAATGAATAAGTCATTATAAAAAATCACTAATCAATGAGCCATTATAACTACTTCATTGATAACTACTTTACTTTGAATTATTTCAAATTCCAATATATTTTAAGAAAAAAATTAGTATTTAATATGTTGACATTATATTTAAAATTTAAAAAAAAATGGTCATAGTTGTGCAATTCATATTTTTTTTCCACGTAAAAACGAACACTAATTATCCTATTATGTATAATAGTTAATAGTTAATAGTTAATACTAACTAATTTCGTCATCTACCTCCAATCCTCCATGCCAATATATTATAAGTGAAATATTTTTCTTTAATCATTCATTAGTTATAATGTGCATAAATTTTTTATGTAAAAAAGTTGGGTGAATTACATTGACTTTTCTCGAGGCTTAATGAAACTATACTCAACACTCCCTTCACTTTTTATCCTATACTAAGCTCCCTTATCACCATTTTTTTTTCAAATTTCAAATTTATTTTTAGATAATATAACGGGGCATTGATCTCTCCTAAACCCTAAATTCTAAATTTTAAAAATTTAATAAAACACATAAAATCAATATTTTATTTTTAACTGTGAGATAATATTAAAGTCACTATGATCATGAGATCAATGATTGAATTCTTCACGACCTCCATTTCAAAAAAGAAAATATTCACACTATAAATTAAAATAGTTATTGTGTGAGGGGGTGTGTAAAGAGATGTATAAAATTATTAAATTGTCTTTCTCATTAACTTAAGCTTTTGGGAGAGATAGTAACTTGAGAGTTAATGTAATGTTTTGTAAAATTTGGGAATTTCCTAAGACAATTTTATAAATGGAGGGGAGCAAGTGTAATTTTACTAAGTCTCATGGGAGATTAGTGTAATTTTCCAAAATAAAATTTTACTTGAATTACTTTTTACAATTAAATTTTTTTATTTAATTATCTTGACGCCTGTTACGCAGCGAGAATTACTCCACGCGGTCACTGCCTGACTTCATGCCCGAGATGGCTCCCCCCAACGGAAATCACGCTGTGACCACCGACCACCTAGGTATTTAACTCGGGTCAGCTCACCAGGTATTCTCAAGACTCAAGACTCACACTTTATCCTAGCATTCCGAACCTTTATTGACTTAAACTTTGTTAAAATCCATGGTATCAAAGAGAGAAAAGAGAGAATTGAGATTGAATGTGCTAAAATGAAATTGATTGAATGAGAAAGGTTGTGTAACACAAGTAGAGCAAGCCTATATATAGGCTCCTCAAAATCACTACCTAAACCATTAACTAATCCTAACTATTACAATTATCTATATCCATACTTCAACTATATATTCTAATACCCCCCCGCAAGCTGGACCATGTGCACTAACATGTCCAGCTTGGAAACAACGATACAAAGAAAATCAAAACCAACACAATGCTAAGAAAATGATTGAAAACCACCAGCAACCACCGAAGTTCCTAGTTCCTGGAAGTCTTCGACTTTCAATGAAGCCCCTTCGACCTTCTTGTCTTCGACTTTCAATGAAGCCCCTTCGACCTTCCTCCAACGTCTCAACGGCACTGGTTGCAAATGGTCCCAACACGGGAACTGCTTAACCACCCACTCGGCAGAAGCAAACAAAACTCAATTATCAAGAGCAGAAACTGAATTTCAACGCTTAACCACCCAAGATAAGAGCAAATACAAGTCATAAGGCTAATCAAATCTGAATCAAAGCCACACAAGGCTAACAAAGTCTGAAAATTTGTAGNCTGCCGGCTACTTATGGCAATTGCTACGTATTGGATGTGGTGACGATTTCAAAGACAAGATGGCAAATTCATTTTTTCTTTTTTCTTTTTTCTTTTTTAATAAAATCTATGTTGATGTAAATACAAAATCATCCTATTTATGTTGTAATAAACTCTCCTGCTGAGCTTGATGAGAAGACTCAAGCCAAGAGCGCCGATGTTAACGTGGAACTAGTTGTTGGAGTCGGTTACAATTGCATACGGGTTAGTTGGGTTTGTTTGGGAGGTTAGAGTAATTGTGTGGCTAAGACTTCACTAATTGTAGATTGATTCATTCTAATCAATAAAACTCGAGCTGAACTCATTTTCTCTGATCTTTTGAGGTTATGTTGATGATATCAAAGCTTTGATCCTTCAGAGCTCTGCTACGCGCACATGATAAATGGCGAGAGGAGGAAGCAATGTCAGCAATGGCATCTGATTCAATGCAATTTCCAAACACAAAGTTTCAAGCTTTGGTCATGGAGATCCAAGCCTCAATCGACGAGTTTGTATTTCATTCATGCAACAATTTGATTCATCAATGGATTATGCACTTCATTTCTCTTTCTCCTACGATTCCAAAAAGTATCAATTCTATCGATGATGCATCTGAAGTTTAGGAGGATTTGAAATCCCAATTCGCACAAGTTAATTTTATGAGGATTGCAAAAATTCAACAAGATATACATTCAAGAAAGGTATCATTCCATAATTGAACTCAAATCTCTTTGGGAGGAACTAGAGAATTTTAGAACGGTCTCAGAATGTGTTTGTGTTGTACAGTGTAGATGCATAGCCACTAGGAACATTAAAATGTTTAGAGATCAGGATTATGCATTGAGGTTTCTTTGCAGTTTATATGACAGATATTCATCTGTCATATAAATCTCAAAGATTCTGTGATTAATGTTGCATCTTATGATGGATCAAAGCAACTGTTAGTAGTGGATTTTGCACTTTCTATAAAGGCACAGGGCATACTATGGAAACATGTTATTACAAGCATGAATTTTCACCAAATTGGAAGTTCAAACGCAACAATAAATCAGCCAATAACACTACAACTAAGAGTGTAGAAGCATCAATTGGCAACTCATAAGGAGAATTCTGGCCAAAGTGAAGGACAATTCTTTACTCAAGGGCAATACAAATGCCTAATGGCTTTAATTCAACAAAAGAACTGGCAGTTAGTAACATGATTCAAACCTCTCAAGTGAGCATTATGCCACAAGAGAGCTCTTCACATGACATTAAAGGAGGTAATCGCTTAGCTTTATCATGCTAGATCCCGAATGGCTCCAGGATCTTTAGTATGACATATTGATATGCCATTTAATTTAATGTGTAAATTAATATTTTTTCAATTATAATGGGTATGTTTGGATTAGCTTCTAATTAATATATATATATATATATATAATAAGTATTAAAATATAATTAAAAAATATTTTTTTAAACAATGTAAAACACCATTTTTTTTTATATGTTTGAAAAGTTTCATTTCTAAAAATATGAAAGAAGATGTGAGTTTACATTGTAAATGCAAACTAAACCTCTTTAAAAAAATTATACTTAAAAATATAACTAAAACAAATAATTTTTTAAGTCAATTGAAACGTGTCTAATATTTATAGAGAGTTATATCATAAGTTCAAATGGTTCGCAAATGTCTAAATATCTTATAAGTTGATTTTTTCAATAATTTGACCAATGAAAATTTTGTCTAGGTCATATAGAATATGAAATGATGACAAAATTATATGAATTTAGTTCAAAAAATTATCAAAAATTTAAAAATTTAATAGAAGATAGTATTTATCTCATGGAGCATGTGGGAAATCACTAATATTTAATACTTCATATATTCATTTATAAGTATCGATTTAAAAAATATACACAAATTAAAAAATTATTTAATTAATGGGTCTTACTCCAAGACCTCATTAAATTCACAACATTAAAAAGTAGTGCACTTACTATGTAATTAGGAAAAAAAAAATGATACTTAATTAATTTTATGAAATGACAAATTGATAAATTAATTTTTCTCGAAAACAACAATTTTAAATAAATGGAGAGGATAATTTAAATAAAAATCACAACACATATAAAATAAAATGATATTTAAATTAAGGTTCGCAGTGGCCTATTCTGCACAAATTTTTATTTTCAAAATTTGTGTGACGAAATCAGTCAACCACAAACGTAATTTTTTTGTTCATTCATAACCGTTTGTGGTAGAGAAAAGTCTATCGCAAATGGTTTTATTTTTAAAAATAGTTTGCAGAGCAAATAGATTGCCATAATTGATTTCTGTTTTCTTCTGGAACCATTTGCCGAAAAACAGCATGCTACAAATGTGTTTAATTTCTTCGAAATCGTTTGCAGTGGAAAAAGTTCATCGCAAATTGTTTTCGGCAAACATTATCCATCAGAAATGTTATTATTATTTTTTTTAATTCAATACCATTTGCTTTGAAAACCGTTCGTTCACTGCAAATTTATTTATTAAAAACCGTTTGCGACAAAAAATAGTCGCTGCAAATGGTAAAATTTTATTTTTTATTATACCGTTTCTCACGGACAATACCACTGCAAAACAAGAAAATATCTTATCTTTTTCAATAAAAAATGCTATTTATGCACCTTAAAAACTGACATCTTATGTACACCATATAGAAAAATAAACATTATAAGATAAAGAAACAAATCTTATAAAACAAAGAAATAAACATTGTCACTAAACATTTATGTTTATACAGACACGTGTGTGTTTAATATTGCTCGTTTATGTGTTTGATAATATTGATTTTTCTACTTTGTAATATTTATTTACCTGTGTAATATACACATGATGTCATTTTTTAAGTGTATAAATAACAATACTATTTTCAATATTCGTTGCAGTAAAAACAATCTGCCACAAATGGATAATTTATTTTTGTGTTATCTCGGCGGGAAGTTTGTCACAAAGTCTATTACTCTATTACAAAAGTGTTTTTTTAATGACTTTCAACTTAAAAAAGGTTAATGTAAATATACCAACAATATGATTGGACAAAATTTCAAAATTTTGCTATAACGTAGTTTTCAAAACAAATTAATTGAGGATTGTCCAATTTAAATCATCGTAGGTTTAAGAGTAATTATTTTAAACTATACCTCGAAGTTTTTTAAAATTGCACTTCATTCAAAAATATGTGTAAAATTGTATTTCACCTTTTTTTTTTATTGTAATTGATCACCAATAATCGTAGATATTTGTCTTCATTTCTTGTTTTTTTTTAAACTTAAAAGTTGGTGTAAGAAAGAGTAAAAATAATAAAAACAAAAAATCTTATTGTCTATATTTATTATTTTCTTCGTTGAAATGGTTGGTTTGATTTTTATTTTCGTTTCATGATTTTCTTGTTTTCAATATTTTATGAAAAAAATAGTTAACCCAATAAATGAAAAAAAATATTATTATTGGCGATCAATTATGATGAAAAATTAGCTGAAATACTATAAAGTAAAGTGCAATATTAAGAAACCCCAACGATAGTTTTTGCTAATTACCCATAATTCAAGGAGCTTCGTATTGCATCTCCAATCAAATGCATGTGGTCCAGCTATAAGAGATGAAAACTTCTCTTAATTAAGCATTCATCTCAATCTAGGCCATAGTGGGTATAGTATGTACTACAAATATTTTGGAAAGGTGATTTAAACTAGGAACCATCACATATAATGATAATTGGACATCAACTAAAATAAAAAGGTGCCATTACATCAAGCTAGAAGGGGAAATTAAAGTAGGGCAGTCATACGCAACACACTTATCTTTATCTCATTAATATCCCCATCAACGTACATACCTTCCAGCTAATTAAACAAAAATGAAAAGGAGGTGAAATGAAAATGGAAAGGAAGAGGGGAAAAAGTTAATGGTCTCTTTGTCGTCATTAGCCAAACTAATACAGCCACATTAGGTGCCAAGACTTTTTTTGTTCAACCTTTTTTCACTGAAAGATAGGCAAAGATAATTACAAAATTACACGTACAATTAAATGTGGCAAAATGGAGAAAACAAGGATAAATGATGAACACACTGTTATGCAACCCATAATGCTAACCAATACTTTTAGCTGACTTTCTAGAAAAAAAAGGTCAACACTTCTTTCATCACAAATTATATATCATGTTAACCAATTTTTCTTCACTCTTCCTTTTTTTAAGTAACATCTTATTGTTAAATTTTTAATTATGTTCCTAATTTTTTTTTTGGAGAATGCTAAAGAGGATTATACTAAAATTAATTAAGAGTATAATTTAGTAAATTTTTTCTTAAATTATTCATTATTTTAAATTTTTTAATATTCATGTATTCAATCAAAATGACAAATAATTTAGTACAGTGAGAGTAGATTATTATGATGCGTTGGAGTTGGAGATCTAAAAGCTGAAACGTACCTTTAGCAGTAGGGAACCAAGAAAAAGCTAAAAGGCTAAAAACCAAAATTTATTGTTACTTACCCTTAAAGGATACCATAATGACAAAGAGGAATAAGGTTTAATTATCCCTCAAAAGTAAGAATAGCAATGCTAGGCGGCGGGAAAAGAGAATTACTATAATTATTTTTAAAAAAAATCAATGAAAGGGTTTAGCCAGGGATGTCACCCGAGTGGGGTGGGGGCGGGACAAAATGAAAAAGAACAAATGATGTTGTGGTGGTGCTGTGCACAGAGAGAATTGGCGGCGACAGTGGTGGTTAGCGAGAGAGTTGGCAACTGACAAGATGAGCGTGAGAGAGAAGATTGAAAGAAGATCGAGAGAGACAAGTGTGAGAGAGAAGACCAACACGGCGGCACAACAACATGGCGATACGACGACACGACAAAGAGAGAGACAAAAGAGTCGCGAGTACGCGATAGAGAGAAGACACAAGAGAGATTGGGTATTGTGAGAGTGAGAGTTTGGGAGATCAGATTAGGTTTAGGTATTTAGGTTTTGTTTTATTTTCTTATTTTTTTAATTAAAATAAGTGTGAAAAGTCATAAATGTATAGGCACATATAGACTTTTCAAATATTAAGTAAGAGTATTATAGATTTTTCACATATATCGGGGTCCTTGCAGGGAGGGGAGTATGATCCTCGTCCCCGCCCCCAAATCTGACGCTAGGAGACTTTAGTCCCCATCCCCGCCCCCGCGGGGAATCCCTGGGAGTTCCCCGCCCGCCGAGGTTTTTTTGACATCCCTAGGTTTAGCTAACAAATGTCTTGATGCCTTTTGTTTCAATATATGTTTACTTATTTCTGAGAACGGATACTTGAAAAATATTTTATTCCCGCATTTGTTTCAATGTATAAAAATTTATTCTTAGAAACAAATCATTTCCAAGAAAACAATATACCCAAGTTTCTATGCATTCTATTCCCATCTTATAGGTTGGAATGTTTTATTCCTATGTCATGGAAATAAGAATATTGTATAAAAATATTAATTTATCCTCAATTTTATTTTAAATAACAATAATAATATAATTAAATTTGTTAAAGGTATTTTGATAATTATCATACATATTCTTAGGAATATATATTACAAACCAAACATATTTATAATTCATTGACGAGAATCTAAAAAAATATTCATACGAATTTTAATTGTGAAACAAACAAGTTTTGTAGGATATCTACAAATGACATTTCTTGGGTATTATATTCTTAGACATGTGATTCTTGAAAATATAATTTCAAAACTTGAAACAAACGCACTCAAAAGCATTTGTTAACCTAAAGTGAAATAATTTTAAGTTTTTAATGTTATTAATGCATTAAATACTTAAAATTTTTACTTTTTCAATCAAAACTTATTACATATACCTTTTTTTAGCAAAACCCTGTATAAAAAAATAATGTGACTTATTTATTTATCTTAAAAACAATATATACCACAACATCCTCATAAATATATATTTTTTAAAAAGTCAATTCTCTTGCATTTTTTTAAAAAGCAAGAATTGTCACTATTAACCGAGTCAAAAAAAGAATTAATTATAGCTACGTGCGTGTACCTAACTTGTTACACGAAGTCTTGAAAATGATTTTTGTAGAAGAATATTACCGTCATTAAGTGATCAAATACTTATCTTTTTCTAAGGTAAAATATTTGAATAATACTAATCATCCTTTACTTAGGAGTTAGGGCAGTAAGTGAATTGAGCTAGTTTGTAAGCTATTTCTGGCTCGATTCGTTAGTGACTCAATAAGCTGAGCTTGTGAACTCATGAGTTGAGCTTGAGTCAGAATTTGAGCCCGTTTATTAACTGAGTCGAGTTTGAATTTTCACATGTTTAACTTATTAGCTTGTGAGTTGACTCCATATGTATGTGTCTATATGTATATATTCATATTTTTGTATATATTTATAGTTATAAATATACGTAGTTTTATAATAATATATATTAATAATTATATTTATATTATAATATTACTATTATTATATACTAAAACTAAAATAACATTATGTACAAATATGCAAAACTTAACATCATAGCTTATTAGGCTTAAATTATGTCTTAAACGAGTTGGTTTGTCGAGCTTGAGCTGGCTCGCGAGCTTCTGACGAGCTGAGCCTAAATTTTAATGAGTCGAACCCGAGCTTGGCTCAGCTGAGCTCACTTCCAGGGCTATTTAGGAGTATCATTACACTCAACTCTCTATAGTAGATGAATTGTAAAATATACTAAATTTATTTCAATAATTGTTATTTACATAATGA
Organism: Nissolia schottii; assembly: GCA_003254905.1. Taxonomy (NCBI): domain Eukaryota; kingdom Viridiplantae; phylum Streptophyta; class Magnoliopsida; order Fabales; family Fabaceae; genus Nissolia; species Nissolia schottii. Next base: position 495,866 of record QANU01042752.1, read on the forward strand.
AATATGTGAGAATCAATTTACGTTTAGATACTTCAACTGAAAAGTAATTTTAAAAGAATCTGTTTTGTTTGAATTGTATGAAAGTTGCTTTTATATGATAAAATTATCCAAAAAAAGTATGAAATAATTATTTATATTATATAATTTTTGATAATTTGGGTCAATTTGATTAAAAAAAATGAAAAAACATCGTTTTCATTAAAAAGAAAACATTTTTTTCTTGCTTAAATGTCCAAAAATTAGCTGTAACTTTTCTTTATTTAAAACAACTTATACTTATTTCAATAATTATTTTTTTATACAATATCGATTATGTGAGAGTCATTTTTTTTATCGATAGAGGGGGCTCACACCATTCGAAGATAGACAACAATAGCAAGAAATGTTAAAATCAATTTATGTTTCAATATTTCAATTGAAAAGTAATTTTAAGATAATTTGTTTTGTTTGAGTTGTATGAAAAAAATCGTTTTGTATGGTGAATTATTGAAATGAATAAGGTAAAACTCTCTTTTGGTCCGATATATTATATCAAAATAACCACTTTGGTCTCGTAATTTTAAAAACATTTAATTTAGTCATTTATTTGTTAAAATGAGTCAATTTGATCATTTTCTTTACATTTAACCACACTTTTCAAATGAGGGTAATGCCATTATTCAAATGTGATTAAATGTAAAAAAAAAAAAAAAAACTAAACCGACTTATTTTTAGAAATAAAGAACCAAAGTGAACATTTTTTAAAGTAACCAAAGTGATTGATTGGGTATAACTATAGGACCAAAAGATGATTTTATAAAAAAAATAAAGTAATTTATTTATATTATATAATATTTTATATTTAGGGTCAAATTGATAAAAAGAAATAACAATAATAATTTTTCAATAAAAAAAGCAATTAGCTCTTTTTCTACCATGTCTAAAATGTAGCTGAAACATATTTTTATCAAAATAACTTTAATTTTATATAAAAAGCTTTCGCTTCATTTTAATTATTTTATCAAATAATATTAATTTTTTAAAAACAGCTTTTCTTGAGAAATGCTGATTTATTCAGGTTCCCAAGCACACTTAAATTCTAAAGAAAAAGGTGATGCTTATTAATTTTTTTATTTTGCAAAACACAAATGATTTACTGAAATAGCCTTAAAAAAATCTATTTCCCCTTATTCTCAAACAGCCCCATTCACTTTTTTGAAGCATTTTTATCCAGAAATAAAAGATCTCCCTGCCACGCCACGTTTTGAAATCATTTTCAACGGAAATTGTCTCAGCCTACAAATAAACATATAATAAACATAATAATGCAAAGCTAAGAGAAGAGCCAAAACCATTTTTGTCACTAATAGTTTTTTGCCGTCCAAGCCAGCATCATCGCATGAAACATGGAACTCTGTCATTGGTTTTCTAAAGGCAAAAGCACTGCTATTGCTTTCATCTTCATCTACACATGTCATGCATATTGAGCTTCAAGCACAAGGCCACTCCACCACAAAAGAATAACTATGGCATGAAGTAAAGTGGTTATACTTTGACCCATATTCAGGACAAAAAATAATGCCTTACAAAAATAATTAATAGCCAACCAAGATTTTCTGCTTAAATTTTTTGAATGCTAGCTCTGTAACTCGAATAATTAGTTATTGAGTCACTCATAGGATAATACATTAATTAATTTAGTGCGATATGATATGATATTTGAAATAACATTGATGATAGAAATTTAAATTTTTATATTTTTATATAATTATTGTTTTATATAATACTCTCTACTAAGAGAGTCAATGTTATATGTTTTCAATCCTCATTTTTCATAATGAATATTATGGTGGGATTTCATTATTTATCAAAAATGATAAGCAGGAAAATATCAAGAGACAAAAAATAAACATAATAATGGTGTATTACTAAAAGTGGTATGTTATGAATATAAAGTAGTCAATACCTATTTATAGGTTAGGCATAAAATAAAATAATAATAATATGAATCAACCTAAATCAAGAGTAAATCAATAAAAAATAAATCTAAGATACTAAATTGTTCTTAACACCCTCCCTAAACTAAAACTTAGCTTTAAGATTGTTACACAGATAGATTATGACAAGTTGCCTGTATATAAACAAAATGACGCATTCTTTGAGCTGGACGGAAGCAACAATAAACAACATTGAGAGGCAAAAATTTGGGGTTACACATAGGCAACATAAGGCAACAATTCGGTCTGCACAAAAGTAGAATAAAGTAACAATCCGGTTTGCACAGAGGTAGAATAAGGTAATACTCTGGTCTGCACAAAGGTATAATAAGGCAACAATGTGGTATGCACGAAGGCAGAACAAGGTAACATCAAGAGTTGGGTGGAACCAACAACCAACAAAGGCAACGATGATTCATCTCTTTTTTTATTTTCTTCTAAAATGGCATTTTCAAAGTAGAATTTGGGAAAACGGATCCCAAAAATGATTCAAAATGCCAAAAAAAACCTTGAGAAGGGTTTCTTCATTGCCATGATAGCATGACACGCCATCATGCCACATCACCAAGGAAAGGACACTAGAAGCCACGCCAACAAGACTAGCCACATCATCAGATGATGGTCAACACGATCAAGAACTAGTCAACTCGGGTCGGGTGAGCATGCAAATGCGAGTTAGGGAGCAGGTTGTGAGCACCGATTTGGAGCAGGGCGCGAGAGAGCACACATCGTAACTTAAACCAACATGTGATGAAGCGTGGAAAGGCAGCTAGTAGCAAAATTTCATTGACAACAAACGTGATGGTGGCAACGATGTGGCAAATTGAGGTCAGGAAGGTGGAGAACCAGAGACGACAGAACGTCAACTGGTGAAGGTGCGTGGGATGGCGCATAGTAGTTTTAGGCCACGTGTGGCAATGTATGGAGCATTAGAATGTCGTCATTTTTTGGTGGCGTGTTCTTTGAAGGGAAACGAACATGACGATATATGAGGTGTAGCATACAAAGATCTGTAACACAGAGAAATGGAGATGGCAACTTAAGGGTATTTGGGAATAACGAAAAAGTGGAATGAAAATGAGGAGACTGTACGAAAACAAATGAAAGCGATAAATGGATATACAGATTAAGGTGGGTGTCATGACTCTAATTCCATATTAACCATCATGGGTGAACAATAATTAGGTACAAGAAATATAAAAGATTAAAAATAACTAAAAGTAATATTATTGGTGGTTAACACGTTAGAGGACGGTGTATTTAGTTGTATAGCTTGTGTAAGAAATAGAGTTTTGTAAGGGGAAAAGAGAGGGACCGATGAGATTTGTGGTTGAGTTCCAAGAACTCATGGTAGCGAAAATAGATGTGATTCAAGGAGGATTCCATGACTTTGATATTATGTGAGATTTCATGATTTATTAGCAATGATAAGCAGGGAAAAATCAAGAGATGGAGAATAAACGTTAATAGTAATGAAGTATTACTGAAGGTTGTATGTTGTGAATACAAAATGAGCCAATACCTATTTATAGATTAGGCATAGAATAAAGTAATAATGATAGAAATTAAATTAAATCAAGACTAAATCAATTAAAAATAAATGTAAGATATTAAATTATTCTTAACAATTATAATTATTAGTTGTTCATAAAATTATTTTTTTAATATTATTTTAACTCGTGATTTTTTCTATGAATAGGATTGATAATTACATATCAAACTTTAAACTGAAACTATAATAAGATAAAAGTTCATTAAGAAAAATAGAAGGGATTATCTTTGATAATTGTTGATACTAATATTATTCTTTTAACCAAAAAGATTATTCTTTCTTAATACCACCTTTTTAAGAAAAACAGACGTTTTCATTGGTTTTGATTTGTAGGCGGCTTTACTCATATCTATTGAACAAATTTTATGATATTCTTAAATTTCACCTGTGTTTATATATTGTTGACTGTATGGAGTATCTCCATGACAGGTGACATAGTTACTCAGCAATAATTGAATTATACATTAACAATTATGATAAACACATTATATATTAGAATCTAAAATTTTATGATTTTCACATAGATTAGATTAAAAGAGTATATTGTTCTTCATGAAAAGAAATCATTGCCTTGTTAGAAGATCAATCAATGCTCCATAAACATAAATGAAGAAACCAATCCTTGAACAAGTAGAACATAAAAGATGTAGACTTCTCCATCTTGATCACTTCCTTAATAACACAATATTGTTGGAAATATTAAACTCTAATGTTTGATTGAGAGAGGACCACACCATTTCTTTATATAGCATGAAAGAATACTTTCATCATACTCATCCTAATTAATGATGTCTCTTTAATAAAATAGTCAATAAATTAAACATTCCTATGATTATTAAATTATATATTATATGAGGCACAATTATATGGGACATAATTATTACATTCTCCCACTTGTTCTATATAACAAAACCTTCATAGTTTAATAAGAAAAATAATGCGCAAATAAATTATGTTAAATCATTATTATAATGACTACACTATAATATCACGACTAAATAAAAAGTTAATAAAAATCATGGTAGTTGCATGTCATCATTTACAAACACAGTCCCTACTATGTATTACAACATCAACCTTCTTTCTTGACATGACATATATTGAAGAGTAAGGTCTAACTTTAATGCCCTTTTCAAAGGTATAACTGTTATTTTTATTCTGATATTGTCATGTATACAAACTCAAAAACAGGTAATAAAGAGATATGTTCATTCATGAGCTCAAAGTGTCAAAGTACATAGAGCACAAATATCATCATAGTAAACAGTGATGCCTTGACAACACCACACAAACTTTCAACACGTGTACTAAATATTTTGGGTGGTAACCCTGTCGTTAATAGACTAATAATTATAAGGTCACTGTTAATATGTTATATTGGCACTTCAATGTTTCTAAACTTCTTTTTTATTGACAAAGTATTTCAATTCCATATGTCACGCCCAAACTTAGGACATGACTGTACGTAGGGTTATTGCCCCTACAAAAACTCTGACGTGGCATACTAACATTCATGCATGCTAAAATAAATAACCTATTTTATAAATAAATAATTGGTTTCATAGATGAACTAAAATAATATTTGGATTACATCTTATTTGAAAAAAAAGTTGAAAATGTAACTAAAGTATAAAAACTAATGGGGGGTCCTGCCTTAGTGTCTGAAACATATCTAATATAGTAACTCATGATAGACCCCCATTACAAAGTGAAGCTTATCACTGACACTAGACCTCATTGCTACTGGACGAGAGGGACGTTCTCACCTTCCTCTACTATATGTAAAAAACAACATTGACAAAGAGGTGAGTTTGTCATCTCAATGGTGGGTACCTCGGTACCACTCACAAAACATATAGTGCACATAAAGCATGGTACACACACATATATATCCATATATCTGAATAGTAAATAAAGCATAATAAGGCAAGCTGGAAGGATTGGTTCTGTCTGTAGTGTGTGCCTGCTTCTGGTGGAAGGGCATGAGAAAAGATGTCTCTCGATCCTCGATTCAAGGGTAATATGAGCTCGACCTTGCTTCACCAGGATGAATCCTCGCAGTTTTGGGTACGCTGGAACTCAGATATTGGATCTCTAAGGGTACGCATACCAATTATGGGGATGTTAGTCCCATGTACTGAATCTTTGAGGGTACGCATACCCTTAAGCTATGGGGATGTTGATCCCATGTATTGAATCTCTGAGTATGCATACCCTTAAGCTGTATAATACTGATTATAACTGCGAGGCACTAGCCCCATGTAATACTGGGTATGTAACTATTGGATTAAGTTTTCTATCCTAAGCCATATTGTTTATGGAGTCTTATAATTTTGGTGAACTAGTCTGATTACCGAAGTTATTAGATACTGAGCCTACTATTTATGGCAGGTAGCATCCTAAGTTTATACTTTTAGTCTTGTTAATCGTCCAGGATTAAGGGCCGAGGTCTCGTACTTAGGGAGGTTATCAAGTAAGAGAGGTGTGTCATAATTAACAACTTAAGTACCAATTCTTTACTTAGCCAAAACTTTCCCTTAGTTGAGACCCTTTCTTAACCAGAGTCTTTATCAGGATCTGTTATGTAAGTCTAGCCGAATAGTTATAAACATGTATCATGTACCATACATAAGTCTCTACCCTAGCATCTCGTCACATAAGCATGTTCACAAGCAGTTAGGGATAACAACAATAATAAGCATGACTAACTCGATTGACGAACCACTAACGTGGCACCCCGTCAACGCATTGAGATCTCCACTCACCTAAACAAGCTTGAGGCTGAGGAGCATTGGTACTGAAAGCTCAGAGAGGCGAATTGACACCTTGAAAAGCCAACAAGCACCACACCATCAGAAATCAAATAAAACATATCTTAAGGCTTCGTGGTAACGATCTGGCATCGCCACGTTAGTAGCGGCACCGGCCTACTACTCTAGGTCATCCTAAAAGCATTAGCTACTTACCCTAGGTGAAGACGTCGCATCTTCACAAAAAAGAGAAAGAAGATGAGCAAGAAACTTCGCGTTATAAGAGGAGAAGTCAGAAGCTCTGAGGCGAGCTCTATTTATAGGCAGAGAGGTGGCGGAGAGGCGGATTGAGCCCTCTCTTGAACCAGAAGGCTTGGAATAGTGTTTCTGATGACCTCTATGTTGCTGCAACGTGTCGCTACTTCCGTGCCGCTACAACGCGTCCTTCATCCTGTGTGCTACAATGTGTTGTGGGCGCTACAACGCGCCTCCAAAAAGGACTTAGGTCTTCACCCCATATTCTTAGCATCTTTAGAACACTAGTCGCGTTTAGTAAAGAAGACTATTGAGAAATTTTCACAATAAATTTCCAATGGCTTGACCATACAGTCAACAATTTTAAGCCTTGAAATAAAATTTCACAACCACTCAATATGAATTATGGCCTCAAAGCATCCCATTAACGATTATTTCTACATCATATGTGCTAACGAATTATCCCACAAATTTCGTCAAAGTCACAAGGCTCATAGAATAATCCTCTGTAAGGTCATACGGGTCATCAAAAACCCACAAAAATTTTCAACACCAATAAGTCCTCAAATTATCCCACAATAATTTTAAATCACACAAAAAATGGAATTATTTCACAATATTTGTCAAAATCATACAGGTCAAAATAATCTTACTACTATTTCTAAATCATATGTTTCAACTAATTATCTAATCTTTTTAAAAGTCACAAAGGGTCTTCAAATGATCCCACTATCTATAGCGTCACACGGTCCATCACAATAATTTCTCATACCAATGAGTCATCAAATTATCCCACAAATGTATTCAAAGTCACATACGTCATTAAATAATCTCACAATGTATAGGGTCAAACGAGTCATTAAATAATTCTACAAGAATTTCTAATATCAATGGGTCATTACATTATCCTACAAATATTTTCAAACCCACAAGCGTTATCAAATAATCCCACAAAATTTTAACGAGTCATCGAATTATCCCATGTTAATTTCAAATCACACGAAAAATAGAATTCTAACACAATATTTTCAAAGAACATATCAGACATAAAATAAACTGACAATTATTTCCAAATTGTCATACATGTCAATGAATTATTTCAAAAAAAAAAATTAAAAGGTCATCAAATAATCTGACAATCTATTTGTTCATAGGGATAATCAAATAATCCCATAATAACTTTCAATACTAATGGATAATCAAATTATCCCACAAATGTTTTAAAAGTCACAAGGGAATCTATAGGGTCATACGGGCCATCAAATAATCTCACAGTAATTTCCAATACTAATGGGTCATCAAACTATCCTACAATTGTTTTACAAGTCACAAGGTTAATCGAATAATCCCACAATAATTATAAATTACACGAAGAATAGCAATGTCTCACAATCCAAGAACATACAAGTCGTAAAATAATCTTACTACCATTTTCAAATTATGTGTCAACTACTCCCATGATTTTTTAAAAGTCACAAGGGTCTTCAAATTATCTCATAATCGATAGCATCATAAGGTTCATCAAATAATCTCACAATAATTCACAAAACCAATGAGTCATCAAATTATCCCACGAACATTTTCAAAGTTACAAGGGTCATCTAATAATCCCATAAGGTCCTTAAATAATCTCACAATAATTTTTAATACCAATGGGTAATCAAATTATCTCTTGCAAGTCACAAGGGCCATCAAATAATCCCACAAAAATTTTCAACACCAATGGATCATCGATTATCCCATGTTAATTTCAAACCACACAAAAAATAGAATTCTACCACAATATTATTCACGATCATATCGGTCATAAAATAAACTGACAATTATTTTCAAATGGTATGTCATCGAATAATCCCAAGATCTATAAGTTCATACGAATAATCAAATAATCTCATAATAATTTCCAATACCAATGAGTCATCTAATTATCCCACAAATTTTTTAAATATCACGTGTCACCAAATAATCTCACAATGTATATATCATACAGGTCATCAAATAATCTCACAATAGTTTCCAATACCTATGAGTGATCAAATAATCCCACAATAATTTTAAATCACACAAATAATAATTATCCCACAACATTTTCCAAGACTATATGGGTTATCAAGTAATCCCACAATATTTGCCAATCATATGTGTCAACGATTGGTCCCACAATTTTTTTCAAAATCACAAGGGTAATCAAATAATCTCAATATCTATAGAGTCATAGAGGTGATTAAATAATCCCACAATAATTTATAATACCAATGAGTCATCAATATATCCCACAAAAGTTTTGAAAGTAACAAGAGTCATCAAATAATCCAATAAAAATTTTCAATATCATCGAATTATTCCACAATAATTTTAAATTACACTAATAATAGAATTATCCCACAATATTTTCCATGATCATACGGGTCATAAAATAATGACAATTATTGTCAAATCACGTGTCAACGAGTTATCCCAAAAATATTTCAAAGGTCATGGAATAAATCCCACATTCTATAAGGTCATACAAGTCATCAAGTAATTTCACAATAATTTCTAATAACAATAGGTCATCAAATTATCCTCAAATGTTTTGGTCATCAAATAATCCCAATAGGATCATAGGAGTTATCAAATAATCTCACAATAATTTTCAACACCAACAAATCATCGAATTATCGCGCGATAATTTCAAATAGCATGAATAATAGAATTATCCCACAACTTCTTTCAAAGTCAAGAGTAATTGAATAATCCAAAATCTATAAAGTCGTAATAATCTCATAATAATTTCTAATACCAATGAGTTTTTAAATTATCCCACAAATGTCTTCAAAATCACAAGGGTCATTGAATAATCTCACAATATATAGGGTTATACGGGTAATCAAATAATCTCACAAAATTTTTTAATACCAACGGGTTATCGAATTATCTCACAATAATTTCAAATTACACGAATAATAGAATTATCCCACAATATTTTTCAAGATCGTACGAGTCATAAAATAATTTAACGATTATTTCCAAAACATATGTATCAACGAGTTATCCCCAAAAAAAATACAAAGGTCATCGAATAAATCCCAAATTCTATAGGGTCATAGAGATTATCAAATAATCTCACAATAATTTCCAATACCAATGAGTCATGAGTCATCAAATTATTCCACAACTATTTTCAAATTCACATTAATCATCAAACAATCCCATAATATATAGTGTCATATAAGTCATCAAATAATCCCACAATAATTTTTAACACCAACCACTTATCGAATTATCCCACATGAGAATTTAAAATTGCACGAAAAATAGAATAATCCCACAATTTTTTTCAAAGTCACAAGGGTCATCGAATAATCTCACAATCTATATGATCATATGGGTCATCAAATAATCTCACAATATTCCAATACCAATGGGTCATCAAATTATCCGTTTTCAAAGTCACAAGGGTTATTGAATAATCCCACAATATATAGGTCATACGGGTCATCAAATAATCTCACAAATGTTTTCAACGTCAAGAGGGTTATCGAATAATCCCACAATGTCATACGGGTCATAAAAAAATCTCACAATAATTTCGAATGAGTCATCGAATTATCCCACAAATGTTTTCAAAGTCACAAGGGTCATCGAATAATCTCACAATATATAGGGTCATACGAGTCATCAAATAATTCCACAAATGTTTTCAAAATCACAAGGGTCATCGAATAATCCCACAATGGTCATACGGGTCATCAAATAATCCAACAAAAATTTCAATATCAACAGGTCATCAAATTATCCCACGATAATTTTAAATTACCCGAATAAAAGAATCATCTCACAATATTTTCATGATCATATGGGCTATATAATAATCTGACGATTATTTTGAAATCATGTGTCAATAAATTATCCTCACAAATTTTTTAAAAGTCTTAAGAGTTATCGAATAATCTCATAATCTATTGGGTGTTATGGGTCATCAAATAATCTGAAAATTATTTTCAAATCATGTGTCAACAAATTGTCCCACAAATATTTTCAAAGTCACAGTCATCAAGTAATACGGGTCATCAAATAATTTCATAAAAAATTTTAATAACAAAGATCCCACATAAATTTCAAAGTCATAAGAGTCATTGTTATAATTCCACAATACGATCATACAAGTCATCAAATTATCCTTCTATAATTTACAATACCAACGGATAATCAAATTATTCTACAAAATTTTTCAAAATCATCGAATCATCCCAAAATATTTAAGATTCATACAAGTCATAAATTAATCCACTATTGACATGCATATTGGCACAAATGCATGCTGCATCTCATCATGGAGCAATAACATTTTTAAAAATTTCCTTAAGAACTTGTACTTCTACTCAATAATCCATATTACATGTTCAAAACACAAACCCAATCTCATATATGACAAGCATTAAGCAACACACCAATAGAGGCTAATAAGTTGATAAGGTCAATTGAAATCATTTAGGCTGTAATTTCCACCAACAATCAAAAGTAGAGGCTAAGTAAAACAGTGCAGTCTTTTATCTTCAACAGTTTGCAATTTTGCATATAAGTCAACAACTGAAAACTAACCTCTAAGGTGACAGATTTACCAAATCTAATCTTGGTAGTAAGCAGGCTGTTCCGTTCAAGATACGATATATTTTTTTCTTCTCCAAAACACCACATATTCATGTCATTCTTCCAAAGGAACATCAGGCAATCCAAAAAAAGCCAAGTGTGTAATAATTTGGTCATTGAGAGGGAATATGCTGCAGAAATTATCATAAATTACAAACATTAAACAAGTTCACATTGCAGGAAAAAAAATACAATTCTTGAACGTTGACTTGAAAATGAAAAATTAAAGTTCATGCAAATCAAGTGAGAGCACAGGGGAGGGGAGGGGAGGGTGGAGTGGCCATAACAGCACCCAAACATAACCAATTAGACAACATGTAAAGACATGGAATGATGAATTGCATCAACTAGTTAGTAGTGTTGAGAATAAATCAAAAAAAAAAAAAAAAA
>QANU01042752.1:509412-535953 GCA_003254905.1 Nissolia schottii
TAATTGTTACTCTTCCTTCTCCCACTTTCCCAATATCATTGCAGAACAGTAGTTATCATCAACACATCCCCATCAACCTCTTCCTGTTATTGCTCCTCAGAGCAAGTTACCAATGTTACCAACTCACCTCTCTTAATTTATATTCCCTTCCTTCTTCTTTATTTTTCTTGCTATTTTATTTTTATTTTACTTTATTCCTGAATCATGGCTCACCCCAAAAACCAGGGCACCCCTCTCTAAACCCTTAAACGGTATTTGATTATCAATCTTCACACCTCAACCCTTTTAGTTTCCTTCATGATACATTTTTTCAAAAATCATTTGAGGATTGAATTAAGGATAATATCATGTCTGGTAATCCTTTTTCTAATGCAGTTGGATGACCTATTCTCTTTGCTGCTATGTGCAATACTTTGTGGTAAACTAGAAATGAGTGGGTGTTTGAGAATGGTAAAACTCACGAGCTAAATGTTGCTAGAAAATCTATAGTACTGACTAGAGAATATCAATAGACTCTCTCAAGTTGCTAGAGTGCTCATATCATGATCCCTCAGTCTCATGTGCGTCACATCTATTGGGAGTCTCCTCCGAGTTGGGTCAAATTGAATGTCGATGGTTCAATGGTTAAATCATGACGCTTCTTTAGCTTGCAACAAGATTATTGGGGACCATAGTGGTATGTATATCTCTTAGCCTTTAGCCTCAACCCTAATTCTTGTTGTCACCTTTGTTGAGCTTTAGAATACCTTTGCTGGCATTTCTTAACCAGTTCATTTGAATTTTCGACATATGATTCTTGAGTTAAACTCCAAGTATGTAACTAATTTTATCCAAATCCCTTCAAATCCCAGCGACCTTTGCTAGCTTTTGGTTAATGCAGATTGAACGTGCACTCTCGTCATGTCTTCCGAGAAGCTTTAGCATTAGGATTTCAGATTTCATGCTTTAGATGTTGGCTAATAGGTCTGGTGCCTTGTTCCCAATGTAATGGAGGTGTAGTTTCTTGTCTCTGTTGGGCGTTTTGCCCCATTGTCATTAAAAAAAAAAGAAAAAAAGATGCAACCATGAAGCAATACTTACAATGAATCCTGCAGTCATTGAAAATGATCCGTTGTTTAAGGAGTTAACAGTAAAAAATCCCACCAGCTCATCTGTGACAATGAGTCTTCACACAGTTGTCCATGAAAATGTATTTATTTTATGCACATTTGCATGTATTTCCTAACCCTGTCTTAACAACAATAACCCAAAAAAAAAAGACATACCAATACATGTCTTATTGCAGTATCATTCGAAACCTCGTGAAATGAAACAACCTGGTCAGTCATTTTAAGGAGTTGTTGATGACAAAATTGTTAAGCAGCTTCGTTATCCAAAACACTAGTCTTATTTATATAAATTAAACGCGCACACTCTAAGATGCAGAGAAGATTTCTTATATACCAAATCATTGATCATTGGCCATGTCAACATCCTTATAAGGACTCCGCAAATTGGGAGGCCTCCAAGTCAAGCTCTTGTCTCATGACACAGTTCATAAACCACTCACTACTAAAAGTTCGTATCCCTTTCTTTGCAGCCATCATTGCTTCTTCTGTATCTTCTTCGCATGTCACAAAGATTGTTGTTGACACTTCATTTACTTGTTCGAGCCCACTAATAACCTAATGAAGGAAAAAAAGGAAGATGAGGTCCTAGGAAAACATAATGTCAACAGATTTTGTTATGTGAATAAGATGTATCATCAAATGCACCCGGAGTGCCACAATATCAGTATACAGAGTTAACAAAATTAATAGTCAAGCATGATCTTAGATCAAACCAGAAGAGAACAAATTGTCAGACATGAAATGATGAAGTCATTTAAGAAACTCTTTTTTCCAGAATCAAGTTGACTAAATTCACTATGTCAACTAAATCTTTTCTGAAAGTAACCAAGCTGTGCACCGCCAAAATAAGTGGAATCTGTGTGGATACTTCATAGCTCTTAAATTTGAAGTCCAAAGAGTATTGTATATGGTAGATATAATCCATACGTTAAAATGCTTTGTGCTTTTAGCAAATTAAGCATGTCTAAATGATGGGAAATGAAGCAAAGTTTAAGATTTCTTAAATTCAAATTCCAGTGAAAAATACTAGGACTTACATTACCACCAGCAGACCTCACAATGGCAGACAGTGTTTCAGAAGGAGTTTGGACATGAGCTGCAATGCATACATTATACCCCTTAAACAAAGCATGGGGGCTAGCTTTTGCTAGGAAAACTGCATTTTTTAAATCATATTTGTACTTCAACACATAATCCTTATCATTCAGTATGTGAGGCAATTCATCTGCATATTCAATTTTAAAATTTTGTAAGCCATCCGGAACAATAATTAGATTTAGTCATAGACAAGAGAATTTGGTCTAGCTTACCAACAAATCTTCCTTCACGGAAGCTTTCTTTTAGCCAACTTGATGAGACCACCCAAGCTCTGTGTAGTTACCAACATTTAGTTGTTATAAATAAACATGATGAATGCGGATAGGGGATACTAATGAATAATACAAACAACTTGGTCAGAATCAAACTACAAAATGTTAAATGCTTTTCACTGGCAAGGCTCATATATGAAAGATCACAGTTCTTCCACCATCTTAGTATTTTTTAAGGTTTGCCTATGGCACTATGAATGATGATTCTTTTCTTAGCCAGTTTCCACTACATTACAAATCTGTGATAAAAGAAATGAACAATATGTAAAGGCAATTGTAAGTTGCACTATCTGATTTTTCTTCGCTCAGTGAAATGATCATCCGATGGAGGCTTTTTAGCATTTTCCAGAGTAGGGTACAGTGTTTAGTAGGAAATATTCTCTTGATCCACAGAACTGACCTTCGAACATACCCCAATAAGAGAAAGGATTCGTTTTTGCAAGCAACTATTATCTTCAGTAAAATGCTTGAGCTACAAATATCCACCATCCTACTTTAGTGACATAAATGTATACAACTGAAATTTTAAGAAAAACAATTCAAGAAAGTTGAAGGTTCAGAAAAAGTAATGGCTCTGGCTAAGATGGCAAGTTATGTTCCAATGGCTCAAAATCAATAAAGGGAACTTAAAAGTAGATCGGGCAAATGTGCCAGTCCAGGAAACATAAGAAAATTTTGAAATATTCAACGAAATAAATTGGGAAAAGGATATTTGCCTTGTTCAAGTGCATGAGATGAGAAAATGCTGTGAAAACCTGGAGATGCCAAGATTTCAATTACAATACTTTCAGTATGAAGCTATGCATGCTAATGTTCTAGAATTAAAAGTTCGAACCTACCCAGAGCAGAGTGCGGTGCAGAAATTCAGAGTTTTCCTTGCTTTTCCAGTGACAACATGTGTGGTCATGCTTCCATCATAGGCAACAGTTCCACCAAGGTCTTCAATCACCTATATTTAAAACAAAACTCAAATCGCTGTTTACTTCCAAAAAAGAAAATGGACCTCAGCATGTGATATCCCATTACTACGATAAAATATTTCAATGCTTCAAATTAGCCCATAAACCAATCCTTAAAAAGAAATAATATTTATACGTTCAAAAGGATCAGGTCAAGTCTCTAGATAAAAGGAAAAATAGAAAATAAACACCAAATGCTAGCCATCAGTTCGCAAATAAAGCATTTAATAATTTCTATGGTAGTTAAACGCACCTTTATAAGCTGTGTTTTCTTAGTATCATCAGCAATATTCATTAACATGATTCTGAAGCATTGTTTAGTTGCTGGCAGTTCCTTGTTGATGGGAGCTTCTAATTGCACACGACCCCCCATACATTTTTCAGAAATTATTTCAGTCAAAGGATCAACATGAGGGACTTCCAGAAAACAAGGATTGGACCTATCAGCCTCTGAGGTAAAACCCCAGCTGGAATCTGATTGACAGTCAACCAACTGGCTTCCCTTCACTCTTTTCGACTTCAACGAGGATATAGAGGCTTCCCAGGCCCTTTTTTCACCTTTTGTAGATTGAACGCAATGTTTCACATTATCATCAATTCCATCCTGTGAACATTCTGTGCCAGTGGCCTGTCTGTCATCATTTGCTCTGGCAAAAGGAACAATGTCACTGCAGCAGTGCTCATGATTGTGACTGTCTGACCCTGTTCATATTGTAAGAGATCACAATTAACATAAAGCAAAACATCAAATCGTCGTTATAAAAGATCTTTTATTTATGTTATAATTCCCAAATATAACCATTAGCAAATAGTCCCAATAGAGAGTGTGTGAGACAGATAGATCAATGCACTACCACAAAATTTGTCACATTTGCTTGGAGATCCATCTTTCATCAAAGCTCCAGCTTGACTTTTATATGTATTTTCTGTTCTATGGGATGATGGATTTGAAAAGTTCAAATCAGCGTGTAACTCTCCTGCACATTCAACCCGCTCATTTTCAGCAATGGCGGATGTCAAGGAATTCTGATGAAGCTGTGAGGGGAGACACTTCATAGACTTGGCTGCATCACCTGAGGATTCCTTCCTTAGATGGCAAACCATGAGAGTTGAACCACCAGGAAAGCATAATGATTTGCGAATACCAGCTTTTACAGGTAACCTGCGGGCTCTACCTTTGGTGCCCACCTGTGCTATTGATACAAAACCCTGAACTTGCAATCAAAACGAAACCTTAGAACATCAGAACTATAGGAGCATCTTTTACAGGAATGAAAATTGTGGTTCTAAATAAGAAAAATTGTCTTGAAATCATTGAATATTTATCTTATAATGTAGTAACAGACCTCTTTGAATAATGTTAATTTTATTCACAACAATACAGAAATATGTAACTGAAAACACAACCAAAAAATGTAATCCTTGCAATGATGATTGCATGTGTATCAAGTATTCCAAACTCACATATGCATTCATACAATAAAAACAAACAACCCAAGAAAAGACTCTATGATCAGGTTCAAGCCTCCAGACAAATTTAATTTATAAATCACCTGTTTAAGCCAAAATCCTTCAGATTCTTTGTCTCCCCAACAGAAAATAGTACGAATACCAATATTTTGAAGTCTCTTCTGTAGCTCTATAAACAACAGACAACCAAAACCCTGCAGGATATAAACTAATAATTAAGAGAAATAAACCTTAATCTGAGACAGAAATTATACTGTTCTTTACTTGAGTACAGAACCATATGAATACACAGACATACAAGAAGGACAATTATGAAAAGGATGAATATGCCATATAAGTTGCTACAGTTCAATAAAATTTGATTGAGACGCACATATATGCAGAGAAACAACAGCCAAACATTATATATGTCTTGAGACTTCTTTAAGAAGCATCATTTTTGCATCAAGGTGAAAAGGTTCAAATAAGTCCCAAACCAAAGTTCTTGGAAACAAGATGACCATGAAAGTTTTCACTATGTAGTTTGTACTAATCCCATTTACCAAAACTGAGTCATGAAGGTATCTCCAATCTACTTAACTTCATTTAAAAAGATAGACAAACAAGCAAATTTAATTGGAACTTGGAAGTTTGGATTAAAGCAGTGGCTTTATATTAAATCTTGTAACCAAAAAAAAAAAAAAAAAAAACTGTTTCTGTAATTAACCATTGCAAGTTTATTTCCTAAAACTGACCACAGAAATGACATTTTCAATAAAAAGCTGAAGTAAAGAAAAAAATGTAGATAGTAGAATATACCTTCCGTTGATACATTGCACTGACAGCTGCAAGAGGAATCTCTGCATATTCTGTATCTGCAGGGATGATTTGATACGTAACTGCAGCAATAACCTGTAAAATGACATGAATTAATCGATCATGTGCTAAGACATTGTTGTACATATACTTTTATATTTATCTAATTTCCACCAATAAGCACAGTTTTAGGAGATTATAAGAAAAAGAATTTTTCTTTTCAAAATTTCAAAGCCCCAAACACCCAATTACATATAAACATAATCCATGAAAAATTTCCCCCATTTTTACCCCTGTACCAAACTTACCCTAAGATAAAAGTTTAGCAGAGATTTAATCTGGCCTATCCTCAAAAAATGTCAGCCCACTTGTAGAACCAACACACTCTACCAATGATGACTAAATACATTCTGTATTTCAATACACATAAAAAGACTAAAGAATCTTGGGGCTACAAACAATAGGCTTTCCTTTTAAGAAAGGGAGACAGGCTTTACTATAACATGTGAATGTACTATGACCGGAAGCATTTTTCATAAATTTTAAGAATAGTGGAGCATAGTTTACTTATGGCTGCACAATAAAAGACCACAGAATGCAGTCCTGAAGAAGTTATTGTATATACTGAGCAGAAAGTAGCAGTACGCGAGACAGTTCTCCACTTGATAAAAACATGCCCTTAAATTTGTTACAGAAGTACAGCCATCTACCAAGCTTACCTTTCCAGAATTTCCAACAGAACTGGATTTCAGAAGTAGTGTACGGTATTTCCTGCAGATACAAGCCAGTAAGGAAAAAAATTGTCAGAATAAGCATAAGCATTGTTAATAAAATAGTAGCAATGCTACCATTGAAGCTATAAAAAAAATTGAGAAGTATCTAATACCCATTAGTCACACATCTTTCAAGAAACTTTGATTGCTTTCCTGTATTAGCAGCATAATTCATTCCAGGTAGCTCTGTCATATACATCTGCAACACTTCCTGCAAACCCATTTACATAGAGACATTCAGAGATTTAATAGGAGAGTGAAGAGAAGTGGAGAACAGGTGCAGCAAGCAAGGATAGGGTGTTACCTGAAGGTAGGATTTGCTAATTCCATCGTCATCTTTAGGACTAAGAAGCATGAACTCGTGTTCTATACAAATTATAAAGCAAATAGGAAATGTCATTATTAACAAATAATCTGAAAGCCTATAAACGCGTCAACGAAATTGTCGCCTGTAGTCGTCTCTGCATCGGTTGCGACAACAATACTGCATTTTCCCATAATTTTTAGCAATCTTAACAGAAACTTATTACTATGATCATTTCCACAAATTGTGCGTGTTTACATGAAAAAATCGACATCAAAATCACACGGAAACATAAACCAATTACCTCTATCCTCGGAATTTTTATTCTCAGAAGCATTTTTACGGTTTGTAGACACGTCATTGGCCACTGCTTAAAGGGGGACGAAAACAAAAATAACCCAAACAAAAAAGAGTAAAATAGAATCAAACCGAACAGTGGTTCTTAAGATATATGAAGAAAAAAAAACGAGCATTGTCGAATACCTGACACTATAATCTTGCCGCTTCTTGGGAAAGACAATACGGTGGCGTTTGAATCGGATTTGCAGGTGAAGTTGGTGGCCTCGATCGTAATCTCGCAGTTACCTGAGAAATGAGAGTGTGAGAATCGAGGTTAGAAATGCAAAGAGTTGAATTCTAGGGTTCGCGAATCTTCACCGATGGAGATTGGAGTTGAAGAAGGTTTTCGCTTTGGCGCCATTTTGTTTTTGTTTCGGTTTTACTTGGCGATTGAACTTATATAGAAGCTGAAGGAAGTGGCGGTTCAACAATTTTCATTTCCATTTTAAAATCATCGGAATTTACGCATCCTTAATTAATTATAAATTTATATTATTAAAAAAAATACTCAATTCCTATAAAAGATTTTATCTACCCATCGAAAATTAATATTTTGATGATGCAATCTTTTACCATTAATTAAAAAATAGTAAAGCGCATAAGACTTAAGAGAGTTCATTCCGCTGTTTTAAAGCCCAAAACAAGAGCTGGGCCGAACGAGCTGGCGGGTTAAAAATGATACTTGTAAAATGCAGCCAAATCATCCATTCTTCTTTCCTTCTTCACTCCCCACTCGAGTGTTATACGGAGATTCCTTCTGCAGAAGTTGGACCAGATTATCTCTTTGTTTCGCTTCATCCGTTGAATTATTGAAGCCATGTCTCTCTCGTTGTACACATTTCTGGTTCCTTCTCCCTTTCCCACCACCAAGAAGCTCATCTCCAACAACGTTCGCCATTTCACAGGTAAAGCCCATTTCAATTGTGTTTTAGTTTCTCTGCACAACCCTCTTATTTCTCCGACACTCATTTGCCTGAAACGTCGTTTTCGCATGACCCGAGTGTAGATAACAGTGTGCGCTCTGAGAAAGTACCTTCCTTTATTGCTACTTTTGCTGTAAACGGCAGCTCCACCGCCCAAACAACACAGAAGGGCCCCCCGAGAATCACGCCCAGGAGAGATGGTAGGAACACGTTTCTGAGCGAGGGGAGAGACGAGGACGAAACTCGTGGGCCCATTTGCCCTGGTTGTGGGGTCTTCATGCAAGATGAAGAGCCTAACCTTCCTGGGTACTACCAACAAAGGAAGGTGAAAGTGGAAGATGAGATTTTGGATGAGGTTGATGGCTTTGATGATGATGAAGGAGATAATGATAAGGATTATGATGATGATGATGATGATGATGAAGTGGGGTTTTTGGATGGCAGTGAGAATAAGCTTGAAGGAGATGATGAGGGGTTACAAGATGAGTTTGATTGGGATTCTGATGAGTGGGAAGATAAGTTGCTGGGGGAAGAGGATGATGATAAGTTGGATTTGGATGGGTTCGCGCCTGCTGGGGTTGGGTATGGTAGCATTACTGAGGAGATCCTGCAAAGGAGGAATAAGAAGAAGGTGTCGAAGGCCGAGAAGAAGAAGATGGCTAGGGAAGCTGAGAAGGTGAAAGAAGAGGTTACCGTGTGTGCTAGGTGCCATTCATTGAGGAATTACGGGCAGGTGAAGAACCAGACGGCCGAGAATTTGATACCTGATTTCGATTTTGATAGGTTGATTTCCACTCGGCTGATGAATCCTTCCGGCAATGGCAGTGCTACTGTTGTTATCATGGTTGTGGATTGTGTTGATTTTGATGGTTCTTTCCCTAGGACGGCTTCTAAGTCGTTGTTCAAGGCATTGGAAAGAATACATGATAAGTCGAAGCAGGGGAAGAAACTGCCGAAGCTTGTTCTTGTGGCAACAAAGGTTGATCTCCTTCCATCCCAAGTTTCTCCTACAAGGTTGGATAGATGGGTTAGACACCGAGCAAGCTCTGCTGGAGCACCTAAGTTAAGCGGGGTTTATATGGTGAGTTCTCATAAGGATTTAGGTATAAGGAATTTGTTGTCCTTCATAAAGGAATTGGCTGGTCCTCGTGGGAATGTGTGGGTGATCGGAGCTCAGAATGCTGGGAAGTCTACTCTAATCAATGCATTCTCGAAGAAAGAAGGAGCTAAAGTTACGAAGCTCACAGAAGCTCCAATTCCGGGGACGACACTTGGGATCTTGAGAATTGGAGGAATTTTGTCTGCTAAGACTAAGATGTTTGACACTCCAGGGCTCTTGCATCCCTATTTAATGTCAATGAGATTGAACCGGGACGAGCAAAAGATGGTTGAGATACGAAAGGAACTTCGGCCTCGGTCATATAGGATTAAGGCAAGATATTTATTGCCATATTTGTTCTCTATCTTGGATGTAAAGTTCAGGGTGTTTTCCTTTTCTTGCATAGATTATATGTTTCCTTTCTGCACCTTCATCAGTTTAAAGCCAACAGAAATGAAAAAATATTTATATAATTTAAATATTATTTGTTCACTTCATTGGAATTCTGGCCATTATTTGGTATCTGAAGATTTTGAACCAATATGTTTAATCCTGGCCATTGTTTGGTATCTGAAGATTCTGAACCAAGAATATGGTTATTGAATCGAGATTGCAATACTTTTGGCATTAGTATGTATACTTCAGAAATGGAGATGTGGTTAGAATCTTACATACTTGTTGTAACTTACAGGTAGGGCAGGCTGTTCATATTGGTGGCTTGACAAGACTTGGCCTTATTGAAGCTTCTGTTGAAACAATATATGTGACCGTTTGGGCATCTCCAAATGTTTCTCTACACATGGGGAAAGTAGAAAATGCCGATGAGGTTTGGAGTAATCATGTTGGTGTCAGGTTGCAGGTAAGCATCTTTCTGTTTTCTTGCCAAGTTAAACATGACTCGATCAATAATTTTAGCGTTATACTTTGTTCTACTGAGGTTTGAAACTGCATTTTGCCAGAGCTTGGCATCTATGTTTCAGTTGATTAATTTGATCATTCACACCAGAGTCTATCAACTCCACCCTAATAGATTCAAGTAGCCATTATGATCTATATAAGCTAACTATGAAGCTTCAGTTCAATCAAGTTTCGTTGGAAAAGAGGATTTCTTACATGAAACAATTATAATTGATTATTTAACCTTTTTCCTGCTTCCTTATAGTGTTTGGTCTTTGATGCAACCTTGATAGAAAAGAAGAATTGGTCCGGTCTCTATAGGTTATACTTCAGTGCATATAGCAACAATCTAACAAGAAGTATATCATTAGCTTTTTCTTCTCTCTTTTTTTGACAAGAGGGGGGATGCGCTTGTACATGTGTGAGTTTTGAGCACTATAAGCAGTCATTTCTTTCTGGCCATTGTGAGCAATTGAGAAAGGTTGGAATCATCTTTGCTTGGCTAATCAAACTTCAATATTCCTTTAAGACTTGCTGAATTTAATATATTGAAACAAAGTGACATTTGAATGTCCAAAAAATTTAAAACCTGTTGTTTAGAAAAAGGGAGGACTTTCTATTAAACTATTCTTAAACTATTCCGAAACAGCCATACAACTGTGCTCAATTTAAAATACCTGGAACAAGGAAACTGCCACTCTGTGATTAAGATTGTAATTTTAGATGTTTGAATCTGAAGGAGCTTAGTGCTGCCTTAAAAGATGAGTAGTATCTCTGATGGATTTGCTTGAGCAGTCATGGCAATAATGAGTGACTGAAGTGAACCTAAATTTGGTTATTTTGGTGATACATGACCGGCTTCTTGAGTTGGAAATTATGAGAGATTTGATTGTTAAAATGTCTGCCATCTGCAAGGGGAGGGAACCCTTCGAGGTTTGAGCAGTGTAAACATCAAAATGGGGATAGTAAACCCTTTTAATTCTTCAAAGGTAGGCCTTGGTTTCATTAATTGGATTTGCCTCTGACAATTGGCTATAAAATGCCATGTCTTTGTTAGATTACAAAGTTTTAACCTTGAGGCATTTTGATTTGAGTTTACTCTGCAAAGAAATGCTCTGGTGCAAAAACATCTCTTCCGTGGGGAATAGGATGAAAAGCTAATGTTAGTTGTAGTGTAACTTTTTGGTAGTTGAGGATAAGATAGTTTACCTTTGAAGATCATTTATTACTTCTCTTTTTTCTGCGTGGATGGCAGCTTCCAAGTGCTTGTTTTTTATTTGCAAATCATCAGCAAGGATTATTTATCGTTTCTTATTCCTTATTCCAACTGCTAGAAGCCCATGGTATTCATTTTGCGAATTTTATTTTATTTGTTTTTTAAACTCTGCATACTGTTAGGTTGTTAGGGTTATAGTTTTTTTTATTTTAATTAGGTTCCACATTGTGCATTCACAAGTTTTTAGGTTTAGTTGGTTCATATCAGTAGGGTTAGGTTGCAAGTTAGGATTGGAGTCTTGAAGAAATATGTTATACACTGGCTTGTTAGTTGTTTCTAATTTAAATAAATAAGTAGGTCCTCTCATGTTGAATTTTATGTGACCTCGTGTGATCGCTCTCTTGCCATTAATTCTCTTATGCCATATGTCATGCATAATTCATAAGTCTCACCTTCTAAATCAATGACAAGATATCACAAACATAATAAGGTCACGTGAAAAATCAACATGAGTGGATCCATTTCCATATAACCTTATAAAACAAAAGTGTGTTCTACTCTTCAATTTCTTGAAGTACATGTCTAATTGTCCTCTAATTTTATCTCATTTTTTATTCCCATTTCAGCCTCCCATTGGCAATGACCGTGTTGCTGAATTAGGCACATGGCAAGAGAGGGAAGTAAAACTGTCTGGATCTAGCTGGGATGTCAACAGCATTGACATAGCAATAGCTGGCTTGGGTTGGTATTCTCTGGGTTTCAAAGGTGAAGCAACCATGAAACTGTGGACCTTTGATGGTGTTGAAGTAACTTTGAGGGAACCTTTGGTCCTTGACCGGGCCCCATCCCTCGAGAAGCCTGGTTTCTGGTTACCAAAAGCCATCTCTGATGCAATTGGCAACCAAACTAAACTTGAAGCTCAAAGAAGGAAGAAACTTGAAGAAGACCAAGATGCAGAATTTGTAGGGGCAGGGACAGAGCTATCAGCTTGAACAGAATTGAATTGATTTGCCAAGAGGGTCTTCGTTAAGGATGGAAATATAACTTGATTAACGTGTTGCAGAGGCAATAGCATGATTGTTACGAGTTTTTGTGTGAGACCCATCACCAACTTACAGAGATAAATATGCTTAAGTACCCTTGTTGTTTAGATGTCACAGTCGAGGATTATGTATTTTTGAGATGAGTCGCAAGACTTGCGTCCTTTATGCACATACATATATAAGGATGGTTGGTAGAATTTCAAATTTTATAATGTATGATATAGCCTTTGGGAGGGACAGAAAAGAGAAAGGAAGTGTCAGAATACATTTATTATTGGCCGATTAATTACTCTTGATGAAGGTGTGATACCCCTTTTTAGCTATAGCTATGCCATGTGTTAATGGTGTTGTACCCCTTTTTTCTATTAACAGATTGAGATGTGAAAAATATTCTTGCATTATTTGTATTTGTATGATTTAAGTGTGATAATATATATATATATATATATTAGATAAAATTTTAATTTCAATGACGTCCAAACTTCAAAGAGATAACATCCATAGATTAATACGTGCATGTTGCACAATGTTTGGCACATAAATAAAATACAAATAACATCTTTCTTATTATAATATATTCTGATACGCATGACAATGAGAGACGAATTGAGAGTCTGAAACATTCAGCAGCCGGTGTATACCCGTACAACAAATTTGGCTAATTAGAATTTAGAAGTTGAATGCGTCCATTTTCATGATTAGGTAAAAAAAAAAAAACCCGTCGGAAGACAAACCCTGACAGAAGAAAAAATCTTTTTGTCATTTTCGTAATTTTGAACACTTGTAGCAGCTGTTACAACATCAGTACATGAGATATTTTTCACATTTTTTTCTTCTTCTCTTCCTTCCCCGTTTACAAAGATATTTAGGTAAACGCAGAGAAGTTGGAGGAACCTTGCCTATACATGAGTTACAGAAGGTTAAAGCTAGAGATAAACATTGGTACGCTAGCTAAATGATCGCAAGCTAAGCGGCGCATTTAGCGTGTTTTGCTAGATGTGTTGCAAGCTCCATCTCTGGCTCATGCAGTTATGCTTGTTCCACGAAAGTCTTGAGTCCAGTTCCTTCTGAACAAAATGAAGCCACACAAACATTAGTGAATGAAAGCCAAGCCAAGCTAAACTATGAGTACAAATTTAGCACCTTGTATTTAGACTCCACCAACTTTGTTCAAGATACATTTCTCTTTCCTTCAAGTCATGGAGAAAACTCCAATTCAACAAATTTTTCACCAATTGATTACAATCTACTTAGTTACAAGAGCCATTTAGGCTAACTTATACCGACTCAACTAATGGGATCAAATCATCCTTCAATCTTATTGTCATAAGAGGCCAAAAAATGATGTGTCAAATTTATATCTATACAATATAACACCGCATACTCTGATGAATTCAACACTTGAATCCTATCCTAATCCTATCCTAATGATTTCCTATATTCCATACAATCCTTACAATTCTTTACCTTGGCATTCAGAAAATCGGATGAACTCTTCAAGCTGAGCTTCCATCACGGAAAGATCTTCACCGGCATCGAAATCAAATGCATCAGGCAGCAAATCAACCACATCATTACCATTATCAAATCCATCCTCCTCAGCACAGAATCCCCCCTCATCTTGCTGCTGGCTGAGCCAGTAGTCATGGTACCATTTCAGTGTTGTCACCAGCTGCCACCATTCCGGCGAGAAATCCTCCACCTGGCGGAACGCAGCCGGGATGTAAAGTGGGGCATCGGGGTTCAGTGTTGATCTTCCTCCAGAGACTAATGCCATCTTTGCTGAGTTTTCACTCTGATCCTTGTTCTATTATCTGTGCCACAAAATCATCAACAAGCACAAGGAAGCACCAGTGTTAAGAAAAAACCGATAATCAACAGGAATCCACAAATTCAACATAAACTTTACAATCATCCTCCACCTTCAAGAGCTAACTGCTTCATAACACTAGGATCATTCAAAATTCAACACAAATTTTCAAAAAATTCGGATTGGGAGATATCAAAGTTCGATTAATTTCTCAAATTTTCAAATATATAATTGTGGATATTCACAAATCAGGTGAAAATATGTCGCGATCTTTTATTTTATATTTCTATTATTTCTATGGTATTGTATTTTGTAAAATTATTTTTTCATGTAAAATAATTGATCATGCATAAAGTAAATAAATAAAATAAAATAAAGTCGGATTCAAAATTCAAAACGGTCTCTATTGAGTTTTGACTCCGAAGGAGTCAAGATCGGTCAATCGTTGCATAAAATTTTCAGGAAAAGGTTAAAAAAGCGCTGACTCGTCAAAATTCTGGATCCATCGAATCCAAACAACGAAGAACCAAAACCCGATAGTTTCCGAGCACAAATCCACCAAATCGTCCAACAAAATCACCGATCTCAAAGCGATGACTCAAAATTTTCCATTCTTTTTCCTTCACTTTCCTCACAAACAAACGGCGAAAACAAAAAACAGAAAACGAAAAAGGAAAAAAAAATAAAGCAATACGAAATTGTCGATTCACGGCAACAACTCCTTCGAATTGCGAACAGATCGGAGAGAAGAGGGAAAGAATTACCTCTTCTGCGACGCGAAATTAGTCACCGACGACGAGCGATAGTTTGACGCGTCGAGAAATTCACGAACGCTTTATTTATAGAGGGGAGGAGGCGAAAGAGGAATCCGAACCTGTCCTGGTTCGGGAAACGTGGGTGGGTCCCACGGAGTTAGGTTCGGTGAGAGCACCGTCTAGTTGGGTTGCGTCTTTGGTTCGGGACGCAACGGTGAGAGAGGGTGAATGGGCGGTCAACGGTCAACGATGCCGCGTAATGGTGCCGGTTATTGTTGACCCATTGAGGTCTTATATAATGCTTTCTTTCTCTAATCTAACCCCCTCTAGCTATTGCTATAACGTTTGGTTTTTTCTACGGTTCTTGTTAAATTGGATTTACAGTTAGATTTTGTGGCCACAGCCACAGAATTTTTGAGGAATATGTGTGGGGAATGATGGCATTTACTAAACCAGCTTATAAGTTATAGTCAAGAAAAATATGTGCTCTCTATGTACACACAAACATTGGCTAAATTAAAACTCTCCTTAAGGGCATTTATTGGCACATGATGAGGGTGACAACTCAAGACAGGACAAATGGGATATTATGTGATGCCAAATGATTGTATTTTGGAATAATCGAAGATAGTGAGAGGGGGTGAATATAAAATTTAATTTGAGAAATTAAGGTAGCAAGGATAGCTTAGTAGATATATCCGTGTAGGTTTATTCGCTTATTCATTTTATTTACTCTATCTTCTTCAATCGACATGTCATCAATTTCAAATAAATGTGACTCATATGATGTAATAAAGTAAGCCAAATGAACTGCTTGTATATATTAGCCAAATTTTAACATATACAACGTTGGAATGGCGGTTGCTAGCTTGCACCAAGCAAATTTGGTGAATCATTCTCTAAGTAAAATGACTTGTGATGGTTAATTTTGTTTTCAAAGTAAACGGTAGTCTTATCCTTATTGTGGTTTGATTCCATGTTGGCACGTTGTCTTCCCTTATGATCATGTTAGTGTGCACGTTGCATGCTTCCATGTTGGTTTGGCTTTCAAAATTTACCATGTCCAAGTAACTGCACATAATGAATTGTATATGCTTCAGGCTACGATCAGCACACATCGACCATTTTGTATGCAATATTCCTCATATTTCCTTTATTTGATGCCAAGTTATTGAAATGGTCGAATAACCATAGTGATCACATATATATTATATAGTAGACCCTATATATATCACCATGCTATCACTATGGACCATTTCGGACATGAATTTTCTTTGGGTCGCCTATTACAACTTGTTATTGATTGCCTCAAGGACATCGTTAAATTGCCTATTACAAATTGAGATTTGATAATCATTTTCTTAACAAATTTTGGTATAACAAGATGTCCCCCGAATATTTATCTTTTGACCAAAAGAAATAAGATAAATATTTAATATTGCATCTACCCATGTAGGCACACTACTTCCATGTGATTTCATCGAAACTTTTTCCCATGTCATATCCAAATAATTTGAATTCTCAGTCAACACATGTTTTTGATATGGTCGAAACATATCTTAGCCTATCACATAACTTTTTTCAGCACAATCCTTTCCAACCCAAGGTATAGAAAATATAATAAAAATTAAGATAGAAAAAGAAAAATCATTTTGTGTGACCAGCATTTATATACAACCCCTACAAAGGCCACGAAACTTGGGATGGCTATATGAAGCCGACACAAACTCATTTTTTTTTAAGTGGATCATTCGACTCACTTCCATATCCTTCAACTTGCCTTCTTAATTTCTCAGCCCTTCAACTGTTTAATTTGTCAAACTATTTTAGCAAGTTGAGACATATTAAAAATTTATTGACTGACCAATTTCTTCCGAACAAAGAAGCCAATACCATGTATGGCTATCTTCACAATTTCATATTTTGGTATAGATGTAAAACACCGACTCCTCATTTGTTGAATTTGGGTTAAGAAATCATCAATTGACTCATCTGAGTCTTTTTTTATATTACAAAAATTAGATATATTGACTTTTGTTTCCCTTTTAAAGAATTGTCCATGAAATACTTTTTCTAATTGAACGGGAATGAATTGAATTTGGTTGAAGAGTAGAAAACCACGTAAATGTACTTTTGGTCAATGAACAAGGGAAATATTTCATTTTAAGAAATTCATTGACACTAATTTGACCAATCTCATTGTGTATCTAGCAATATGTTCAACACTTGATTGTCCACTATCTCGAGAGAATGTAGTCAAAGGTTTAGGGGTCTTCCATCCTAGGCAATTCAACTTATTGGATAAATTAAGAAAAATGTGACAAAATAAGGCCTATTTGAATATCCAACATTAAACTTTAATCTATTCAGAATTTGTTCGACAACTTGATTGACATTTTGTTTCCCCCAATATTATTTTGTTGAACGACGAGGTCTTCGACATTTTCTTCCATATCAATAACTTCGGCAATTCTATTGACTTGCCTATTTAACACTTCAAGCCTACTATGTGTCGAATCAATAAAATTATACAAAACATTAGTCATTTGTTGTGCTAACAATGCAAATTAACCAAATTGTGGAGACTTTCTTCCATTTGTTGTCGAATCATAGCCAATGACTCTTCATTATTTTTTGAAGAGTTTTGAGGCATTTTTGTTGA
Organism: Nissolia schottii; assembly: GCA_003254905.1. NCBI lineage: Eukaryota > Viridiplantae > Streptophyta > Magnoliopsida > Fabales > Fabaceae > Nissolia > Nissolia schottii. Next base: position 526,937 of record QANU01042752.1, read on the forward strand.
CATGTTTTCCCCATTGTTTCTTACCATATTTTGCACATTAAACTGGGGTTCAAAAATAGTTGGAGTTGGCAAGATGCCATCACAACGTTTTCCATTGTCATTGGCCTGTAAATGCTCATTAATATTGGAAGCAGCCCTGGTGGACGCTATGGTACCACTACTTTTTCATTCTCTCTATTTTGTATCCTCGCTATTTTAACTTGATCCCACTGGGCGTGCCAATTTATTTTACCTGATTTTTGGTAAAGGAACGACCAAAAATCACAGTTTTGCTTCTCTATCTCGATTCGAGGAACGGAAGCAATTCCTCTAATGAATTATCAAGATTTCTAAATAGTGGGTAAAAGAGAGAATTAAAACGAACAACTTTGATAATATTACTATGTAGAAGTATAAGTATATAGGCTGCAAATTACATAAACATAAACTTGAAAGTAAAATGAAGAAGCGAAAGTAAAAGAACTAAGTGAAGAATGGGTAGAAAAGAAATAGAGGATATTGAGAATTTACATATAGGGAAGAAGAAGAAATGGGAATTGAATGTTTAACGTTCTCCGATGTATCCACTGGTGTGATAACAAGAGGATGTGTGGGGTACTTGCCAAGCGAATCCAATCCATCCTAATTCTAATCCCACTAGTCCTATTTATCAAAAAAAAATCCTAATTTCTAATAGTCTTGAGTAGTTAATTTATGCACATAACTTCTCGTAACCATGTGTAACCTCTTGTAACTTTTTCACACTTAAAGAATATTCACGTGTGCTTTGTTGTCCATATCTTCATTAAATTTTCCTTGATGTAGTTTGATTCCATGTTGGCACGTTGCTATGGGTCGCTTTTAGCATAGATTTTCTTTGAGTCGCCTATCATAAATTGTTATTGATCACCTCAAGGACGTTGTTAGGTCGCCTATTACAAATTAAGACTTAATGATCATTTTTTTAACTTAACAAATTTTGGTATAACAATAACAAATTTAATAAAATAATTTGTTGGCCCATCAATAGACCCTTAAGGGGTAAACAATTTATGGGTTTACAGTTTAAACCGTAGGATGACATTGGATGGCTTGGATTGCATGAGACCACAGTGTGATGATTCTTAGAGCAGGAAGAGGAAAAAAAAAATAAGGGGAAACATTGGTGCGCTACAGCGATACGGAGCAAAGAAGGCGATGTAGTGGCTCTCTGTTTGGAATCCCACATTGAATGCATTATTAGAAGGGGTATCCTCCTCCCCCTATATATAGAAGCTTCCCATGAGTGTTTAGACTTGATCATTCACTTAAGAGCTTGAGAAGTCCCATGTTTGTGAGATTTTTCACTCCAGTTATTTTATTTCTTTTCTCCCTCTCGTTTTCCATTCGTGGGGATGCAGTGCTTCCACGTAAGGTGTCAAGAGCTCCCAGCTTAGTGCTCCTTAGCGGTCAGTCATTTTAAGACCATGTATTTATTTTAAAAGTTATTTATTTTGAATCATTTATTTTAATAATTATTTTATTTATGTTTTATGAAATTTTAGGAGGTGGAACTTAGTATTTTATTTTATGTATTTATGAAGTTAGTCATTATTAGGAATTATTTTTATGAAATTAGTTACTAATTAATATTTTCTTATTTATGAAAATAGCTAGATATTTATTTAATTAATTAACTTTTTATAATTATTTATTTAGAAGCTATTTATTTATGAAGTAGATAGTTATGAAAATATTTATGAAACTATTTTAGAAAGTCATGAAACTATTTTAGAACTGCATGGGATCACCTATTTATTAAATAAGATATGTTGCGTGTCTATGATTAATTATTAAGTGATATAAATATTCACATGCTTAGAATTGATTTGTTAGGCTTAGTAGAAACCTTTAACTAAAAGATTATGGTTAAGGAAAAATTCTGGTGGGAGAAGATTTTTGTTAAAGAATGGTTCTGACTAGGACAAGACTCGGTATTTAAGTTGTCCATTGTGACACACCTCTTTTACTTAAGAACCTCCTAAGCATGGGATCTTAATCTATCTATATTTTTCCAAGATAAACATTTAATAATATTAAGTCATGTTACACTTTCAGTATCAATTAAAGGACTATGTTATCATGATCATGTTATGTTATGATACGTATTGAAACTATTTTCATGAGAGTTATATCTAGTATAGAACTGTAAGTCAGCTACATCCTATATTGACCTTTATATACCTTGTACAATCATAAAGTAAAATAGGATTCATGTAGATTTAGGGTAAGACCGTAATGCCCGAACATGGTAGCCTGTGATGTCCGGTGTCATGTAGATTAGGGCAAGACCGTAAAGCCCAAATATTTCAGGAACAGGTAAACCGTAATACTCAAAACGTCTATCTAGAAAACTCTCAACTGAATTATGTTTTCAAATGTTTTATGTACTATTTATTATTATAGAAATATTTAATGTTTGTTATATATTAGATATTGCATTTTCATGTCATGTTTTCGAAGTGTCCCATGTCGTTGTGCGAACGACCATTCATTGAGACTCTTCCCAGAGTTCTCACCCCTCAACCCTCCCTCTAGTTATAGGTTACGAAACAGAGTAATAGTGCATGGAGTTTATGGTCAATGCAACGACTTCAGACTTCAAGAGTCAGCAGTTCACCTTGGGGTGAAGCTACCTATTGAAATTGTTAGTCTTATTTTTATTTTGTGATCGAGTCATGTCTAGAGTGCTCCAATTGTATACAGGCAGGATCTTCAGGCCAGTCACGTATTTTATCATATATATTTATGTTCATTGTAAAAGGGTTTATATTTATTCAGAAAATGAATGTTTTGTTTGTAAAGTGCATTTTTTTTTAAAAAAACGTTCCTAAGAGACTTCTGTAAGAAAACTAGTCCTTTGTGTGCCGGTAATGATTTTTGAGTCGTTACAACAAAATGCACCCTAAATTACATATTTGGAGCATGATTCTCCATAACTATCTCGGTGCATTCTAGCAACCGCCTATTGGAATTGTGGGTCGTGTTTTAAATTTAAATTGTTTGTGTGTATTTTACTGCGTAAGGATAAAGTCTTACGTAGCTTAAGATTCAACTCTTAACGAGCCTTTTATACATGATTATATATATTTTATAGGTAAAGGCTATGATGCAAAGATGGGGCACCACACACTAAGCTAATTTAAGCCATCTAATTTTAGATTATAAATACATCTAATTATATTAACGAATGAAGTTAAAATAATTTATAGATACATCATAAACTAGTTATACACACTAATAGCTCTCCTATACCATTATTTTCCTATTCCTTCCTTCTCCCTCCCTACCTACTCCACCTTGGCCAACTCGCCGACCAACTCCCACCGTTGGCCCACCTCTCAAAGCAACCGTCGCTAGCTACCAGCCTGCTTTCCAGAGCCACCACTACTAGTCTATGGTGAGTCTATGAATTATTTTAACTTCGACCATTAATAATTAAGTGCACCTAAGGGTCTGAAATTAGATGGTTTAAATTAATTTGGTGTTTGATGCACTATTTTAACCAGGTGAATCATAGCCGGTGATGGATTCAGAAAATTAAAATCGTGTGGCATTTATATAAATATAAAAAGAAATTCCACATAATTACATTTAGTCATTCAAAAAATATTAATTCAAAATAATAATAATTATGCATGTTGATATCTATAAGGCTTTTGACATCAAATAAGTCCTTAAAAATTAAAATATGACATCATATTAATTTTTAAAAATTATTTTATTTTGATGTGAGACCATGAAAATAAGATTTGTTCTAATGTGGAGATAAAACTTTGTATATACTTACATTTTAATTAAAAAAAATTGCAAATGTTAATGGGGTATGTGCCCCACACTCCTACATAGATATGTCCCTGATCATAGTCTTTGTATATTTTATGATATTTTATGGTACAAGTTTATTTTTTTTTTGTTAGAATACAATTTAGATTAAGGAAAATATGGACCCAATCTAGGGTTTATGGACATATTTTTAGGTTCATCGGACACTTCCATCATCAGGAAACCTTAAGAATCACCCATGTAACACGTAATTAAAATCAACTCACATGACACCTTGTGATATTTAGATAACATTGTGAAAATGTGTAATTTTAACACATGCACACCCACTTGTCTCTTCTAGTGTCCTGCTAGGAAGCTCCCCCACAACATCTACTTCATAGTCATCAATAAGTATTTGTTGTTTGAGTACATCGTGTCAACAAATTCTTCAGGAGACTCACGTTTAATTTTAGAAGGTTGATGGGTTTGCTTTGTCTGTTTTATCTCCGCAAAGCATAATTCCTAATAAGGTAGAGTTAAACTTTATGGTAAATTTAACTATTTCCTCCTATCAAATATCAATTCATATAAGTGATTTTTTAAATATTTCATATTATTTAATTTATCTATTTTTAATAATTTTTATAACTAAATTTATCAAATTTTACTATCATTTTATAATTTAATATTACATATTAATGAATTATATTATTTAATGTGATAAATTAATATTTTTAATATAATATTTATAGAGATGTACATTATAAGCTTAAATTGTCTATAAATTTCTAAACATTTTATAAGTTAGTTATTTCAATGATTTGATTAATAAAAAGTTTATTATGATCACATAAAATAAAAAATAATAATAAAATTTGATGAATTTAATTATAAAAATTATAAAAAAATAAATATATTAAGTAGGATAAAGTATTTACCTGTAAAATATTTAACCAACCATATGTCCAATCTACTAAATTTACTGTTTTGCGAATAGATTATGAGAGTTTTGTCAGTCCATTCATCTCATAAAAGAAAAATTCGTAGCAGGCAGTTTCATTGACACACATCCAAGAATCTTTCCGATCGTTTTATCACCACCTTATGTGTGCTGACAACTATTATAGTATGACATGCCATTTAAAAATAAAAAAAGGGTTACAACCAAATCGTGTCATTTTTTTTTTCCATGGTGCAATGTGTCGAGCATGCTGGTGCTGAATTAACACAATGCTTAATTTACTGAAATAGATTAATTCTATGAAAACGTGATCTGTTCTTGAGGATTTTACATTGATATGGGGGTATTTTTATTACTTAAATCAGCGGGTGATAAAAATTGTTGTTGTCTCATTCAGAGTAGATGATATGATGCATTGTCTAGGGTTGGATCCCCCTCCCTTTTCTTAATTCATCATTCTTAGAGATAGTGGGAGGTGGAGGAGTTTAGAAAGTCATTAAAGGCTATTGAATATTTGAATTGCTATAATATAATGATGAATGACTGATAATGGCTATTGATATTATACCTTATAACTCTGGTTAGCCATTACATGTGGGCTATGCATGTGCAATAGGGTTAATCAAGATGATAAGTTTAAGATGGACCAAAAATGTCGAAAGAAAATTAAGGATAAAGATATATACTAATTTATTTTTCATCAATATATATATACTCGTGCTAGTCATATATAACTTTCTTTCTTTTTTATATTTCATAAATTACATTTAATAAAATTTGAACTTAAAACCTTATGCATATTACTCAAACTCCTGACTACTAGACCAATCATCATGACTTTATATATAACTTGTTTTAAGTTTTGATAGTTATCTTATCTTATTATTATTTCAATGCCCAAAAAGATTGAGGAGGAGAAAGCTAGGAAGATACGCTTAACAATTATTGATGAGCAGTGTTAGTTGTCACATTTTGCTATGTTCATGAATTATATTTGATGCTAGGCACACTTAATTCCATGTCTGATGAGGTGGGAGCAACTCGGAGGCATTTATGCAAAATCTCCTAATAATTGGTTCAGTGCACGTGGTTTGTTAGAGGATATACAAAAGCAATTCCATACTAGCTGATGGGGAGGGACCATGGGATAGGAGACCGGACTACAAGGATTTGAAAACTAGTTGATCTGGCCTTCATAACAAAGCCTGGCGAATTAGTTGAAGAGATGAATCATGAATGAGCATCTATCAATCTAAGATGGTTATATTTAATCATAATTAAAAATTTGACCTAGTTGACGTTTATATTATTTGGATTCCATTTATCTTATTGACCATTATTTATCTTTCGAGTCCTCTTGATACTTATTAGTATTTTGGATTTTATTTACTGTTTTGGTCCTTCAATAATTTAGGATTTCCTTCTTGAGATTAGTAATCCATACAACCGATTTCTTCTTTTTATTAACTCAATTTTGGCTTGTTTAACAATTAAATAGTCTAACCCAGCAGGCTAAACGGCTAGCCCGTTTTGTTTTTTAGTATTCCATTTTTTACTTGCCTTGCCTCTGTTCACTTATTACTTGAGAGCCTGCTACCATACTTTACAAACCCAACAGCCGATACACAGAGGTATTAATAGCCCGAAAACAAAGCAATCACAAGGGATCAACCCGGTAGACCATAACAAATAAATGAAAAGAATAAACTCGAGCAGCACACTGGTCGGGTTTGGTGTATTAAAATAGAAGGTTCAATCCAATTAAATCTCTTTGAATTAAGTTAGTTCAATTTTTCTATTTTTTTATGAAACCGGATTCAATCCAGTGGATTGGATCAGATCAGATGATCGGATTACTCTGTTTATTTTCATTTTAAATTTTAAAATTCACAAATAACATAAAAAAGAAAAATAAAATTGAAAAAACAAAAAAGGGAGGAAGAAATTGTATACATAATGAGACAGTGATATGAGGATAATGATAAAATAAAAAAATTATATGTATGTTTAGATGATGAGACAATGGTGTAAAAATAATAATAATTTAATTTCTTTATAAAAAATAATCAGATCTTTGGGGTTAGGTAATTAAGTTTAATTTTGTAATCTGATACTTGACTTGATTAGAGGTCGGATGCATTGGATTTTACCCAAACAAATCTGACCCAACCTAAAATTAGACGGGTCATTGAGACTCGTATCCATGTGCACCCTTATTCTGATCTATTGGAATTAACAATAACATTTGTTCCATTTGGAATATTAAATAGAGATATAATTGAATTCAAATGTAAATTAATTTAATTTTTTTTGTATTTAGAACATATCAATAAACTAAAGAATTAAATTCAATTATATTGTTTAAAATATTTAAGAAAATGAATTAAATTCATATAAAATAACCATAATACCTCCCCTAACCAAATTTTTTCACTTTACACTCATCTCTCCCAAGGTGATAGTCGCGAACTAAGATGGCTCATCATTCATTTTACACTCATCTCTGAAAATAGTGGGAAAAGAGTAAAAAAACTCGTGATCTGAAATACAAAGAATGAACCTTAATATCCCAATATAGGATGTTGCTCGCAGAGTTTCATCTTGGATCAATGCTTTTGCAACATGACGATCACCATACTATCTTACTCTCCTCTCTCTTGTTTGAGATCATCGAGTGCCTCTTCATGAGTCACCGTTCGATGGTTAACCGCAACAATTGCTCTCCATGGCTTCGCCTCAGTCGTCGTTCTCACTTTGTTTCATTAAAGTTGGCTAACTTGGATTGGGTACAGTTTGGGACCATTTTGGTGTAGATAATTTTTAACAATAAAATATATTACAATTACATTTTATCCTTCCTTTTTCTCCTTGAGATTTCTCTTTCTACCCCTTGCCCTTGTTTCCGTTCACCCCTCACCCACCCACCCACCCACCCACCATTCTAGCTATCAACTTAGCTCACTTTACCCCTCAATCAATCCCTGCCACTTCACAGCCACCGGCCAAACCTCTTTCCTAAATCGCCGATCTTCATTCTCCTTTCTCTTTATTGCTTGTTGACTTGCTAGTTTTGTCTGTAGATCTAGATTTGAGTTGTTTTTGAGTTGATGGCAATCAAAGGTAATGGAGCTTCTGTTGATATGTGGTGGTTGCTTCCAGATATGGATCTATTAGTGATGTGATGTGATGCGATGCAGATTCCCAACTCTGTTGCTGCCCATACTTCCTACCGATTTGCTTCCTCTTCCACTCCGACACAGCTGCAATGGAGGTGGATTCGCTCCAATGGTCTGGTGACCACAGCAGAGTGATTGAGTGGTGGGGCCGGTTCTGACAATGGTCATTGAGGTGGCGGTGCCGACACTGGGTGGTGGCTCTGGCTGGGAACCTCAAATGTTATGAAAAAATTGAAGGGTAAAACAAACGAATCAATTGATGGTGGTGGAAGCTCAAATGTTCTGAAAAAATTGAAAGGTAAAACAAACGAATCAACTAACTATATTGTTAAAATATAAACATGCATTATTATTTAATTACTTTTTAGATATAATCTCCATCATTCACTGTTTTTTAGATGGCTCAGGTTTAGGGACCAATTTGGTCCATAACTGAGCCTAGTTCATTTAAGTCGGAGCCTCTGTTATACTCATTTCTTGAAATTTTTATCTCTTTTGCCACCTCTGTTGAAAGAAATTACCAAAATACCATCGTTTTCAAACATTTTACCGTAATACCACGGTTTGCGCTGACGTGGACTGGGCGGCTCGCGTGGCACGCCACGCAGGATTCGCCAACGCGGTTGGTGAATTCGTGTTGAATTCGCCAACGCGCTTGGCGAATTTAGTGCAACCGAAAAATACTGATTTGCACTAAATTCGCCAACCGTGTTGGCGAATTCAACACGAATTCGCCAATCGCGTTGGCGAATCCTTCGCACCGTAGCCTTTTTGCTTACCTCTCCCTCCCCAGCCCACACCACTCCTCACCTCACCATGCAAAAAACATGGCTCCGGATGTAAGCTGCAAAAATTGAAAAAATAATTTTGCAAAAAGGCCGGGACGCTCTTTATCGTGCGTGGGGAGAATTCATCGATTTGCACTTCGAAGAGCCCACACAACTTGGACTCATGCGCGCGAGACTCAACTCCCTTCTCAACTATTTTTACTAATACAACAACTACTAAAGGTATATAAACACTTAAAAGGTTTGTGATCTAACCAATGTGGGATTAGAGCTTTTGCAATACATATTTTTCAACAAATGGCATAA
>QANU01042752.1:536738-561287 GCA_003254905.1 Nissolia schottii
GCGCAGGATTCGCCAACGCGGTTGGCGAATTCGTGTTGAATTCGCCAACACGGTTGGCGAATTTAGTGCAAATCAGTGTTTTTCGGTTGCACTAAATTCGCCAAGTGCGTTGGCGAATTCAACACGAATTCGCCAACCGCGTCGGCGAATCCTGTGTGGCGTGCCCGCGAGCCGCCCAGTCCACGTCAGCGCAAACCGTGGTATTACGGTAAAATGTTTGAAAACGATGGTATTTTGGTAATTTCTTCCAACAAGGGTGGCAAAAGAGATAAAATTCCATTTCTTGAATGCGTTTTTTTAATGAGATGTATGTCATGTGTGGGTCCTTGGTGATTTGTCACATTGTCCAATAGTAAAAATAGAACAAGAAATTTGAAAAAAAATGGGTTGACTCGATTAAGGCCACACGCCAGCAATAAATGAATTAGACTCCCATATAAACCATAATATATTATCCGGCTCATTTAATTCACATGCCTAAATGAATCAAATTTGAATGTGTCGAGCTTAATCATCGATGTAAAATTACATTGTGAATGGATCCACTCAATTAGATTTCTTATTAAGTGTTTTCAAGTGTAATATTTTATTATTAATTTCTTTGTGACTTATATCATATATGAGGATCACTTCAACAATTAATGGTGAAAAATTATACTTGTTGACACATGATAACAAATCCGGTGGAGGATCCATTTCCTATTACATTATACACTACTAAAAAAAGGCTAAATACTAGTGGATATCTTTGCTGATGTTAATGAAAGGTTTTATGTCCCTAATCTACTGACAAACTCCTTTTTTAACTCTAGTGACGAAGAAAGAAAGAATTTTTCGCAAATATTTATCCGCTGGTATAATTTTGCACTAAGTGGTGCCAACATATTACAAATAAATATATCCATCTGTAACGACTAAATTATAAATTATCAAGAAAAAAGTTATAGGCGGATATATCCGCCAATAATTGTTAGTTTTTAATAAATTTATGGTTAGGGTTTAAGTTTTTAAATTTATCATTTATATTCTTCTTTAATAAATAGTCATGACATAAGCACTTCACTAAAATTTGGCACACGATGTATTTAACAAATTATGAGACCTACATATAGACCAAACAAAATAGGCCTACAACTTTCACGCTTACTTAGAATAATCATACAAGGAAGAACAAGAGAAATTTATTTTGAGCCAGCTAGCTAGGTATAAGGCATATATATCAAAGAGACACAATCATCTTAATTTTCTTCTCAAAGAGAAGTAACTACATCGGAGGGTATGAGGGTTTACTTTGTGTCAGTTATATGTGATGATGATGATGTGTGTGTGTGTGTATCGGTCCCTCTGAAGACAAAAGAATAAAGGACGATAAAAGTGTGCACAATTTGTGAGACATCATAGATGCATGTAATTGATATAGGATTAATACGACATCACTTGTTTAGGGTTATTACCAATGGATATATCCACCTGTAACAAAACGTTGTGGTTTATTTTGTCAACATTACTGGCGAATATATGTTTGTGATGGACATATTTGTCGGTTGTGAACTTTTGAACTAGGCGTGATCTTGCCCAAGTAAAACACAACATTTTACTGAAAAGGTTATCTTCAAATTTTGTTTGTGGTAGATTTATCCACTGGAAACAAACATGAAACCCTATTCCGCACAGGTTCCCCTTTTCTTCCTCATTACCCTTCTTCTCCTCCTTCTCCTTAACCCCATTCTCCTTGTTCTCTCTAACTTGCTACCACCACCACCGGATGTCATCATCGTCTAGAATGACGCTACCACCGTCCAAATTGATGACATCGTTGTTAAGATCTTGCACCCCCAACGCCTCTGCCTCGAGAACCCCCAACCCTGCTACCTCTAGAACCCTCCCAAATCGATGTCAACAACCTCCCTCACCAACCCCCCCACTACCAAAAGCCCCTGACGTCATTGAGGCCACTATAGAACCACTAGTAAGCACCTACAAGGCCACATTGCCACCACCAGTAAGTCTCCCTTACATAAACTAGGTTTTTTTTGGTTTTTGTTTTTCTTCTGATACTTAACGGCTATAAGATAGATGACTGTGCTTAGTTGGAAAATATATAGCATATCGTGTGATGGTGTGTGTATGTGTGATAAGTGTATGTAATAAATGTGTGTATTAATTAGTGATAATATGTGTTAGTGTGTGTTAGTGTATGTGATAATGTGCTTAAGTATTAGTGCGTGCGTGTGTGTGAATGTTAGTGTGTGTGTGTCTACATGATAAGTGTGTGTGTGTGTGTGTGTGTTAATTAGTGATAAGTGTTAGTGTATGTGTGTGTTAATTTGTGATAATGTGATAAGTGATAAGTGTGTATGTGTATGTGTATGTCTATGTGATAAGTGTTAGTGTGTGTATTTGATAATGTGTAAGAGTAATTATCTGTATGTGTTATTTAAAGTATTCATTTACATTTTTTTAGATACGACCGGATGAAACAACATAGGTAGAAGCATAAACAATAGAGTTAGAGGCAGGGGTGACGAAGACAATTAATTCCCCTGCGTCCTCTGCATCAACGTTGACCTCCACATCCACCACGCACTGCCCACAAGGAAATTTATGCCCTATCAGGGGTATAATATGCCTCCACCTAGTCTGGGCCCGACAGGTTCAAGGTCCATGCCTACTCTGGGGTATTGTTAAATTATGTTGTTAACTATGTGAAATTTTGGGTATTTTACTTATAGACAACATATGATCATATGTTGGATAAGACTAGAGCACAGTGGACTCAACCTTGGCGATGATGAAGGTGGAGCTGATGATGTTTCATAAATTGATTAGGGCATGTTATGAGTGGAAGTCATTGCAGTACGTACAAAAATCGCACATATGATTGAGGGGCAATTCCCCTTAAGATGACAAGGACGGGGAGAAGGAGAAGATGATCAACTGGTCATGATAGAGTCACCATTCTAGGTCAGTCGTTCCAATTGATGATGATGTTTGTCGCATTGTTCATGGCCTTAATGCTAAACTCCACACCCAAGCCATGTAACTGCAAGAGGAGGTGACTCACCTTTGGGTAGAGATACACATACATGGGAAGAAGAAAATAATGTAATTGAAGAAGAAGATGACATTTAGTCTCTCCTGCATGTGGTCACATTTGCAAACAAGAGGATTGTTACAACCAGTCGACTTCTTGTCAGACAACTCAGAGGATGATGACTACGCACATATTCCTAACACTCCCAACCTTAGAAACAACGACACAGACGATGACAATGATTCGATGAGCAGCAAATACATCCCGACCCCCTCACCACAACGACGATCACTTTTGATTTGTTTTTTTAATTAATTGTAATGAATATTGAATTTTAATATTAATTATATTTTTTTACTATTGTGTGTGTGTGTTTTTTTTAATTCTATAGTTTTCAAACAGATACATGTTGCTAAGTAAATAATATTATTATATTACAACTACGTATCGTCGGATATATCCGTTGGTAACTATTCTCAAAGGCATCGTTATTGTGACGTATTATCAGCAGATATATTTATCGCTAACTATCGATGGATACATAATTCGACGGAGCTAGATATCATCAGATATTTTTCAATGTAAAATTTCCCGAAAACTTTAAAATTTGCAAATATACGACATTTTTTAGTAGTGATATCGCCGATGCATGAAAATTAACTTCTTTTCAATCCAAATTACTCATACAAACTATTTTAAGAACAATAATAATTTTACTTATTTTAGTTGTTAAATAAGTTTATTGTCCATAAAAAATAAAAGCATCTCCAACAATAAAAATATTAGAGTCCCAATTTTTTTAATAATGTCATTCGTTTAGTCCCAATTTGAAACAACCATTCAAGCCATTGGAGTTAGCCAAGACTATGGACAAGTTTCTTTTAACTAATGATAATGTGACATGATATATTTGTTTTAATTTTTTATGATTACTTTATTGTGGAGTGGAAAAAAAAAGTGAGATTTAAAGTGGAATTCTCATTAGAGAGAAAAGTCTCAATTTTGACCCACTTTTATTTTTTATGATGTATTAATTAGATAGCATGTCAATGAGTGGGGTCACAAATACGATCTAAAATGAGATCTTCCTTGGACATGCTCTAATAATGTGTTTGGTAGAGTGAAAATTGGGTGAAAAGAGAGGGAGAAGATGAAAATTGGAAGGAAGAAAATTAGTTTCCTTTGCTTTGGTATGGAAGGAAATAATTCGCAAGGTAAAAACACAAATTTTTTTCTCTCCAACAAATGGATGAAAAATGGAAGGAAATGAAACTATTTGCACTCTTTTCCATGTTACTGTGACATTTGTGGTTAGAATTAATTTCCATTATAATATAAGAGTATAATTGTCATTTGCTATCCTTTTTTTTTGTTTTATTTTTACCCATTCACTCAAACAAAAAAGAGAAAATAATCCATCATCTATTTTCTATCTTTTTTTTTGAGTAAATTACACATTCCTCCTCCAAGAGATGACTTTATTAAACCCCTTCCCCCTTCATTTTGAAATCATACACTCTCCTCCCCTCTATTCTAAAAATAACCTACAATGAAGTCCATATTCATATTTTGGACCAAAATACTCTCCACAATAGTTTTTTTTATTTATCCTTCACAAATAATTATACATTTTGAAATTTTTTAACAAAATAAAAAAATTATGACTTACATAAATATAAAAATATTAATGCATAATTATGATAATTATATAAAAAATATTTTATTAACATAATAAATTATTAATTAATAAGTTATGCATAATAAATTATTAATTAATAAGTTATGATGATTTTTTTAATGAAGTATTTTGTTAACAATTAATTTTAAAAGAGTAATATATATTTTTATAATTGTGATGCCCCATAAATGTCAATGACACATAAGAGACTAGTTCATCCAATGAAAGTCTCTAATGTCACATGATTTTCTTTAAAATTTACTTTTAAATAAATAAATAAATAAAATCCATGAATTAAACTAACTAGTCTTCAATAAAAAGAACTAAACTATTACATAAAATGTCATTGAAATAAATATTGAAATAAATAATGCTTAACTGGTTCCTGACTGAGTTATAATGGAACACTATAACCTAACTACTAAATTAATCATAATTGAAAACTACTTCCCCGCAAAGTGAAGCTCACCAAGTTTTGAACTGCTGGAATCTACTACATGGCGGGAGTATCTCCATTAACGTTATCTAAACAAAATATTGATGGGGGTTGAGTCATCGCTCAGTGAATGACAGACTCCACGATGACATGAGATATTTTGTAGACATGACAAACATATACAATACATAATATAATATTAATAAAAAATATTATACAATTTATATTACATTGTACATAAAACATTTAAAACACAATTAAAGTAGGGAGTTTACTAGATAGACGAATCCAAGCAATACGGTTTAGTTGTTCGTGATAATGTCCTAGCCTCACGGTCTTGCCCAATTCTACATGATACAAGACACGAGGCCTCATGGGCTGCCTATGTCCGGGATTCCCGGTTTTACCCTAATTATTCTATATGTTTGAATCCTATTCTACGTGGCAACCATATAAGGTATATCATGGTCAACGTGGATTGCCGTTGACGTATAGTTCTATCATAGATCTACTCCATGAAAACAATGTAAACATGATAACATAAACACAGTAACTGGTAACTAATAGCATAACATGACTAACTTGTTCATAAACATTCATACACATGCAACATGACATATTTAATGCATAACAATTTATGGTCTCATGTTGTTCTAAAAAGGTTTCTAAAATAGCTTCATAAATAAGGAAATTCCTAAACTAATAACTAATTTTATAAACATTAAAAGAAAATAATAAATTCCTCTTCCTAGGGTTTTATAAAAACATTCATAATAAAATAATTTTTAAAATAAATACACGATCTAAAAATAGACTGTGAACAAAGCCATCCACCTGCAATGATGGACAACTAGGGACACTAACGTTGGAAGCTCATAAGTGTAGACACCTTATGTAGGCACTGCTTTCCCACAAGAAAAATAAAACTAGAGCTGACATAAAAATCGCGTTCAAAACACAATCTTCAGAGCTGTCTAAGTGAATTAACAAGTAAAAACACTCGGAGAAGAGTTTTATTTATAGGAAAAATCTGACTTGTCAGTCAAGTCAATGACCTTTGTGCAGCTACAACATGCTAGGCCTGCTACAACTATTCGGTCCCCCCTATTTTAGAAAACCATGGGTTGTTACAATAATAAAATTATCATCTTTCACTTCTATTAATTTGAAAAAAAATTATAATAAAAAATATCTTAAAATATTAGGTATATATTACTATTTTAAAATTAATTGCTAATAAAATACTTAAATTTTTATTTGAAAATTATCATAACTTGTTAATTAATAATATATTTTCAATAGAATAAAATAACTTATATAATTATCATAATCATGCATCAATAATTTTATATTATTCGTAATATTTTTTTATTTTGTTAAAAAAGAGTCAATTTTGTGAATGATGAATAAATTTTTATGTTAATTTAACATAATTTATTAATTAATAATGTATTATATTATTAGAATAATTTTTATATAATTAGCACAATTATGTATTAATATTTTTATATTATTATTAGTCATATTTATTTTATTTTATTAAATTTTTTTAAAATGTATAATTATTTGTGAAGGATGAATAAAAGAAAAATTATTTATGAAAAATATTTTGGTCCAAAAATTTGAATATGAATTAAATTATAGGTTATTTTAAAATTTAAAATAGGATGGTAAAATTTTAAAATGAAGGGGAGTGTAAGAGAGAGAGAGGAGCATAATTTACTGTTTTTTTTATGAATATTGTCTATCCTTTCATTTAAACATAATTATAATAGGGTTAATTAAGTTTTTAGTCCCTGTAATATGAAAAAGTTTGGTTTTAGTCTCTCATGACAAGTTTTAGTCCCCGTAAAATGTGAAGATTTGATTTTGGTCCTTGTGGACGGTTGGTGATGGACGGTGATGACGTCTCAATTAACCGGTCATCTGGGACCATTTCTACATCACCGTCCATCACCAACCGTTCACAGAGACCAAAAATCAAATTTTCACAGGGACTAAAACTTGCCATGAGAGACTAAAACCAAATTTTTTCATATTACAGGGACTAAAAACTTAATTAACCCAATAGTATTTTTAATTCTTCCTAAATTTTGAATTTTGTGGTTTTATAAATATTTTTTTAATAACTTAACATAATTAAAATATTTAAAAAAATTATGAAAGACAATTTTAAAAAATTTATATAAAACTAAGACATAAAATTTAAAATTTAATAGAGATTAAAAAATATTTAACTCAGGGTAAAAAAATACAAATTGGGCAATTTCTTTTCTTCCCATTAACAAACGCAAAAATTGAGCGAGACTCACCCTCTTAGCTTCCCAGTCACTCGCTCACTGTGGGCTACGGCAACCCCTTCAAAACCACCCGCTTCTCCGACGGCGCAACCTCCGGTTCTGGCCCGCCGCCACCCACACGCCGGAACCCTCACTCTCTCTCTGCTCCTTCGCCAACCCCAAGTCCTGCCTGCTTCCTTCGATCCTCGTTCTCTTCTCTCGTCAATCTCGCCCACCTCACCATTGAGAAAATCTCTTGTTATATCTGGTAAAGGATTTCGTTCTCTTCGATTCGCTCAATTTTATTGACAGGAAGGAAAAAAATATGCTGTGTAATTTGTAAAACTTCAATTATGTTAATTAAATCCATGCAATTACTCATTGGGTCCCGCACGACTCGTTTCATACATGGTTTTTTTTTTTTAAATTTAATTTTTTAAATGTGGATAGACATTATAGACATTATTTCTTGATATATGTGGAAAGCAACTCACCTAAATTATGTAATGGGACCTATACGTCCTTGATTTTTTATTTTGATTAACTCATTGCACAAACTCGTTTTTAATTCTCATCTATTTTATTTATTTATTTATTTATCTATTTATTTTTAAATCTTGAAATGTTTTAGAGGGTGTGAAGACATGCTGGTTTATTTTTCATTGCAGGGAATTCATGTTTGGTGAGTTAATACACTTGAAGATTATATTCGATGAAAACGAGAAGACATTGTAGGCTTTGGTGGCCAAAGCAGCTCTTAACAGATCAAGAATCATCCTCGTCCTCCAGTGTTTTACTAGGGTGGTTCATCACACGTTCTCCTTCGTGTCTCGACATTGTTGTAGCCTTCACTTGCAGTGAAGTTTTGCTTTCTAGTTCTAGTCCTGGGCTTGAGGTATGGAACTGGATTTGAGTTCACAATTCTCTTGCATGCGGTAATCGGTTGCTTTTGTGTTACAGTTATTAATTGCTGAGGTGATTTTCGGTTTTCATTGTTGTGATATTATTTAAACTTTATGTTATGGTGTAAAGTTCAAGTAGATATGAACCTTTTTTTACCTTTTAGAATAACCATTTAGGTGTCGGTATCTTGATTGATTTCTATCTAAATATTAAATCAATGTGTATAAAACTTGTGGCAACACATGTGCAAAAATGTGGAAAAGATGTATAAAGTTAAATGGGGAAAAGAAATTTAGTTGGATGGGCACCAATTTGCATGTGAGATATTGTATAGCTATTTTGTTTGTGTTGATCATGGAAATCTTGTTCCATGACCGTATGATTGTGGATATGGTAGTGGTGAAAATCATACTGCTATGTTTGCTAATTCTTTCATACAAGTTGTCTTAAGTTGTTTCTAGAAATGGTTTACGGTAACGAGAATAACTTATGGTATGAACTGTTACTCTCTATTAGGAGGTCATTAATGACACGCATGGGAGCATGCCCGCAATTCTGGAGGATAAGTTCATGTTCTCTGTACTTGGTCTTTGTATCATGGACCCTATTAGTAACAGTTTGATGGCTGAACCAGAAGATGATCAGAAAAGGTTCTCTGATTGTGACAATGATTGGGTGGAGGGAACTACAAGTGTGCATAGAGAGAATAAATGTAGGACCTGCAGTTTCCTCCAATTAGATGGATCATTGAGGAAAAGTAGCCGATCTTTTCTTGGAAAAAGTAATTCGGTCGTGCTGATGTTTGATTCTACTGAAGAGAATGATGCAGGAATTCATGGGCTTCCAAAATTGCACCACATTCATTGGAATGGAATGCAACTAAGTACGTCACAATATGATGTTCACGTATGTAAGTCTCTTCTACTTCTTGACTTTGCGTGTCATTTGTTGAGACCTTTATCCCGTATCACAGACACATGTATATGATATTTTAACAATTGTAGGTAGTCATTTATGAAACACCTTCTTATGGTGCTCATCATTTCTCATTGTGTCATTGGGGTTCAAATGAAGTAGCAAAAACTTCTATTAAGAATCCCAAGTGGTTGGATGAGCTTCAAAAAAAGCAGCAACTCATTGAATTGGTAATGAAATTTAACTTGTTCATTTTTATGTATGCAGATTTTTGTTCTTGTTGCTAATGTATTTTTAAAATTTCACCCCAGGATACAGTTATTCTGGCAATTAATTGCACTGCTGCTGCTAAAAGAATTTTCGAGAGACAGGTGATCACAAGGAGATCCTTGAGCCACCTCCCCATATTTTCCATGTATACACTCAAACTATTGATGCACCATCTTTTGCACTCTTGCTCTTCAGGCTCTGATGTTCTATATCTTCTGACTTTTCAGGTTTAATGTTATCATGGGTCATCTGTTTTCCATGCTTATGGCTTCATTTTCCACTGTGTTTTATATTGTTCTTCAGTTTGCTCAAACACATTTTAATTACAAATCAGAATCGTGGATTTGTGTGACATCAGCAAACATATTCAGGACTGCATGGAAAAATATCCAAATCCATTGCTGTCATATATTATATTGGCCAATCTTTCTTCAGGAGAATGACCTCAGGTAATATGAAGTTTTAGGCACAATATGTTACCTGTCTGACTTGTGACAGGTTTCAAATTTGGAGATATCATTTAGGTCCAAACTTTGTTCCCTTTTCTGTTCTGCCTCGCTGACAGCAAATTGGGATAGGCTTAGTAGCTTTAGAGAATAATTTCTGTCCATTAGCATTGATATTATTCTTCCACTCACTTTGGGCTTGGCCCTCTAGGATAGATTGTGACCGGCCGGACCTAATCTCACATAATTGATAAGACCTTGAGAGAACCATATTACAAAAGCTAGCTATTGTAATTGGAGAGTTCAAGACCTTATAGACCCTGCACTGAAATCTCATACTTTTGATGTGGGACTTAAGTCACCTTGGAGTTGGATCCTAACAATTACTGTGTTATTTTTTGACCAGTATGTGTCTTTTAAAATCAAATGTTTAGTTTTCTTTGTTGCAACAAATTTTCACTGTTCATGACCATCTGTAACCTTTTATATTATTTTTCTGTTTTTCTCCATGTTTAACACCATTCTTTTGTGTGCAAAGGTCATGCTCATGTGTTGAATATGCAGAGAAAGCTGCAATGCATCGACATTCTATGTGGTCAACATTTGTTGTTGATGTTCTCCTGGGAAACTTGGTTGGCTGGCCACTGTTATATCAATCAGAACCCATTTGTTCGTCAGTTTTGAGTTTTAGCCATGGATTTTCCACATTTTTGCGCTCAGGGTGTGTTTGGTTAATGGGAAACCCTGCAGGCTTCAAGTTGAATGCTGAGCTGGCAGGAGTACTTGGCGTGGGTTCTTTGAATGCCATCCAAATATGGTCAACTCTTTGGATATTTGTGGGTTTCATCTCCAATTATATCATTCAAGGACTTGCTATTTTAGGAATTCTTTGTGGGTTCACTGCTCTTGCTGCTTTGATCATAGACATGATTACATTGGCAACATTACATATTTCAACTCTTCATTGGTTGATTTCACTTGTTTATTCATCACAGATACAGGCACTAGCAGCTTTGTGGCGGCTTTTCAGGTACCAAATACTGGTTCCTTTTAAGATGATTAGCTGAATGTAGGGAAGTAAATTGAATGAGAATTTTTTTTTTTTTTTTGGATAAAAAATTGAATGAGAACTGACCACCATAATTTGGTCTTTGTATTAAAAAAATAACTTTCCAAGTTAATTGGTTTTTGACAATTTAATAAGTTTTTCACTTAAGAGTTTGTTGTACATGACACAAGTTTTTTGAAACAATTACAAGGTGGATGTACATATACTTACCAAGTAGATATTATTAAGGTGGTATTGTGCATCATATTTTTACTTTTCCTAATGAGAACCATGCTTAAATGTGTGTGTGTTAAAAGGAAAAACATTGGCATTGAGTTTAGGGAGCAAGTGTCAATTGCAGCTGGCTGTTAAGAAGTTGAAGCATTTGTAAATTTGAGGGTAACTTATTATAGAAGTGGAGATCATGAGAGTCCTTTGTATGTTTTGAGTCATCATATTGGCTGCACTTCTCCATTTGTGGTCCAGTATCCTTTGGAAGAATAGTTGTTGTAGATACACAAATATTTTGTATACATGCTCTTCTTTCTCAACTCTTTTCATGGAGTTGCTGATCATTTTGGCAGGGGCCGGAAGTGGAATCCTCTTCGTCAAAGGTTGGATAGCTTTGACTACCATGTGAAGCAACATATTGTTGGATCTCTTTTATTTACACCACTTTTACTTCTGTTACCAACTACTTCTGTTTTCTATATATTCTTTAGTATCATGGATACAACCATTAGCCTCATCTGTATATTGCTTGAAGTCACTATTTCGGTAATTCATGCTACACCTTATATCAAGATATTTCTTTGGTTGGTGAGACCAGGGAGATTCCCTTCTGGGATATGGTTTGAAATTTGTGGTTGTCAGAGTACTGTTTCTCCAAAGGCTAACCTTGCTGATGAAATGACCTCTTCCAAGGAATCATTGTATCTGAAGAATTTCAATCGGAAAAATTCTAGTATTTTGGTCTCAGTTCTCCACAGCAACTATTTGAGCATAGGTGAGGTCTGGGCTATTACATGTGGGCTCACAGTGATGCTTGTTTGTTTTCTTCTTTTTGGTTGTCAAGATATATGTCTCATATGTTGCTTAATTGTGAAATTTATGCATGGCATACTGGCATTACGTGGGAAATGCGTAGAATGTTTGATCAAAATGTAATAGACTTGCTCTATTACCCTTTGCTTGGTTCAAGAGAAAACAAGACGAAGGAAATTGGAGGGAGAGAAAATGGACAGAAAATTTGGTTTTCTCTTGCTTAGATAACAAGAGAAAATGGGAGGAAAGAAAACTTTATGGTGAGTCCGACCAAAAAAGTTTTCTCCCCAAAGATGAGAAGAAAATGGAGAGTATAATTTAATTATAAATTTACAATTTTAACCTTATATCATTTTTTTCTATTATAAAAGAAAAGATAAAAAGGTAATTTTAGACAGTCTACATTTTCTTTCCTTCCACTTTTCTATCAAACCAAGCAACAATAGGCAAAATACTATTTTCTCTTCCTATCCAAGCAAAGTGTTAATGTTTGGGGGCTTTTACTTGAAGAATTTGGACATATAATATTGAGTCTTATCTGTGATGATATGTATCGTAGTAAACTAATAAATCAAACAGTTGTGATCTGCCTTTAGTTTTGTTGTAGCAAGTTCCTCTGCGTGGTTGCATGTTGAAAGATTACTCAACATTGTAGACACAGACATCAAATATTTCTTGAAAATAAATCTTAAGGCTTTGCTGAAATTTCAATTCTGCCATCAGACTTCCTTCTCATGATTGTGATCGCTTTGTTCTGGGAGCAGTAACAATTTGCATTACATGTCACTGCTGTATTTGTGGATATACACATTATGTGTTTACTTCAATGGATTGCATTTCAGGAGAAGTTATCTTGCCACACTACAAACATGCCTTTCCGAGGATTTCTAGGTCATCCATCTCCTCAGTAGCATATGGGATCCTCATTGGGCAAAGGTGAGATATCCTGATGCTAAGTTGCTCTTGTGATTTTCATTATAGATGCTCCTTCCTGTTTCTCTTATTCTGTTTAGTAACACTTTTTCCCAACCAATTTTTGTTTTCTTTTTACTCATTGGCCAGAATGTCATCTATGCGGGGAACTCTTCTTCCTTCACCGATGCCATGGATGCACTTGCGCTACAAAGAGTATTGGCGCCTTTGCCATGACTCGCTCATTGCATGCTTCCGATGATGACGGCCTTAAGTCAGGGAGTGTTTTTTTGTTTTCTTTTTGGTGTGGGTTGTGGGTACAACTACTAGCTCAGGGATTTAGTTCCGCTGATTTCATCCAACTGTCTTTTCTCCCATGCTAGCGTCTTTTTCTAGTTTCCATGGGTTAACATTGAGAATTCTTCATATTAGTTCAGCCCTAATTCAGCATACCATGTGTTCCAACTCTTCCAAGAATGGTACAGTTGCCAATTTTTTGCCTTCACGATACTGAGAGAATGATGTGTGCTTTAGAAAATTGCTTTTTGATTTTTTTTGGTTTTTTTTTCTTTTTTCTTTTTTTAGTTTGTAAATCTGTTGTTTTATTCTTATGATTTACCATATATGGTCTGCTATTTGGTCTTCACTTATTCACCGTTGAATGAAAGCATTCTTACTGCTACTGTTTCTTGAATTGGATCAAATTCTTGATATTCTATAGCATAATGTCATAATGAAAAGATCAGAAGCAGCTATGGCTACAATTTGGCCCTTGCCTCCCATGTAGACCAAAAAAATGTTGCCCATTTGATAAACTTAGTTCAAGACCAAGTACTTTGGTGAAATCCGTGACTGTCTTAACAGGTTATTCATGCTTGTATCAGATTTTGATGTAATTCTTGAAGGAAGAAATTACCTAACCATTTGAGGTATCCACGAAGTTTGGACCATTAGGGAAAAGTTGCCTGGGGTAATTTTTTAGCTAGTGAGTTGTAGAATACTTTAGTGTTAGTATGTATAAATAGCATGAAAGATCATATGGGTTGGTGTATCGGCTAGCCACTCGAAAATTTATCAATCATTTAGCGATGTCTATTGTACTATTTTTTCTCACCCTAAAAGAAGTGCAGTCTCACCATTCCTCCAACGAGAATGTCCCAAAGTCTTCTAACTTGAAGGTGGATTCTTGGGTGCCCTCTGGGGAACCTTACCCTTCTACTTAAAAAGAATGTAATTTAACATTATATTAACTTAAAAATTGTTAAATAATTATGAGAATGTTCGCAATGATATTTTAATTTATATTTGGTTATATAGTTTTTGTAATTTTTATTTTCAAAAATTGAATCCCTAAATTATATGGTTATTTAGGGTTTTTTTCAATTTTTTTTAGTTCAAATTTGAGAATTCAAATTTTTAAAATAAAAATTAGAAAAATTATATAACAAAACATAGATTGAGGTATCATTATGAATATTCTTATGATTGAATGAGAGGGTATGGGGTATGGTGTCCTGGTAGCATCGAAGAACTCACCTAATTTGAATTCTTGGACACATTGGAATGTGAAGTGTACTGTTGTCTCATTGGTTATGTGCAACCGCTGGTTTGGTATCATAGATTCTTTGGTTCCTACCATCATGGGGCCAGAAATGATGCCACATGGTTCTGTGCCAGAGGCATGGTGATGATTCTTGAATTCGATGCTCTAATAAGGGTGTGTTCAGATTTTTACCATTGCAGTTTTGACCGCTATGCTGTAACAATGTCCATTGCTGTGTGGCTGGTTATGCTGCTGTAAATCTGGTTGTTGTAGGGACTTCTATTGTTGTCTAGGAGCTGGAAATCAAGCCTCATCATCTAGTGTATAAGGCTAGGTGATGATATTTGAGGTCCTTGTTCACATAGGGGTGCTGTTAGTTTGGATTTCTACCAGTATGTACTTAGTTTTGAGTGGTCTTTGGTGATTTGTAGTTGCTCTGGCGTGTGGAACTTAATTTTCTTTGCTGTGTGCTGTGGCACATGCTGGACTATGCAACCTTCACCCATCCAAATTTTGGGCTTGGTGAAGTGTGTAACTCAAAAAAAAAAGAACCCACCTAATTTGAATGTAAAATCTTCTGAATTTACCAAGTTAACCGAAACAACAAGTAATGTTTCTGGTAAGTAGCTAAGTATAGCACATTTTAGATTTTAGTATGTAGTGTTTCTGAATTAAGGATGCATTATCAACTTATGTTGCATTATTTTTTAGCACTAATCTCGTAACTAACAAAGGCATACTTTGAAGTTTTTAAAGCTAGTGCCATCTCTTTTGTTGGAGCACTCTTAACACATGATCTGATGAGGTCATATGGGGATATTTGATACCAGCCTAAGAAGTTATGGCTTTCATTCTAAACATCAAAATTGTGTTGAATACAAACAAATGCAACTTCACGAGAGCAACCCAACCGAACAAACTGAATACCTAACCCTCTCATTCTTTATCGCTGGCTGACGTGGACGGCTAACTCCCTCCCACTTATTTCTATGCACAAAACCAAAATACACCATATCGACAAAAAATATATAATAATAATAATAGGGAAGGGAATAAATGACAACAAAGGGGAAAAGGATAAAACTAATTAATCACTAAGATAAGACAGAAAGTGTAACGGCCTGACGGGGCAATAAAGGCATTCAATAAATCGGATCCAGAATGGAACAGTAAGTAGTGCTGCTTTAATTTGAGAGTATTTTGAAAGGGAAATTATTACTATGAAATAATGCGAGTGTCACTTTCCCACATTAACCTACCAAAATGATGTGCGCAACAATACAAATCAAATGCATAAACAAGTTCACGGGAATGCTATAGACCATTCAGGAAGGATTCCCGTGGTTCTTTGTTTTGTATAAAAAGACAAGGCAGAGAGGGGGGTAAGAGGGTTAGTGTATGGTGCTTCCCACTTCTTCTATCACTCTCCTTTTGAGTTTGTTACTCTGATCTGAGGGAGCACTGGGAAAACCCACATGTGAATCCACATGCGAGGTGGCCACATGTCCTTTTCATGCTACTACCGCTTCACATGAAGGAATTTCATCAGCACACAGTTTTAAAGGCTGTTCAATTGTTTAGTAATCCCTTTGTTATAAGCTATGGATTCACTTGTTTGTAGTTAACTCAATTGCTTAATATTATTACAATCCCGCTTTTGTGGTTGAATTACGACACTCAATTTTTTAAAACTGTAATAGAGTTTATTTTAAAATTGTTAATGGGTCATCCACAAATATTCAGTCATGTAAACTTTACGCTAAGCCTCACATTATTTATAGATAAGATTAAGATAACTTTTATAAGATCAATGCAATGTTCTCTTCCTAAGCAATGTGGGGCACTAATACTTATAACAGGTTTTTTTTTTTTAAATTATGTATTGACCCTTTTCAGCATTTGCCATGAGTTCATCCACGTTGATAGTTGCCATTTCATAATAATTCAAGACAATAAATGTAATAAGATAACTTTTCCAATTCTATGCTATTTGAACGTCAGGGCCGGACATCTTGAGTAAACACCTCCTCCTACCACCAAATGCTTTATCTTTTAATGATGTTTGCTCTTTATGTCTAATTTTAATGTATAAATAACATTACTCTTTGATGAACTACTTTGTTAAGAACGAATTATCGTTCTGATGTGGAAGTGTAGGGAAATATATGCTTAGAATTGTCATTTTTGGAAGGCAAAAGTTTGGACTTTTTCTAACTAAGAACAATAAGTCAATAATAGCCTTGCATTGATCCACATTTCATGCAGATTAAAAAAATAAAAAGGACAGAAATTTCATCTGCCTATAATTACACATACCCCCACAGGCCCTTGAAGATCACACTTCAGATAACTTTTCAGTGTTTCTCTCTCTCTCTCTCTCTCTCTCTCTCTCTCTCTGTTTCTTTGTGGACTGCCACTGTGAGCAATGGCCAGAACACTAACAATAATTATGCTCTTCTTCCTAGTTACAATGCTGCTTCTTCCGCTAGAAAACCATGTAAGCCAACAAAACTCTTTTAGTTTCTCTGTCCCCTTTTTCTGATAACACCAAAGATCAGCCTCATTATATGCTCTGCATTGCTGCTTCCACTTGATTTTTCTTTTCTCCGCAAGAGTTTCTTTTTTGGTTGTTTCTAGTTCAAGTTAATGTGGTTTGTTTTGACCAGCAATGGCAACGAAACAATCATGTTTAGGGAAAATCGAATCGAAGCGAGGCATTGTTTATAAGTATAATACTACACAGCTAGAAAAATAATAATGCCACATTTTTTTCGATTGAACTGGTGGTGATTGTTAGATAAAGTAAAAATGATATAACCCACTAGTTCATCTAATGGTCAATAAATGTGTGGCAATGGAATTTGGTTAGAACTTCT
The DNA here is from genome assembly GCA_003254905.1 of Nissolia schottii. NCBI lineage: Eukaryota > Viridiplantae > Streptophyta > Magnoliopsida > Fabales > Fabaceae > Nissolia > Nissolia schottii. The sequence continues at coordinate 554,123 of QANU01042752.1, forward strand.
AACTCTACAATTTTTCATAAATAATAAATAGTAATGCCTATTGCTTTGTTTATATGGTTTTACCATGCATTGCATTTCATATTTTATTGTAACTAATTGCTTTGGCATTATAACACTATGAATTATAAAATTTATATATATATTTATGTAAGTCACCATAATAGTTAATGCTTTCAGGCTGAGATTGTTGCTACCACCACCACTGAGGCTCCAGCTCCGCAGCCTACTAATATAAGCACCACTCACTTTCCCAATGTGAGACTTTGCATATAAATTCAATCTGCCTAAATGATTTATACTATGTCAGTGATTTCATTTTATGTTTACTTCATGTTTTCTTGTGTTTTCAGCATGGCATAACTGAAGGCAGCCTTCAACCACAAGGTGATAATAATTAAGGACATGTAATCTGATGATCAAAGCAGCTTTTATAAAAAAGAAAAAAAAAATAACCAGACCAAAATAAGTTTTATTTGTTTATTTTTAATTCCTGAGAAGTCAAATCCTATTAAGATGCTAAAACTCACGCAGCTGATTAATGAGTTGATCAGTTCTAGCCCAATTGGCGTTATTGCCCCCCTTTCTTAGAGGTTATGGGTCTCTCCAATATAACCAATAGAAAATTGGAATTTATCAATGGCACAATAGTTGTCATTTATCAGTTTTCTTCGAGATTGACTTAAATTTTTCAACAATTTTCGTTTTTTACCATTTGTAATTTTTGAAGAATTTTGATGATGAATTTAAATTAAAATGGGGGGTACATTTTGGTGCATGCGTGAAACTATATATGCAGAATGTGGGCCACGGTGCACAGATAGATGCTCAAAGACACAATACAAGAAGCCGTGTTTATTCTTCTGCCAAAAGTGTTGTGCGAAGTGCTTGTGCGTGCCCCCTGGAACTTATGGCAACAAGCAAGTTTGCCCTTGCTACAACAACTGGAAGACCAAAAGGGGAGGACCAAAATGCCCCTAAATCAAAGTCTTCAAACTTAGTAACACCCTCATCATGTACAATTAACCATCCATGTAACTGCAATAATCAAATTAATTACCTTTAATTTTATCATGTTTGTCTTTGTGTGCCCTGAGATTCTGCCTCAAGGAGTAAGACAGACACAAATTTCTGCATTGAACTTGTAGTCAAATCCCTCCCTAGAAATAGGTATACGAGGCAGGCACTAGGAAGGTATACAATGCAAATAATGTGTGTCTTGTTATGAAACATTTATATTACTCTCCCTACTTTAAATTTACTGTTCAACATTTCACAATTTAGTGTTTTAAAATATAAGTCTAATTGACATCTCAAGGTAATAATTCTTTTTCCTTCTACTTTAATAATGTCTTTTGTATTAATGATCCCGTGTAATTCTATTAAAGAGAATATTAAACTATTAAACTCATTAAAAAAACTATTAATTAAATACATGAATACAGGTATTCAAAGAATTTTGTATTATACTGCCAACAATATTTAGTTTCTCCCCCCTTAATTCTTGTGTTAATATATAGTAAATGAACAGTTAATAGAGTTAATATTTTTTTATGCATATCAGTAAAAGTATTTTGACACTTACCCTTTAGTAGTAATAATAATATATGATTAAATGATGATATAAAAATATTTTATCCCGTCATTGTTTTAAAATTAGTCTCTTAATATATTATGCATTAGAGAAGCAACTAGCGCGTTGTGTATACATGATTAAGTTACATAGCAGAGTGCAGAAGCAAAGGAACCTTATCTCTGAGGCATAAAGTATAAATTCTTCCACGCGACGAGGGAAACAATGTTTCTGGACCACAAAGGGAATGTTTTGAGTCCTGCTAAATGTACACCTCCAAATATTACAACTGAATTGTTACCTACATAGGATCCATCTTCCATTTTTCCATTGTGTGCATCCAACTCTATTGCTGTGCACAAACCCACTTCAAGCACCTGCTCAAGAACTCCCTCCCCTGCTCGGACACGAACCCCGGAATCTCCGGCGCCTCGCCGGAAAACCCGACCCGATAAATCACCGAAAAAGGGTCGTCGGCGCCGTGCCACGGCGGCTTCCCGGTGATCATCTCGAGGAGGGTGCACCCCAGAACCATCATGAAGTTTAAATGTAATAGTAGATGATAGAGGTGTAGGGGATGGCTTAGCCCCAACAATATCAAACTTATCTAAGAGATTCCTGATGAACTTGTGCTGAGATAGGAATTTAGTGGGAATTAATTTAACTCCAAGAAAATAGTGAGGATTGCCAAGATTTTTCAGAGAGAACTTGTGTGACAAGGCCTCAATAAACTTGTTAAGAAACCAAGTGTTGTTTCCTGTAATCAATAAATCATCAACATAAGCCAAAAAGTAAGCTTGAATGCTATGAATATAAAATATCCTAATATGAAATAACTGAAGAATATACTTCACGGCAATGTGAAGCTCACAAAAAGTCCAAACTGTTGAGATCTACTAAACGAGCGGCATGTCTTCGTCAACGAGGTTGATGAGGGGTGAGTTATTGCTTAGTGAATGATAAACCTCATAGCAACATAAGAAAGTTCGTAACCATGACATGCAGATGCAGTACCTAATATATAACAATATGAAACATTCATAATATAATAATAGTAATAATAATAATAATATTCCGAATAATGAGACATTTCTAGTTAACTTTCACATATGACAATTTTCGATTATTGCCTCATTTGGTATGACAATTAATATATCCCAAGTTCAAACAATTTTTACCATTGGGTTATACTTGCCAAGACCTGTTTTTACTTATGGACAATTATAGGTAGTCAACAAAAATAATACGTGTAAGCTGGACAAGTTGATCAACAAAAATAAACTAAAAAAAAAAACAAAAATAGTCTGTATGCGAACCAGCCTCCAGACCTCACGGGTTGAATCCGTTAACCCTCAATTTACATGGACTAGGCCAAAAATCTGGTCCTTAACATTGCGGATTGAATGGTTCGATGGCCAATCCGCAAGCTTGGGCCCTATGGCCCCGCCTTTAGTGGTTTAGTGTGTAGCCTACAACAATTATTTTTATTTTTGTAACCACGTAGTTATGCTATAATTATCATTGTCATCTGATATATTTATTATTTAAAATGTGTAGTTTTTTTCCGTGCATTAGTGCGAGTTACTACTCTAGTAATTAGTAAAAATCACTTGATAAGTCGCATGCTCATTTTTGCGTTTTTTGCAATTGGAAATAATGTTAGCTGTTAGGACTCTTAGCTTAATTATTCAGTTAGTTTAACTCAGTTAGGAGTCTGTCTATTAGTTAGTTATGCCACTTGTATATGTCAGTTACTTTCTGTTCTAACTGATCCGCAGAGTAAGAACCTCTTGCCCATATAAATATCTCACACATGACTATGAATGAATCACGCCATCATTTGCAACACTTCGCAATTCTGTTAAATGGCTTACGTAGAAGCTCAAATTCTCAAGTTTGCTCCACTCGTGTTAAAAAGAATATTGAGAAATTTGTAGATGTTCTTAGAAGAGGAGGTTTCTCTTACTTTGATCTATTTACTGTTTGACACGTCAATTGGTGATTAATGGAATAAAGGAAGTAATGTATCAAGCAATAAATCAAATAATACATGAATATACCTGTTCCGAAGTATACACCTCGGTCCACTCTCTAGATCCTGGAGCTTCAAGGTCTCTGATGAGGTCTCTGGACTCGAGTTGCAGTGGGTACCTGCAAACACTCCAACACTCAAGTAAGCAAGGGTTTAAGGGAGTTTAGTGAGTGATAATTAGATGATCTTTCATACCTATGGTATGGGTTATTATATAGTTGGGGTGGTTGAGGTTCTTCCGCGTGTCGTGGTGGTGGAAGAATATCTCGTGTCCGCGTGTTGCGGTGGGAGGAGAGGATCTCGGAGCCGTTGAGCCCGAGAAGGTGGGAGGAGGAGAGGATCTCGGAGCTGTTGAGCCTGAGAAGGTGGGAGCAGAGGATCTCGGAACCGTTCGAGGGCTCGCGAGTGGCCAGGCGAATTGGACCGGTCCGCGGACTTTGGGTCCGGATCTTGGAGGTGGCTTAGGATGGGTCTTTATGACCGAGTCCGTAACAATACTTTTTCTCCAAGAACATACAAGAAATTTTCCTAAACTAATCTAAATGATTCATCACCAAATAGGCAACTTCCAAATTACTTCTCAATCTTGCATAAATAATTAATTTTTTTTTCATAATTGGTTTTTGAACTGAAATATGATGATTGATGATATGCTACTAAGCAAGGTAGAGGGGTGTGTGGTTCACGAAATTGTTTTTCAATTATTTCAAGTATCTTTAGAAGTATTTGGTATACAAAGTATTTGTTACATGCCGTTGTGCAGCGGTAGTGGTTTAACAACGACCGGTGGTAGTTTAGTGTCAGATTTGTTTGTCTATTGAGATAGACACAAAATTTGTGTATTTTATGTACTTCTGTTTTACTGGGACATAGGGACACAAATTTTCAGATTAGGATAATGTATTTTTTTCTATTAAATTAATGCAATAAGAATATTTAAGTCATTTGGAGTGTATTTTCTGTCTTGTCTATATATTAAACCAAACAAGATGTACAAATACTTGTACACTGTCACCAAACCAAACAAAATACAAGATTAACTTGTCCTCTAATTTTTTTTAATGTCTCTGTCTTCTTGTATCTGTATTTTTGTCATGTCTCAGCAACCAAACGCAACTTGATTGTCTAGCGACGGCCAACAATGGTTAGATAATTGTTTGATGTCAACCAGCGATAATTTGACATTATTTTCATTGTTTCCTTCAGAAATTTAAAAAAGAATATTCACAAAATTGAGAGAACTAGGTTGACGGTCACTGATAATACCGGAAATTGAGCAAACTATTGAGAGATATATGATGCTACTTGATTGTTTTTGCTCTATGCTAGACCCGAATTAATTATGCAAAATTATATGCGCTTATACTAGTGGGTTGTGATCAAAGTTGGGTGGACAGAATCAGTACGTCAATGGGATGCAACATTGGCTCTATTCCTTTTGTGTATTTAGAGATCTCCATTGGGGCGAATCTGAGATTTGTAAGTACATGGCAACCGCTGATTGATAAAATCGAAGATAGATTGAGGATGTGGAGGACCAAATATATCTCTTAAGCTGGGAAAGTTGTGTTGATAAAAAAAAATGTGATAAATAACCTCCCGCTATACTAGTTGAGCGAGCATATTCCAAATGCCTAAACAGGTGCGACAAAAATCACAAGCCAAAAGGAAATTGTGGAATCCCGCTAATTATGTGGAGTCAGTTACAATTACCAAAGGAGCTTAATTGGTGGTTTAGGCATGGGTGATTTGGCCACAAAAAATTGAGCCCTTGTGTTCAAATGGTGGTGCCGTTTTGCGAAGGAGGAGGACTGCTCATTTTGGAAAAGTATAGTAGGCCAAATTGAATCTCTTGGTCTGGTACTTTGTGTGCTTTTGGAGTCTTTTATCCATTTCGGGTGAGCTCGTTTAGCAGGCTGGCTCCTGTGAGTGCGTATGATAGGGTGAGGTTGTTATTCTTATATCTTTTGGAGTTATTGCTACGTGTGTGTGCCTACTTAGTGAAGTCTGAATATATGGTGGTTATAGATTAGGTTAAAACACAAATTGGTTTGTCAAGAGACACTAAAATTAAGAGAGAATCGACCCAACAAATTGATGGCATTCAGGTTATAATAACTGTAGGTTGTAATAACTATGAGGGACAAATTGTTTATAAATAAGAGTGATTTTCCTAAGTTTTAGGGGGTCTCAAGGAAGTCACACTCATAAAATACCTCTAACATCGATCCATCGCATTGACATTGTGTTTACCGAAGAAGAAGGATGCTAATTGTGTTTACTAAAAATATAAGACTTTTTAAGTTTATAATGATATTTAATGTATTGAAAACTAAAAATTTCTTTTGCTCTTCTTTAATTAAAAATAAAATCCTAAATTTAATATAATCAATTATTAACATAAAAGAAAACATAAAATCGTTAAGTTAATCATAGTGTTACTCTTGGAATAATTCAGCACAAAAGTTAGGCTGTGTATGTGGAAGCAAAATGTTTCAATTTTTATTTTTATGCATGATAATTGATAGCTGATAAGCAGACAGATACCATGGAAATTGGAAAGGTAGGATTGCCTTTCAGCCATGATCTAATTTTCCATAAGTTGGTTTTGTTAGGTGGCACCATCTTGCTAACTACCCATGACCCCATCATCATGCATATGAAAAAAGTAAACTAGATATTTTTATACAACTCTTGGTCCTCCTTCATTCTTCTTCTGACTCTAGAAAACTATGTCTATAACCAACCAAGGCTGATATGGTCGGTTCAAATTGGCAATTTAATAGAATTGGTGGGCTAAAGATTCAGATATAGATTATAAAATATATCCAATACTATTTTCATATTTTTCAACTTTTTGTAACCATATACAATTTCAATCTCTTATAAATTCTTTTGGTGCGTAATCTTTATATAAAATTTGATTCAATCTTCTTACTTATTATATAAATAATAGACTTACAATTCTTACTTACACCAAAACTAAACTTTGAAAGACGAATTCATGAACAAACTAACAGAGTTAATTTTTTATAAGCAAATAAGTTATAGTTTTCCTTTAGAGAAAAGGTATGTTCTTTTTATAGCATCAAAGGATACTTATATTCTCTATAGGATTGTTGCGGCATATATCATAATAAGATGATACTAATTTCTTATTCTAGTTTATTCTAGTTCTAGAATAGGATCTCATTCAGTATGACCCTTACCAAATTCGTTTTACACAAAATAAGATATAGTTAATAAGGTTGTTGATTTGATGATTAATAATAAACACGTGCAGCATGAGCTACAACGTAATAATTTGGAACTATATATATTGATTTTAAGGGCTTGAATTAATTACTTTAACCAAAACGAAAAAGCAGAAGCATATTCGTGGCATATTCGCATTCTGTTCTAGAAAGAGGCTTTCAGCGTGTGATGCACGCCGTGAAGCTAGGCATGTTCATGTTCCCCAAAGTTGAAAATTCATATATTAATTATTATGTGACTGTTCTCTTAAGGTGTTGCAATAGTCAATAGTCATATTCTTTGAAACGTGATGGCCGAAGCAAGCCACC
>QANU01042752.1:562055-611612 GCA_003254905.1 Nissolia schottii
GGGGGGGGGGGGGCAGAAGAACAATTCAAAAAGCTTCGGATCCGTCGTCTTGATTCATCCAATTAGCCATCCAAGAAACCTTGTTGTCAATAAGGGGTGGTTGTTGTTGCCGCCTCTTGCTGCTGTGACTAAGAACAAGGGAAGAGGTAGAAGCCGCCTTGACCAAGCTCCTAGGCTGTTGGTGCTGTTGGCTGTGAGGATCTTCGGTGGCGATGACGTCACCACCAGTTGGGGTTTGGAGAGGAAGAGCCGTGGGCTTGGAGGCCGGAGAAGAGGAAGAAGGTTTTGGATAGAAGAGATCGGTTGGGAAGAAATTGTATTGTTGAAGGCCAGCCATAAGAAGAATATTGAGAGTATCTAACTTTGTTGCAACGAAATGTTTGTGTTGGGACTTGGAATTTATAGACGCGCAATGAGAGAGAGAGAGAGGGTTTTATGTGTTGGTGGGCTTGAGAATGCATTTCCTTGGAGAAGGGGTAGGTGCTAATGTGTGGTGTGTTGTGTGCCATACTTGTCGATGTTTACAATTTTACAATGTGCGTTTCGCACTTTTCTTACTGTCTCTTTGCCCAATAAAGTATTTTATTTTTGTTTTCATTTTTTTCCCCCTCTTCCGAGGTATCCACTGCATGAAATAATGATTTGGCATACACTTGTTGGATAGATTTTAAAACTATTCCATGCTTAAGACAAAGATTGAATCCTCCACACTTAGTTTAAAAAAAAAGAATTTTTTTTTTATCTCATCTCAACTCCTGTGATTACCCAATAACATCTTCATAGATTACAACTAAAATTTATATACAAAACATATACAAAATTTTGCATTTTAAAGACACTGGTTAAAGAATTGAAAAATAGAAAATTTAAAGGTTTCGGCATATTTAATGTATTAGAAAATTTAGTTAAGAGCTAATAACTTAAATGACATCTTCTCTAATCTTATAATATATCTAGTTCTATAAATAAAAAGAATAATGTTAAACTTTTTTAAATAACCTATAATGTATCTCACTAACACATCATCTATAATAATAATAAAAAAAAAAGCATTCAACATCAAAAAATTTAAAATTTTAATTTTTCAATATTTTTTAATTATTTAACAAGTACTCTAAAAAATACTTACCAGCCAAACTCAGTAAAAATCACAATAATCATTACACTTACCATTTCTCTTTTAATTTTTTCAACCTTGATTTGGTAACATATATTTTCTTTTAAGAATATGGATTTTTTTTCCAACTTTCATTTGGAGTTCTTATTATTAATTTCTATAATTTTATTTATGTATTTAGTTTGATTTTTAGTAAAAAAAATTAATTGCGAAAATTAAACCATGCCTCAAATATTTATATGAAGACAATTACTATACATAAAAGACAATTATATAATAATAATAATAATAATAATAATAATAATAATAATAATAATAATAATAATAATAATAATAATATTAACAACAACATAAAGTTAAGTTTATCATGAATCCTACCCATGACATCATATCAACCAATTAATTTTATTTTTAATATCTATGTATTTATAATTATAAGAGTTTTCAATGAATGATATCATGTCATGTATAGAATATATGGTGAACCCAAGTCTATATTATCATTACTTACACAAATTATTACAATAACCTAATTTTCAAACTTTCTTATAAAATAGAAATAGTAAATTATGAGTGGAGATTACGCTACCTAGAAGTGTTAAAAAGGATTGACACTCGACCTTCTTCACTACAATTTGGGCTACCTTAAGTCTACGAAAAATAATATTTTTGAAGGAAAAGATGTGTGCTTGGAGGATACAATGAGAATAACTGAATTTTGGTTAATTGAGTGGAAGAAGCTATGACAAATACAGGGCAATACAATTACAGCTATTTGATAATGATGTTGACTAAGCTCTAACATCACAAGCATACTTAATGACGACAATGGGTGCACAATAGTCCTTTTTTTTATTCAAGCACTAATAGAAAAACACTGTCGATAGATTTTACCAGTGGATATATCTATAGATGTTACCAGTGAATTTTATGCTTTCAATCTAACGGTAAATGTTTTTCACAAGTCTTTTGTTAAATATCATCATATTTATTGGAGGATAATTATCCGCTAATATATATTGGCATGAATTGACTCCAACACGTTACTGGCGGATATATATCCACCGGTAAATATTGAATTATACATTAGTACGATGAGAATAATATCTGCTAGTAATAGTTTGTTTGTAATAAATTTAGTGTTTAGGATTTAAGGTTATTAAATTTATGATTTATATTATTCTTTAGTAAACAATCATGTCATAGCAAGACACCGAAATTGTAATTACGATGTATCTAATGTAGCTAATGCATTATCGATGATCTATATGTCGTTGGATACTTCCTGACACAAAATCCACTGGAAACGCTAAAATCCGACGGTAAATTGACAAAATCCAACGGAAAATTGACAAAATCCGCCACTAAATCCATCAGTAGAGAGTGTTTTTCTAGTAGTGAAGTGCGCTTTTCTCGGGGGCTATTGGGTCTTGTAAAAGTGTTGAAGAGGGCCTAAAAGGTGCACTTTTCTCTTTTTGGGTTCCCTTAAATAGTTTCGGGAGGAGTACTTTTTTTACTCCCTTAAAAATCAAGGGGTTTGTGGTTTGTCCCCTTAGGTGTCTCCTAAAAAAGTTTTTAATGAGATTTTTCTTGCCTTAGCCAAGCATTATTGAGCCAGAAGGGAGGGTAACCATGCTTATACTTCTTTTTTCTGACATTGTTTTGTCAATAAAAGAAGGTGATATATTTATCTATAAAAAGAAACAGAAATAACAAATTACACGAGAAAATGACAACAAACAATTAAAAATAAATTACAATATTGTAGAAAATTAACTCCAAAAGACTCAGCTTTCAAAAATAGAGGAGAAAATGGAACTAAAAAAACCTAACAACAATGTCAACCACAAAACCACAAGACGAAAAACAATACAAATCACAAACTAATAGAAATTTTCTCAAACACCGACTAGGCATACAACATTTGAATGGTGATCAAGAACCCAAAAACATTAAACATAGAACAAATTGCATAAACAAACAAGAAGATGATGAAATACCTCAAACTAGATTAATAGAAAGTGTTAGACTATATCCTGCCCTAGCACTAAGTATTTAGCTACTCATAGATATAATGAAATTGAATGAAAGAAACATGAAAATGGTAGAAGCGAGATTGGAAGAAGAATAGAGGTCTTGGATTTCTCCCTTGATCTCTGTCTTCAAATTTCACTCTCATAGGGTTTATTTCCCTTTCAAAGCTTTCCATAAATGGAAAAATTGATTCTTGAATCGAAATAGGTTAAGCTCATTTTATACTTGCCCCCAAAATAGCCAATTTATGGTCTAAACATGTGACAAAGGTAGCTCAAAATGCTTGCGCATTCAAAATGATGCTCAAGCATTTTACAACAATAACAAATTATGCTTCTAAGCTCAAAATACTTGAGTGTTCAAAATAATGCTCGAGCATGCGTTTTGTGTCCTGATGAGATTCATGTTTCTGATGGCAAAATGCTTGAGCAGTCAAATGTAATGATCAAGCGTTTTCTTGCTTTCTTGATGCTTAAAGACTTCTTTTTGCTATTTTGGCCCCCGAGTACTTCTCTTGGCTACGTCTCCTATTGAAGCTCTTAACTTGAAATCAATGAACAAAGCCCTAAAAATGCCTAAGATACATGATGTTATCCGAAAACTACCCAATTGAAACTAAATCCAATAGTGAACTAAATGAAATAAAACTATAGGAAAAAGTAATGGTTAGTTCCTAACTATATGCAAAACTCAAGAAAAAATAACTCTTATTGAAGAATTATCACTTTGTGACACTTCACTTGAAGATGTTTCACTCGATCATGGTGTCCCATGTCGGTCAAAACCCTCCATAAGTATCCTTCTCCAATTAGTCAACTCTCAATGCAAGCACCATTTGTAATGAGTACAAGTTATTGGGAGCCAAAAACTAGCCATTAGGGAGAACCTAAGTCCTTATAAGGCATCCTATTCAAGGTTGTCGTGAGGCTCATTATAGATTTCGTAGGGAGTATGACTCTCTTGGTGTTATCCTCCTATCAAAGGCAATCCTATTTAGGACTTGCAATTGCTCCATATCCAAGACTTGAACTTTAGAACATTGATTAAGGGGAAGTAATTTAGATCTTTTGAAGTGAAATCCTGACGTTAGAGAAAAAAGTGAGGAGTCTACATCCTTGGTACAGTCAAGTACATTGCGTATGTGCCTCACTTTATTAATTCAAGGGTATTCAAGGAGAAGGAATATTTGCACCCTAGCCGACCATGTATTGGTTTAATTATATTTTTTCTTATAATAAATATTTGAAGTTTAGATATAACTAATATCTAATATATATTTGATAAAAATTTGAAATGTGGTAGTAGAAAAAGGAGGATTCTCTAGTAACCTTTGATATATTTACCATTTCTCACTAAAATTTATAATTTTTTTATTTTTAATAATTTTTAAAACTAAACTTGTCAAATTTTGTTAATCATTTCATATTTTATATGATTTTGGTAAACTTTTAACTCGTCAAATTATTAAGTAAAACCAACTCGGAAGAATTTTAGAGACTCAAAAGATTATTGGACTTTATGATAAACTTTTACATAAATTTTATATTAAAAAGTATTAATGTACCGCATTAAAATATAATTCATGTTAAAACATGAAACAATAACAAATTTTGATAAGTTTAATTTTAAACATTATTAAAAGTTATGATTTTAGTGAGAAAAGATAAATATCCAATAAGGTAACGGAGAATCCTGCAACAACAATAGTAGTTGTAAAAATATATATATATATACACACACATATATATATATATATATATATANTTGAAAGATATGATTTTAGTGAGAAAAGATAAATATCCAATAAGGTAACGGAGAATCCTGCAACAACAATAATAGTTGTGTATATATATATGTGTGTGTATATATATATATTTCTTTTGTAATCAGTTGTAAGTATTCTTCCATCACTAAACTGAAGTTTATATATTAAAATGAAAAACTTAAATTTATATATATCACTTAAGCTTGTTGCATGAATTTGTGGAATAGCAATTGCCAATTGTTCAGGATTGGGGCCACAAGTGAAATCAGTTTGGGCAACCAAATAAGATACTGGGCCCGTAGATACTATTCTTCCAATTTGTGTGGATGTGCACTCCTCTCTCCGTTGACCAAAAACAAAAATATTCCCCTCATACTATTATTTTTATTTTATTTTATAGAACATATAAAGTTCAAACACATAGGGGTATTTGGTAATTTCAATAACCGGGTTAACTAGTTGGAGTGTACATTATCTCCTTTGGTATTCTTGAAGTGACAGGAATGAAAAACTTCGACGAGAATGTAACAATTGCATCCAAGATTTTGCTAAAGTGTAATGAAAAATAAATAAATAAATAAATAAATAAGCATCTAAAAATTTATAAATAGTAATAAAATAAATTATTTTATTAACTTGAATCGTTTGTGTCTTTGTTCATTGTTTGACAATGGAGATAATAGTGCAAAGTGAAAATCAGAGAAAGATAGAATTTGATGAGACGAGAATGTGAAATAAGATTATAGATTTTAAATTAAAAGAGAAAGAATCTTAAACCTGAAAAAATTGGTGACAAGTGAAAACTGAATTTGTGAAAAAAAAAAAGAAAAAATTTGATGGAAAAAACCAGTTTAAAATAAAATAAAAAATCAAATTTTGAGTTTTAACACAATTTTTATAAAATTAGATCCAAAAGTACTTAGTTAACATGATTCGTAGATTGCCAAAAATATTAGTTGGAGGCTTAAACCATCCAACCGCACGAAGGAACTCTCTTATTGTTACCGGTGGTGGATCTAGAACATTAAGTTAGTGGGAGCAAAAGTAAAACAGATAAGTACTATATGTTTTTTTACCTTAGTTAATTGCAAATTTTTCCTGAGAAATATATTAAAAAATATTAAGTAATTAATTTGTTCATGCAAATTCTATTAAAAAAATTAATTTAATCATAACATTTTAAAATTTGACATCAATTTAATTTAATTATTAAATCTCCTTAATTAATCTTAGTTGTCTGATATAACGGTTGAACTAAATTGATATTAAATACAAATGAAAATTAAAAGAGTAGAAACAAATACAAAATACTTATTATAGGAGAATATTTGCATCTAGTCTTGGCTCTTTAGTTGAAAATAGAGGCAAAATGATAAAAAAAAATAATAATAAGGAAAAGCAAATGGACAAAGACTTAATGGAAGAAACTTTAAGGAAGCGAGGAACTATATGAAATAATGAAAAATTATGTGCTAAATATTTGGTGCACAGGAACAGAAATAAGAGAAAATGGTGAACTCTAGGGGACTTGATGTCTTTGGTGGGTGCATGGAGTATAATGAAAAGAAAAGATTGGTGATAATTATACTTCATTCAGCCTAATATTATTAGTTTCTATATTTTTTTTTAAGTAGAGCATTAAAAAAGTGATACCACAATTTTTTTTTTATTTACTTTATTTTTTAATATTGGTGAAATGAAACTTGATAAAATATTAGGACAATAAAATATATATATATATATATATATATATATATATATATATATTTCAAAAGTTATATTGGTGATAATAAGTTTAAACTTAGAACTTTATGCATGTAATTATAATTAATAAAAAATTTCAAAATACTTGTGGGGGATGTGCCATCTATTTCTTGCATCCGCCCCTTATTATTACTCTCCGCAGGGAAGGCTTTTTGTTAGAGCATACAAAAACTACTTTTCCTCATAAGGATCCTCAGCTCCTTGAACAAGTAAACGGTGAGGGAGAAGGTGGGGTGGCGATGGGAGGAGGACTATTTGGAGGCAGCATGGAGAAGGAACTGGCTACAGGAGGGTGACTGAGCTGTACGTGTTGCTGCGGAGGAGGCTAGTTGCGTGTGTGGCGGTGCAAATATCGACAGAATGAGAAAAATTAATGCATAAAAATTTGACAATGATTTGATAAAAGAATGAGTTTATTTTATAGAATAAAGTGAGATTTTTTTGCTCTAGAATAAATAAAATGGTAATGAATCTTATTTTTTATTTTATTGATTTAAGAGCAAAATTTTACTCACTTTATCCTCTAAAATAAGTTCACTACTTAAAGAATTCAAATAGGACTGTCAAAATGAGTCTGACCCCGAGTTCGACCCGTTTATCTGGTTAAATGGATGGATCAAATGTATAAAATCTGACCCGCGAATATCAAAAGCCCGTTTAGGCCCAGACCGTTTAACCTGCGGGCCAACTCGTTTAATATTAACATAGGCAAAACTCGCGGACTAACCAGTTTATCTACATAAATGGACGGACCAAACATATAAAAACCGGCCCATAAATGATAAAAGTCCGTTAAGGCTTGACCCATTTAGGCCTGCGAGTTAACTAGGCTGGACCTAAATGGGCAAGGCTGACCCATTTGATAGCCCTAGATTCAAACATTTTCTCCATGTTAAAAAGTCACCATAATGACTCATTTGTTTCCATGGGGGTGGAGTGCAACTGTGCTTACTATTTTCGGGGTTTAGTGTTGGATCTTGAAAGCTCAAGGGATGTGATTACTATTTTTTTTCAATCATAACTGAATAAATAAACAACAACAATATAGAATGGAGTTGATTATTCAATAAATATATGTCGACGATGAACAATATTTGAAGCATTAATATAACTTGGATTCATATGATTTTATATTTTGGTATACGGATTCATAAGATTCTATTTTTACGTTGACAGCGACCAATTTTTAAATTTTGGACGGTTAATGATTTTTTTAAAAATAAAATAACAAATTCATCATTACAATTTAACCACATAACTTTTATTTTACCTGAAATTTCGATC
The DNA here is from genome assembly GCA_003254905.1 of Nissolia schottii. Lineage (NCBI taxonomy): Eukaryota > Viridiplantae > Streptophyta > Magnoliopsida > Fabales > Fabaceae > Nissolia > Nissolia schottii. The sequence goes on from QANU01042752.1 coordinate 570,020, forward strand.
CGTCTCAATCACCTTTCAACTCGTCTATTGATAATATAACAAACGGTCACTACATAAGTATACTCCAAAATTTGATGATTCTCCGTCTTTAACTATTTTTATCTTCGGCCTTTTGCAAATATCACTCACATTTTTTTTTTGTACATCTGACATAATAATATATAATAATAAAGGAGAATAATTAAACCAAAAATAATAATAAAAGAGAATAATTATAGGGTCATCTAATCAATTTTTGCCATATTATGAAAAAATAGTTGACTCTCTTTTTTCATTATTTAAAAGGTCATACATATAAAATAATTTGATTGAATGATTGTGTAGAAAACTTTACATTAACAGTGAAAATCAAGTATTCTGGTTATAAAAGTGATATATTAGCAATTTGTTTTTTCATGCAGTAAATGAATGAGTCATTAGAAGAAGACTCCTCCAACTGAAGATGCTTGCAATGTTAAGATGACTCACTAATCACATTGTTATGGAGAAATCAATCAAATCAATAAATGAATGGAGGAGGCATGAGGTCATCGAAGATGCTTGATCTATGCTCATGCAGATTGAAAAAAGTTAAAATAAAAGTATCATTTGAGGAATTGAAAGCTTATTGTATGCTTGTCAAATTCTTACTTGGTTATTGGATATTAAAATACATTAAATATTACAAATTGCACAACTGTGGGAAGAGATCCATTGACATATGACACCTTCGCTTGTTCTTATAATGATGCCTAGTCCTGGAAGTTTTTGTATATTTTTTTTACCTCATTAAAAATGAAATTATGAAATAGGGCAGACACGTAATTTTGATTTCATGGGACATAGAATTGGGCTTGATGAGACACCATTTTTTTTTCCTATCTTGGTCCTTGTATTTCTATTCTCGTCTCCAGTCTCTCCTCTCCAACCAAATGCTTCTTAGGAGTCCTTAGAATAATTACAAAAATAAAATAAAATTGTGAACCAATATTAAATTTTCGATTATTAATTATGCATTTGCAAAACGAAACAAACACGATTATTAACAAGTTGACGGTGGCTAGGGTAGTTTATGGGTGTTGCACGGGCTATCTTTCTCCTTGTTAGGCCAAAGCCCCCTAATGGGTTAGTTAAAAAATTGGAGAGGATAGGTGAAATAACATCATTGTTGACTCGTGACAAAAATTAAAACAACACTATTATTGACTTTTTTCTTTCTCTCTTTGTTTTTTTTAATCTTTTTTTTTTAAAAAAATTGGCATTATATCCTTTCTTAGGATGCAATCTGAGTCCCTGTGTTATTTTAGTTTTAATTTATATGCGATCTATTGGCGTTGAAAGAAAATCATGAGGAGTTGAATGAGCATAATTTAATCGTGCAAAAAATTGAAGGTGTTCAACTTACAATACATGAAGAGCTCCTTGCTGAGGCAATGGTTTGAAGTAGTTTTATGTTCTACTAGTGTACTTTGACAAGCACAAAATGTCTATTGAGTATTGAACATAAACCACAACGTGAAAGAAAGAATGAAAATAGATAGTGAAATTAGAAAGAAATTAACATGAAAATATAGGTGATTGAATTTTAATAGTGTGGTTTTTTTTTAAACCGATTTTTCAAAAGTTGTTACAAATTAAAAAAAGAACAAAAAATAATTATGGAGTGGATTAAATAACTACCTAGAAGGTAAAATAGTGGATAAAGGATAAAAAGGAGGGGAAAAAAATAGACAGAGAATCCCCTTTATTTAATTGTATTCATGCTATTTTAGAAATATAGAATGCTTATATCTTCTATTTGTTTCTATCAAATGTCTCAATAACAATTATAGGAACATACCACAATATGAAATACGTAAAGAATGGAATGCATGTTAGCATTTTTTGTTTGAGCATTGAGAATGTGAGTGAATCAAGATCCATGTAGGAAATTTGCAATAAACTATTTTGCAGTGTATATATAGTACAGTCAATGCACCAACAAAGTCCTCTTTATAGGCTATCAGACTACCTTCTTTTGCCATTAAAAAACACTGCACATATGGCCTAGTGTGTAAATAAATGAGTTTATTGCAAAATTTTCCTAATAAATAAATGAAATTTTCCTAATAAATAATAAGAGAAGCACTGAAGCAGGGTATAGTATTGGCCTTCTAATCAAGTTCAGGACAGTACAGTTCAAGAGCTACCCTGCCTTGGCATGTGAGCCCCTCACATCTTTATATATGTGACAAACAGGTTATCGAGCAAACAAGTCCTCTGGGGATATTTTTAATTCCAACCTTTTTTTACTCAGCACATTGTCTTTGTGTGTAACTGAAAAACGTACAAGTTATTAAACATTTTAGGATATAAATCTATTTTTTTATTTTCTTCCTGTTGCAGCCTTTGACCAAGGGCTGGATTAAGTTTGCTAAGGCTAACAATGTGAAAGATGGTAATGGTAGTGAGGTTAGGTGCAACGACTTATGCTTTCAGTTCTCTAACTAAGAATGCTGCCTGCACAATTCTTAAGTCTAAATAAATAGGATAGATACGTGAGATACAAGACATAGGCACATAGAAAGAGCAATACCTACCACCTAAGCATAGTTCAATGACTACACCACCTGATACATTCCAACAGCAAACCACCCCTGCACCTAAAGACGCATGCTATTCCATTCAACCTATGATCTGTTAGATGATTAGGACATCACAAAAAGGCCCATGACATATTCTCAATGGATTATTTATGAAAAGAGAAAGATCATATATTTTAGTCAATTTGATGAGTAAGTATCAAGCTACTACTACCTTTTACAGACTTAAAAAGATCAGCTACAAGGATATTATCCGGTATAACCAATTTTCAATTCCGGATATGGAATCCACTTTGATAAGATATTGTGTTTTAGGGACTAAATGAATACAAAGAGAAAACCATCTTCTGTCCTTATTAACTAAATCAACTTGAATGTTTATTCATTCAAAAGATATAATTCCCGAGGCTAAACAGTTGAAACCTCAGATCATTTTAGGCTACCAAGAAAAGTTATGAACACAGTCTCTTCGATTTTAGTTCCATGCACTTTTTGAAGAAAAGTTGTTACCTATACTAGATCATTTTTTAGCTCTATTAGCTGCCATCTCGATGAATACAAGTTGCACTGCATAACTCTGCTCATATATAAAGACTGCCTTGTCAAAGTGATGTGCAAATTAAAACATTGCTGCTACCGCACTACCTTATACGAGTTTAAAATCAGGAAAAAAAAATAGGTCCTGCTATCGTGTTTAAAAGGTTTCCTGTTCTGTTATTGTTAGGCAGCCAATAGGTGTCAAAACCAAACAACATTGTTAGACTTATTTGCTAGAAAATGGTTTCTCAAAGTGTTTTATCATCCAGACTTACCTACAACAACTACAATCAGTATTCTGATCTCCTTTCTTTCCTGAGCATTTTGTCAATGGAATCAGAAGAGAAAATGAATGCACGTAATATCATAGCGGATTTAAGAGCTCAAAAGAGGTAAAGAACCAGTCTATTTGGAGAACAATGTATGAGTTTCATGGAGTGTTTCATATAGCAAAACAGATATATTTGGATTAGCAAGTGAAAATATTAACCACGCCTGTTAAAAGATTGATATAGCTTACATTGTTACTAGTTTATTGCAGCTCAATCTTTGGTATTTTCAAGAGATCAAATAGGAAGGAATATAGATTCATTATCAAACACTCCTTAAAGAGAGTATAAGCTTATACCCTCTTTACTTACTTGGAACCCTATTTCATTCTCCAATATTGCTGTTGTTTCTCATGCTAATTTTCTCAACTTGCTATTTTATTTTATTTTATTTTTTATTTATTACGCCAAAACCAAGCCTTACCCTTAGGTGATGAATTGAGCTGTGGCCTTTTCCCACCTCAGCATAGTATCAAACACATACAGAGCAATGCATCATTCAGCAGCTAGTAGAGACCTAAAACCATTTCCCACTACCCTTTCCCCAGCAAAACCATAATCCACAAGTAATACAACACACTTTTCCCCCACTATGTGGGGTGAATCAAACAGCGTCATTGCAACACACTTTTTCCCCACTATGTGGGGAGAATCAAACAGCGTCATTGCATCCTATCATAAACCATGTCCAAAGATTAACCCAATCACACTGCCAATCCTCCTCTTTCATCCAGTTTATGGTTTAGGGTTTAGATTTTCAATAAGGCCAGACATACACAGAGTTATAATCATAATCCATAAGTAATGGCTGGAGAATACAAAAAATAAAATAAAAAATAAAAACAAAATCAAGCATCATGTCTACAACTAATGGGAGACTATAAAATTTTCACTGCCATCAACTCCTTCAAAACCGAAAGCAGAAAAAAAGAAGAAAAGCGAAAGGGAATAAACGGTTACGAACCATAGCTTCCATCAATCGAGGTCCCTAACGACTTTAATCCCCATGCTGTTGGCGGTTCCGATGATGGATTTGGAGATGGACTCGAGCGGCATGTTCTGCAGGTAAGGATCGCTCTGCTTCACCTTCGCGATCTCGTACACGTGCTTCAGCGACAGCGTCGACGCCGTCACGTGGCCCGGGCGGCCACTTCCGGATTCTATGCCGGCGGCCTTCTTCAGGTACCACGTCACCGACGGCGACTTCACGGTGAACTCGAACGTGTTGTCCTTGAACGCCGTGATCGTGACGGCCATGGGCGTGTCCGGCTTGTACTTCTGGGTACGAGCGTTGAAGTCCTTGCAGAACGCCATCAGGTTCAGGCGGTACTGCCCCAGCGCTGGGCCCACCGGGGGAGCAGGCCGGGCGCCGCCGGCGGGGACGGTGAGCTTGATGGTGGCCGCCACGGGGCGGCGGGTTAGGATCTCCTTGGCGGCCATCGTGGTGTGTACTGTAGGTGGGTATGTGTTCAACAGAGGGGGGGAGGGTTTGTGGCTTATGTTGGGCTTTTGATAGGATCTGGGCTCTGGGCCGGGCCGTTTGTTAGTTTCATTGGACTAGTTTTAAAGCCCACTTTAAATGTTGTATGAGTGGCCTGTCAAAAAGGGAACTAATAGTGTGTATGCAGTAACATTTGAACTCAATGCAACTTCTGGACTTCCATAGTCTCCGTTACATTGGCTAAGTTACTTGATTATAGAGGTTCTGAATATTTTGTTGTTTGATAAGGTAGTATAAATTTTGTTATGCAATTTCAATTGTTGAAATGGAAAATATAATATTTATTTTCAATTTCTTTTAGTTGGGGATCATGCGAAAGAAACAGTAAAACTATAAAATTCGATTTCATATCCTCATTTTTTATTTTCACTATTTGAGATCGAGTCAACAAAAAAAAAAAGTACCAAAAGGAAAAAAAGTAAATGAATTCGCCCTAAACTTTAAAGGGAAAGTCATGCCATGAACATCTGTTGCTGCTACCTAGCCATTGCTAGTGTTTTCTTCTATATTTGCGTATATCATTGTGGGTTCTAGTTGCTAGGATAATTTTTCTTTTGGTTGATCGGCTTTTAATTTGTGTTACCATGAATTTATAGATATTTTGATTATATTGTTTCGATTTTAATTACCACAGTAAATTATTAGTATTTAGATTTTGATATTTTCACCTAAAATATTGTCCAAATTGAAAAATTAACAATAACGAATGACATTTTTCACAATTGGAAAATCTTCTTAAATGATAGTAAGGTTTTGAAAAATGTTGTTAACTGATAGAATGTGCCCATATGCAGAACATCCCCACATTTAGTAAGTGTCACTAATTATTGCTATTGGTGTTGCTAAACGAGACACTTCCCCACATTACGTTTGAGGTGATTGCTAGAAGATTATTTCACCACACTCAAAACTGCAGTTAAATGACATATTCGACTAAAGAACAATTTTTTTTTGTAGTGAATTAAGAAGGACTAATTCACAATACTAAAAGACATTTTAATTTTGCAAAGCTACCCTAAACCAAGTAGTCTCAAAGTTACTCGGGTCGACTGCGACAGCCTTCACCCTGTTTATATACTCTTTTAGTTTGACGTAAGTTGTTTCAATTTCTTAAGTACCATCATTAACGATAATGAATATAAAAATAATATTTTGCCCATATCTGCTTGGTGACGAACGAAAAAAATAATAATATTTTTACAATATTTTTACAACCAATAATTGTACGTCCAATAAAATGATGAGTCATATATGGTCATCGGTGAAGAATATGCCTTGCAAAGCCAAAACAGTCAATGTTTCACTTCAAAACAGTTTATGTCAATTCCTATTTAAGATAAATAAATGTGCATTAACATCCTTTTCTTAATTTTCTATTCAATCAAATTATTCAAAATACATCATTTTTAAATAATAAATAAGATAGTTAATTATTTTTATTTATATGACAATATTTAATTGGATGACAATAACAAAAAGTTTTATTCCATCAATACATATCAATTAAATTTATTTTCTATTTCTTTTAAGTTCATGTTTAGACTCACATATTTCTTTACTGTACTCCATATTGCCTCTACAAGTGAAAAATACAGTGTTCAAAACTGAAATAGAAATGTAATTTTATCAAAGCTTATTAGAGGTGGAGAGTGTACAATCTATGGTTAATGCACCGATCGAATTTCAAAATTTAAATAGCGGTTGAGCCCGCAACTTAATAGCTGTACATATATCTCATTCAACTGGTTGTTCAAAGTTCGGCTCTTACCTCTCCTTCTCCTACCTTAATTAAAAAAGGGAAAATAAAAAGAATAAACCCTCCAATACACCATTTACAATTTAACGTTTTTGCATATTGACATAGTATATGTACTTGACCACACAAGATTAAAGTAGTGATAAGAAAGTATACTTTTTAAAAACAAATTAAAGTAAATTGCACAAATCACTCTTAAGATTTATTAAAATTGCATTCAATCTCAAATTATGTGCTAAATTGTATTTCATCCAATTTTTCTTTGCGACTAATCACCAATAATCTATTAAGTTTCTGTTTTTATTTCTTTAGCATGTGTTTTATATTTTGTTAGTAAAAACAGTGAAAATAATTAAATATTATTTCTTATTTTTCTTTTGTGTTTACTATTTCTTCACAAAATTTTAAAATTGGAAATAATATTTTATTGTTCTCATTGATTGCACTATTTTCTTTACAAACTTAAAATACATAGAATGAAAATAAAAACTAAAAGGATCATTAGTGATAAGTCAGAATGAAAAATTGGAGTGAAATACAGTTTTACACATAATTTAAAATAAAATACAATTTTAGCAAACATTGTGATTCATGCAATTTACTCAATTTTCAAATATGTAATTGTTAGTAGGATTTGTAACATGGTCCAAGCTTGACGATAGTCTTTAATTCAAATCCAAATTGGGCGACCCAACATTATCTTTTTGGTGATTTTTCATGTGCCACGTGGACTAGCTACTTATTTTTATTAATTTTTTCATTTTTAACCATTTTTTTAACTAAACTCATCGAATGTTATAATTATTTCATGTTTCATATGATTTTGATGAACTTTTAATTAGTCAAATAATTGAAATATTCAACTTAGAAGAGGTCAATAATTTCTCTTCTATCGTTAATTTTAAAAATGTTTATAGCAAAATGATTTATATCCCAAAATGATACATCTACGATATACATGATTGTTGTATAGAATATAAACCTCCCAAATTTAATCTCAAAACGGTTTGCAGATTCATGCATTCAGCCATTGTGGTAAGTAGTAATACTCGTTTTTAAAACTAAATTCATTAAACTTTGTTATCATCCTATCACCACATTACATTATATTATAAAATGATAATAAAATTCGATGAATTTAATTTTGAAAATCGATTAAAAATAACAAATTTAATGTGAAGAAGTAAATACCCACGAGACACGGAGAAACCACCTATCTTTTTAAATAAATACAAACACCCATGGTCTTTAATCCGAATCAGTATCTTTTATTATGTTAAGACATTAACATCGTTGTTCCAGAACCCATACACACTCATTAGGTGAAGGAGCAAAGAATAAGTTGCACGAAGAAATCATGGGGTCCCAAACAGAACCACAACCACAAGCACGACCTCTGCCTCTTATTGACTTCACCGATGAAAACCTTATGAAGCCAGGAACCGATGCGTGGGTCTCGGCGTGTCAAGTTGTGAGGAGGGCGTTGGAGGAACACGGTGGGTTCCTGGCGCTCTACCATAAGGTTGACCCATTGCTTCACCACTCTGTGTTCTCTGCGATGGAACAACTCTTTGACCTCCCTTTAGAAGCCAAGATGCAGCAAACCACAGAGAAGCCTATTTACAGCTATGCTGGTCAGCGCCCTGACATTCCTCTCTATGAGTCCTTGGCCATTGATAACCCGCTGAGTGCTCAAGATTGTCACAAGTACGCAACTGTTATGTGGCCACAAGGGAATGAGCTTTTCTGGTAATTGACCCTTTCCAAATCCATTGCTTCTGTGTTTTATCCTTTTTTCTTTTTTCTTCCCTCTCTTCTTATGCTAATAATGAATTTGTGTAAGTTGAAAAGAAGGGGGTTATGTTGATCATTTTATTGTTTTAGATAGTCAAAGCTCACATAAATAAATGGTGAGATAATAAATATAATCTTCTCTTCTTCATTTTTAAAAATAGAGAATCTTGATCCTTTGTTAATCAAAGGACGTCACATATAAGTCTGGTCTGACCTAAGAATTTTTATTAAGAATTGAGATTACCTATATCAATCTTGAAAACTAATTTAAGGGAAGATGATTGCATTGTCAAAATTTACTTCTCTCAAAAACTTCAAGTGTGGAGGTGAACTCTCGATTTCTTTGTCAATGAACTTTGGTATTACATTAAAAATTGAGATGGTTTAACCAAAATTCAAAATGGAATTCAAGAGGGATGATTGCCTTACTAGTATATCAACTAAATCTTATCTCAAAATAACACAAGAATCTCCTGAAGACTATTTAAGCCTCATGCAATAAAGCTTCTTGACTCTTGGTAGATTTTGACAAAACAATTTTAGCTGAGCAGCATTATTTTTCTTTTAATATGTAGCGAAAGTGTCAATTCCTATGCAAAGAACGTGGTGGAATTAGACCATACTGTGAAGAGAATGGTGTTTGAGAGCTATGGGGTGGACAAGAAGAAATGTGAGACATTGCTTGAGTCAACCGATTATGTGATGAGATGCTACAAATACAGAACACCAAAGGAGGGTGAGAACAACGTAGGGGTGCTTCCACACACGGACTCTGGCTTCTTAACCATTCTGAATTCAAAGCTAAATGGATTGGAAATCAAATTGAAGGATGGTGAATGGTTCCAGGTTGCTGCCTCTCCCACTGTGTTTGCGGTCTTGGCTGGTGACGCATTCATGGTAAGCTTTTCTTGTCACCCAATGACTTCACATATGTCATCCGAAGAATCATTTCCCTAAAAAGCCTTAAGAAATGGTCATTGACCGAATGAGATATTTTTTTAGAGAAACATTTAGCAATAATAGAACTTATTAACTAGATTTTGTCTCTTAAATTTGAGGTTGTGTTTATTTTATGAATATGCTAGAGAGCGAGAAATTATGCAAAAATGTATAGTTGCTAAAATAGAGTGATATGATTATTGGTTTTTGAATAAATAAGTGGGCCATATAATTTTATTTCGTATATGTTTAAATTCCCGTTTTAGTTCAAAATCGGTTTTACAGTTTCTTTTTCTCTTGTTTTGATTTTCCAAAAGCATTATTTTTAAAATCAATTCTAGCTGCTAGAATCAATTATACCAAAAGCGACATTAAAATTGCTTCTAGGGTTACTTCAAACCAATTATGTCTATTAAAAAAACAATTATGTCAAAATCAATTTTTAAATAAACATACCTAACATAACATTTATAATAAAATTAGTTTAATCGAGAATCAATTTTGTAAAAGTAGAAACAAACACACACTTCATCTAATAACATCATGCTTTTGTTAAAAAAAGTTGGGTTAGTTAGTTTTTAGTCTCTAATAAATTGCGAATTTTGCCTTTTACACTTCATAAATTTTTAGTTAGGAAATTGTTGCTCATAATTTTTTTATTAGGTTTTAGTCTTTGTCGTCCATTTGAGTTGTTAACTGCTGACGTGACAGTTAACTTGGTCATGTGGCAATCACTTGCAATGCACATGATATAGGATTAATTTAATTTTTAGTCCCACATAAATTGTGAATTTTGTTTTTTTATTCCTCATAAATTTTTCATTAAGAAATCGTCCCTCATAAATTTTTTCGTTAGAAAATTAATTGTCCCTCATAAATTTGTTTTTTTAGGTTTTATTTCATGTCATCTATTTGGACCATTAACTACTGACGTGACAGTTAATTTAGTCATGTGACAAACACATGTCACGCACATGACCACTAAACCCAAACCTTGACCCAACCCACCTAATTAATACCCTACCTGGGATGCATGACCCTAAATTAAAAAAATATCATCATCATCATCATCATGAGCCGTATCATCAATTCATTATTACCATCGTCATGAACCCTATCATCAATTCATCATCATCATCACCTTCTCGCACCTACATCCTCATTCTCATCACTCTCTTCACTCTCACTTACACCCTTTCTCAGCGTTGGGGTGAGCCATGGTGGGCATTGACAAAGTGAATTTGAGAGTGGAACTTACAAATAAAGGATAGAGATAGTGATAGAAAATCTCCTAAGGAAGAAGATGATCTATGAGAGAAGAGAGAAAATCCTATAGAGAGAGGTAGGATTAGACACAATAACCATTTCCATACTCTCTTTATAAGCCATAACTCCTATTTATAATATCTTAGACTCCCCAATTGGACTAATTGGTTATTGGGTCTATAGTCCAATGTGGACTCGTTACAGGTGGTTGTGGTGTGTTCATGGTGTGGTGGTTGTGCTGCTGGCACAGTGGTTGTGCGTGAGTTGCTGAGAGGAGAACAAAGGATATTTTGGACTTTTACTTAACTTGGTTAGATGAATCGGTAGGGATTTGCAAATCAGACTCATTTGTATCTCATTTACTTTGAGATTTTCAACCAGGCTGTATGAGATATAGGCTGTGAGTTTAACCGCAGGAGAACTTATAACTTCATTGAAAGTTTTGCTAAAACATTATTATTTTGCAAAAATAGCATTTATAAAATATCACTAAAAAACATGTGTTGCTCTAATTAAACATTTCATTTTGGTGCAGGTATGGAGTAATGACAGGATACGCGGCTGTGTGCACCGAGTCTCAATGAACTGTAAGGTAGAGAGATACTCCCTTGGGCTACTTTCTTATGCTGGTAAGGTAATGGTTCCGGAGGAAGGGCTACCCTCTGCGTTATAAACCATTTGACCATTATGGATATCTTCGTTTCTTCCTCACAGAGGAGGCTATCAAATCTGCGTCTCGGATTAAGGCGTATTGTGGTATTTGACAAGTGCATATAATTATGATACCAACTATGAAGTCAAGTCTCTACGTGGGTCTCTCAATGTTTGATTTGTATATGTCAGGACTCACAAGTTTGATTTGATTTGTTGTTGAATATGCCTTATATTGTGGTCTTGTGTTTGTGTAATAAACTATATTTGCGTTTCTACATCTTTTAGGTTTGTTAATGGAATTTGTGATTACGTACTCTATTTTTGAATAAATAAAAGAAAAAAGTGAAATGATTGATGAATAGCTCCAAGTTCTTCTGCCATGCTACAAAATCTGAACCGTTGTTTGAAGTTTATTGTTTTATTATTTATTTTATATTTTTTTCAAGCTTTACATAACCCATCGCATGGTTCATGTGTCGAGCCATTTAACATCACCCATAGTAGGGTTATATGCCTATTTATTTAGAGTTGTGTTTATTGTTAAATGGCTTGGTCCTTGTTATTAATGGCTTTACCGAATTGGACAGTGACAACCTAGAGTTTCAATTTGTTGCTTGACTGTTGCTTTTGGTGGGGTTGTTTTCCCTTCTATTTGGTAACATAGTGTTTACTCTTGTAGGCTTTTCCTGTTTAGGGTGGTTTGAACGCTTTTCTATTTAATTTTTTTCAGAGTTGTATTATAGGTATTTATTGTGTATGAGACTCTGAATTGACTCATACCGCATTTATTATTGAATGAGGTCGACACATTATTCTACTTATAATGAATACAATTGACCTTTTTCTTTACTTTAAAGAAAATGTTCTTTTAAAGTGAATGAGACGGCATGTTTAGTCTTAAATTATTTTATAGTAAAACATCTATTTTAATTTTTTTTCCGTCGAAATGTATTTTAATCTTTGAAAGGTGTACGTGACATCTGATAGCCCAATGACGATGAGGAGACTAGCCCAACAACCGAGCAAGAGGCAGAGCCCAATGCAAGGCCCAAGAGGGTGGGCCAGGATGCCCATTAGGGTGGCAGATTATGAGCATAACTTTGTGCGTGACAGCAGCAATGTGAGCTTCACTTGTCGCAATTTGTACACCTAAAAAATTGATATATATACACACACACACACACACACCACATAAACATTATAAATTAGATAAATAAATATTATTAAACACATAAACGAGTAATATTAAATAAACACATTCGTAAACGCACAAAACAGAGAAATAAACATTATCAAACACATAAACGAATAACATTAAACACAGACAAATTCATGCACGCATAAATGCTTGGAGACAATGTTTGTTTCTTTGTGTAATGTACACAAGATGTCAACTTTTTGGGTGTGCAAATAACATTTTCGTTGTTGCAATTGCCTACATGGAATGAATAAAATGATTTAGAAGAGGAGAAATATTTGTGTGGTCATTGAACACATTTAATGCATACTCCATAAACACTATCTATATTTTTTTTTTCTTGAAGATAGCTATATTTTGGATTATACACATTATATGTCTTCCAATAAGAGTCGAATAAGGCTAGTTTAATTTACCGTTTAGCACAAGACCAATGGACTCTCGCCTCTCCACATGAAATTTTTGCATGACACAATGTAACGAAGTGATTTTGTAATGTAATGAATTATGGATAGAAATGGAATGTATATAATATTTTCTGCATTTGGTGTAGGAATTACAAGGAAATAGGGATAGAGATGGAAAACTAGAGAGAAGAAGAATCCTTAGAGGAAGGGTAGGATTAGCTCAATATCATTTTCCATACCCATGTAATCCCCTTCCTCTCCTATTTATAATAAAATTGGCTCCACTAATTGGACTAATGTCTAATTGGGCTTTTATTTACTTAAGCCTGTTACACACAAGTTAAACAAACTTATATTTAGACACACTCACAATAAAGGTTATGATATTCGTAAGTAAGTGAATATATTTTAAATAAAGATGATAAAATTTATTTTTATTGCGAATGCGCCTAAATATGAGTTTGTTAAACTTGTGATTATACAAAATTTTCTGATTATGCACTGAATAAATGAATGGTACTACATATTGAGCAAATACTCTTTCTCTTACTCTCTTTTTTTTCCTTTTTTCTATCAACACAAAAAGATAATAATTACTTGAAAGTCTTACTTTTTAACCTAAAGAGAATAATTGCTTGAAAGTCTTACTTTTTAACCTAATTTATCATTTAAATTATCTTATACATACAATTATCAAAATCTAAAACTAAAATTTATGAAATAAATTTTGACAAAAGTACATATAATATAAAATGAATATAACGATATATAAGCTAGGCTAAACAACATAAATTTCCAAACATTTCTCCAACGTCACATTACTCCTAAGAGTTGTGACACATCAAATAGTCTTTAAGAAAGTCAAAATGTTAAATCACATGAACCTTTCCATTATTTGATGTTAATGAAAATACGAAAATAGGAAAACTCACTTTAATCCGTCCATTTGAATTGGATAAGTTCATATTCATACACAGTTACATACACACACGACACGCCATGTTGCAAACTTTTACAAAGGTACAAATACTACAAATATAGGGATCAGATATAGAGTTGAGGATCAGTGCAATATGATCAATCATGACACAGATGTATATCAGATTCCACAATAAACCTTGAGGGCATTTTTGACAGCCTCAGAAGTGCTAAGGAACTTCATGAAGTCACTATGAACAAAGGGCTTAAAGAGCAAAGGGTGATCCTCAGTGACAAGCTCGTCTGGGGCTTCTATTGTGCACCCTGGATTTGGAACCGTAAATAGTCCAACAGAGAACCTTGTCTCATTTCCGGTCATCATCACTTGGTGAAGCGGAGCATGCAGCCTCCCGTTTGTCCATGCCTACAACACAAATTAATACTTCAATTTAAACCCTTGCAATAATGATCAAACAATTTAGGGAAATTTCTGTTACATAGTGCATAGACATCTAAATTGACATGCGATAATGGTCACGAGTTAAATAAGTGTGAATTTTAGTTGGGTAAATATTAAATGCAATATATGGATATGTTTGATTTTCATTTTCATTCTTTTATTATGTAGGACATGTTTTTTTATTTTTCAATTTTTTTTTGAAGGAAACATGGTAAAAATAAGATTTATTTTATTTTATTTTTAGATTTCATTATTGTTTTTCACAAAATTTTGACAAACAAAGAATAAATTGAGAAAAAGATATGAGAATAATAAATGAAAATAAAAATAAAAAATTCCCTTAATCAATTACTCCACTTATTTAAACCACAAATTTGGGTGTCTAGGGTGTTGACTTTTTTGTGGACAAATAACATAATCCATAATTTTAGAGGTATGCTATGATGACAGCTAAAATTGGCAACTCTTAAACAACCATACTCACAAATGTATGGGACCATGATGGACTCCACTATGATGAACCTCACACCTTTGTATTTTGTTCATGATGATTCCATTATGGTGGACCCCACTATGATGAACCCCACACCTCTAATCCTCCATTGTAGAGAAGAGATGACCAAAATTTAAGAGTTGTGAAGTCTATTATATAAATATAAAAATGTGACCGATCGACACAATCAACCTAATATGTTAATAACAAATGATTTTTGAATTTGTTATCCTTAGAAGACGTCAATGTCACTTAAACACTCAATGCAATTTCACCGAACCCCTCCAGAGGTTAGTGTCATTTACTTTATTTATTTTTTTAAATAAGATCATTTTATGACTTCTCTGGAATGCATAATAGACATTACATGGAGGGAGTCCCCAATGATGGCAACGAAACTATGTGATGATGAGGGCTTGCATTTGATCCACTCCCCACTTTTGGTCTGCACCTCCAAGCCATCAACTTGATTTTGACACAGTACGGTCAGCAAGTTCTTATCTGTGTGTGCTGGCAACCCAACACTTTTGTCCTTTGTTTGAGGGCCTTTGTACTTGATAAGCCTTGCAAGGTAATGTGTTGATTTCATGTGCTCATCTAAGTATCTCTCAACACCTAAACTCTCCAAAATCATCTTACGAATAATCTGATCCAACCTTGACACTTGCTTCGTGAAGGAATGTAGAGTTTTGCTGCCAAACAAAAAGAGAACCAATAAATTTATGGTAGCGGATTTTAGGGAATCAAGGAAAAATTGGTAATGATTAATATGTATGAATTTTGTTATTGATTGTACGTGGACATTGTGGATACTCTGTCGATTCACTTTTCATTCGCTATTGAATGAGATTTTAATGAAATATGCATTGCATTGAAATCTCATCCAATAATAAATGAAACATAATATCTAATATAAGTAGTAACATTTTTTCAATATGTATAATATGTAATAATACATATGTAATATTTTCTCATGTAAATATAAATATTTTCTCATGTAAATATATGTAATAATAGTTATGTTATTTGGATTCATTGGTCATGAGATATCATGTCAACTCACTAGTCATCTATTAAATGAAATTTTGATGGGACTCATGCTTTATTGAGATCTCATTTTCAACGATAAATGACTAGTGAGTTAACTCGAATCAGTACAAATAACATTTCTCATGTAATAACATAATGAAAAAAGAATAAAAGTGAGAGCATGAGAGAAGAATTCTCAGCGGGAGAACATTCATTGACCAGGGAAGATTCAGAATGATAAAGCCACATGTGTGGATGACTTAACTCATATACATAAAATTTGAGAGAATCTCATATCGGTTAATTAACTAGAGTTAATTAAATCAATAACCAACCAACTATGTATATTTGAAGTACGGAAAGATTCTTTTAATACTGCTGGAGTAAACTAATCTCTCTTTTCTTTATGATATCGCTTTTCAGCTTTGGTTTCTTTGTCTTCTTTCTCTTTTCACTTTTGTTATAACAATCTATGTATGACTCTCATGTCACATGGAAGAAATCTACTCTGTTCCTCTACCTGGAGAAAAGAATGACTCATATAATATGATATCTATAGTACATCTGTAATCCAAAAATATTATTCAACCCAATCTGTGTTAAACTTAATTTTTAACATGGTAGGTCGGCTTCTAACTAAATCGAAATCTGTACTTTATACCTCCAACCCTTCGCACCAAATTAACCAAATCTATGTGTATCAATCTTTTCCAATTCCTCGGCATTTTCTTATTACTACTCATTTATTTATTTATTATAGTCTCAATTGTTATTACAATCTTATTTAATATGACAAATCATATAAACACGACGACAAGATTATGCATGATAATAAAGTAAAAGACTAATTTAATATACGATTTACAATTTTAATAATTACGAAAACAGTTTTTGAATTTCAACAAGGATCAAAGAAATCTTGGACTTGCAATTTCAAAAATCAAAACCAACATCAGCTCATTCAAAATTTATAACCATTTATGTGAATAAAAGCCTTATCTATATATGATTAACAATGCATACCTAAAACTTGGTTTTCCTTCCGGCCATAAGATCTTGCTCAAGCTTTCCACTTCCTCAAAAACATCTACATCATCAATCCCCATGCTCTCATAGAGTTGATGTGGCCCAATATAACCATGGTAGGGTTTAGGAGACACAACCTTCTGCTTGGTTTGTAAAGGGAGATCAAACACCTCTTCCAATTCAACAAATAGGGCTTTCCTAAGGCACAAAGGGACTTTATCAAACGCAGCCTCAAAGCAACCATACTCCACAAGTGCTTTGTGCACTTGGGATTTCACTATTTCCCACTCAGCACCATTGGATTCCACCAAGTCTAGATTGGAGAAGTCAATAAGTGGAAGCGTCACTTCGATTTGTGATACCATTTTTTTTATATTATCCTTCTTGATCACTTGATTTGTCAATGGATTTTGGAAGATGATGATTAATATATAAGCTGAAAAGTTTGAATAGCTGGGGTTAGTTATTTCAATATTTAATGTATATAGTTGCAATTAATCATAGGTACGGCGTTTTATGATTAAAATTTTAAAACAGCGTGCTATAATAAATGAAAATGATACAATATAATAGCTAAAAAATATTATGTTGGTTAAGAGAAAATCTAATTTGCTAGGGGACCCATCAAATTTTGTTGGATTAACCAATTGGATTTTGTTGTTGTGCTTTTAGATCTTTCCATATATCTGTTTTTTTCTTTTTGACTCTCTCATTTTACATACATTTTAGATAACATACTGTAACTCCACAATAATAATTACCTCTACAACAATAATTACGTGACAGTTACATTTTCTCATAAAGAAATTATTATTTTATTGTTACAAAACTTAAAAACATTTACTGCATGTTAACGTTAGCAGATAGAATAATAATATTGTACACAAGGTTATTAGAAGTGAGAGTTAAAAGCCTTTAGGACCTTGTAAAGGTAAAATGCAAAAACGTAGATGTAAAAAAATACATAAAATTATTTGTTTTGATATGTAAAATTTTAAATAATTTTTGAGACCTTAACTTACACAAATTGTATAACATAATACAATTCATAAGTAGTGAAAAAAAACTTTTATAGTTACTAAACAATAACAAATCTCAAATATTCTCATAAAGTTCACACTTCATTTTAATTACATTGGAATGGACAAGCTAAAAGACTCAAAAATATAATAAGGGTACTGAGATAACCAAGATCTTGATTATTATTACACTGTTGTCGTCGTCGTCTTCTATGAACACTAAATAAAATTTATTTTGATTGGGTTATTGCTAAAAATTTGATCCAAGTTGTAAGTCTCCAAAAAAGTAATTGAAGTCCCATTTGCTAGACATGTGGGTTATATGCATAAAATTTATGCTTTTAAGATCAAAAACAAGTTTTTAAGGCTTTAAAGCATAAACCATATGACTTTTGAGATCAAAAGCAATACTTCAATTAGCTTTTGAGTAACATCTAAAGCGTTTTGAAGTACTAAAAGTGTAACTAAAGTTATTGCTTTTAAGAATTAAAGTGTGTTTTTAACTATCCTTGGTTGTATGCAAAAGAAACATAGCTACTTTTTTTATGAAAAAAATTGCGGTGTTGGTGGTAATTAGATGAAATTAATGTTACTAAATTTGAGAGTTTAAATAAATTCGTGAAGTCTTAGCAAACTTGAATGTTATAATTACTAATTATGTAAGTAATATAATTAGTAATTAAACATAATTAAATGTCATACTTATAATCGATATTGAATAATGTTAACTTTATAATAAAACAAATGAAAAAAAAATATCATAGAACATATAAATTTAATTAATTGATATTTTTTTTAATCATAAACAAGCCAACTGAGTATCAAACAAAAGTTATAAATTTGTACATTTTGAGGAAAAAAAATAAAGTTCTAGTTTAAACTCGTAAATTTGGAATTGATTTTTATCGAATTTACTTAAATTTGTACGAGTTTACACAAAAAAATACATGAAAGTTAACCCGTTTTTATGTCATAGGATTGTAAACTCGTAAGAATTTAAAATTTAACTTGAAAGTTTAATAACTATGGACAACAACAATAACAGCTGAGTTTTTTTTTTCCATTACGTAGGGTCTGCTACATAGATCAAGTAACGCCATAGTGTCCTATCAAGGATCATGTTTTCATGCAGATCATTAACATCTAAATCTTTTCTAATAGTTTCCTCTATAGTTTTCTAGGTCTTCCCCTACCTCTAACTAATGAGTTACTCGTCATTTGATTTACTCTCCTTACTGGGGGCTTCCACTAGTCTTCTCCTCATATGTCCAAACCAGCTAAGACGGGATATTGCCATAGGTGCTACCCTAACCTTCTCCCTAATGCAATCGTTCATAATTCTATCTTGTTTAGTGTGTCAACTCATCCAACGCATCATCCTCATTTATGCAATATTGAGTTGATTCTCCTGTTGGCTTTTTGCTTCCCAATACTCAGTCTCGTATAACATTACTGGTCTTACAACTGCGATAAAATTTTCTCTTAAGCTTTAATGATACTTTTCTATCACACAGAACTCCTGAGGCACTCCTCCATTTCATCCACTCAGCTAGGATCTTATGATTAACAACAGTCTCTATCTGTCCATCATTTCGGATAATGGAGCCAAGGTACTTTGACCTTGTGACGTGTGGTATAAGATCGTCTCCAATTTTCACCTCTACGTTTGGACATGTACGCCTCTTACTAAACCCGTGCTCCGTATGTTTAGTCTTACTTCTGCTTATACGAAGATTGTGTGTTTCTAGCGCTTGTCTCCATAATTCTAACTTTCCATTTAACTCTTCTCTCGACTATTCCACCAAACAATGTCATTTGCAAAAAGCATGCATTAGGACATTAGGTCTTGAATGTGTTCAGTCAAAGCAACCAAGACCAGGGTGAAAAGATAAAAATTATTAACTATGGCAAAATTAATAAAATTAGTTTAGTACTCGTGCTACGCACAAAAATTATTTTGAATTTGTTGATTTTGTTTTGTATACAAGTTATTTTTAAATGTTAGATGTGCAGAAGTACTGATGTTAAATTAGGAAAAATTTAGTGGAGTTAAGTGAAATAATTAGTTCAATGGAATTTGAAATTTAAATTAAGGGTTAAATATGTTTTTAATTCTTGAAAAATTATAAATTTTGTATTTTGTCCAATAAATTTTTTTGTTAAAAAATAGTCATTGATAAATTTTTTTGGGGAAGATTTAGTTACGGCCGTTAGGATGGGCTGTTAACCGTTGACATAGTAGTCAACTTGATCATGTGGCAGTCATGTGCATTGCACATGACACAACCCATCCATTTTTCAACAACTGGCTCGCCAATGTGACCCAAGACCCATGCCCATGAATAAAAATAAAAAATAAAAAAGTAAAAAAAAAGAAAAGAAAAACAGAATCCTAATTAAGTTTTGGCCACAATTTCCTCTCTCTCTCTCTCCATTTCTCTCGTGTCCAACTCTCCTCTCTGAGCTTCATCTTACCACCACCTCTACCGCCATTTATAATTTCCTTTCCCAACTACCTCCGCTCTGGCGCCACCATCCGCAGCCACCAACAAAAAACCATTGTCATCGTGCATCTTGTCCAAATCTGTCGTTTCTTTTTCCTCCCTCCTCAACCACGTCTGCGTCGGCACCGCCATCCGCAACCACCAACAGAAAACCATCTTGTCCACATGGAGCTTATTCTTCCTTCTCTTCCTCACGCCATCGTTAAAGACTAACATGATGGTGGTGCTCTAGTCGCCATGAACTCGCCATGCCAACCACCACCCTTGAGAGGGCTACCACTTACTGCACTCCTTCTCACCCTTGGAGACTCAGATGGAAGCCAAGGGCTTTGGGGCGTTTCTTTGTTGCTCTAAATCATAGGTCTAGGATGTATTTACTGGTTAGAGAGTTGAGATTTTTGTTTCAAAATTTATTTATTCTTTTGTTTGGTTTTTGTTGCTCTAAATCACAGATTTGTTGTTGTTGTTGTTGTTGATGTTGTTGATTTTTATGGGTTGGTGATGAACTTGTTGATGTTGTTGATTTTTCTGTGGTGTTGTTGATGTAATGGTTGTTGATTTTTCTGGGTGTTGTGTAATGGTGATGAACTTCGACATTTTCTGGTGTTTTTGGATTTTGATGAAATTTTGGTTTATGGGTTTGGGCAAAGGGGCATGGATAGTAGGTCGATCAGGTATATATGGGGCAGGGTTGAGCTAAGAGGGTCACGTGCCATGTACCTGATCTGTCACGTGGGAGAGTTAACTGTCACATTAACAGTTAACAATTCATCTAAACGGTAAGGACTAAAAGCTACCAAAAAATTTATCAAGGACTATTTCCTAATAAAAAAAATTTCAAGGGTAAAACACAAAATTTTGTAATTTATCAGGGACTAAAAACATATTTAACCCTCAAATTAAAAAAGATTTAATAGGGTCAAATGAAATAGATTTAGTGAAATTAAAAAAATTAGGAGAGCAATTAGGTTTTTTTTCTTTTTAAAAAAAGAAACCAAAACAATGTATCGGCGTCGTTTTAGATGGAGGAACTAATGTGTGCAACGTCTAAATTTTATAGATATTATTTTAGCACTAAAAAATTTTAATGACCAAAGTGATTACTAAAGAATTTTCAGAAATCATATTAAGTATTAACTCATATAATTAATATAGATAATATCAACTATTTTTATTCCTCTGAGAGTAAATAAATATATCATATCATTCTCATAAATTTACAACAACTTTGACTTTCTAACGTTTTCTAGAGTTTAATTGTTATTTAGTGATAGTGTAAATTTTTTTACATTGTTATCTAATTAAATCTTGTCATATAAACAAAAATAATTGACTTTTTTTTATCTTTCATCCACTACTTAAAAAGTCATTCATATAAAATAATTTTGACTTGTTGCCATTTGTTACACGTTATCATCATCTGAAATATGATCCGCGGTGTTTGAAACAAAGAGTTGCGAAAGATTTATGATGAAAATAATTAAAAAATGTTATTTGTAATTATTGTATTGAAACATTGTGTTGATTTATTATTTATTTACTATTAGATGAAATCATATTAAGTAAGAGTCTCGTTAAATTCTCATCTAATAATAGATATGATGTGAGTTAAAATAACACAATTGAAAATAATTAGTCATCTAAGATTTATGAATTTTTAATATTAATGATTGTACGGTATTTTAGTCACTATATATAAGCGGTTATGGTTGGCACATAAACAACACAAGGATAAACATTAATTTGTAGGAAAAATTTAATTTAATAGGACATATTAAAAATGTATGTGAATAAAAGAGGCTGATTTTGCATGCTTAAAATATTAAAATGCGATATCTTAATTTACCCTAAAGATCATTCCATGCTAACAAATGATATGTGTCCCTCTACAGTTGGAAATCAGGAATAAACTGTCAATATGCCACTGCCATCTAGATGGGATTTGAATCCTATATAGTTTGAGTTCCTATATTAAAGAGTTTAATATTTGATAAAAGCGTCAGCATCCCTTTGGAAAAGACAAAGATCTCTAATCATCCGAATAGAACATATAAATAAACAATACGTGGCATTTGTTAGAAACCTTTATGGAAGATTTTGATGCCTTTGATAATAATATAGTATTATGCTAAGTTTACGTGATTGAATTATAAAGCTTGGTTACGTAATACATTGAAAGGGTGCATGAAATTCTATATATATATATATATATATATATATATTATGCATAAACATTGTGGTCCTCACCTGCAATGATAAAATGGGACCACGCCTGCAATCAATCAAGGAAATCACACCTATTATATATTAATTTGTTTCAATAAGTTAAAGAAATCAAATAAATTCTCAGGAAGCAACCAATCAACTCAGATTAATTATTAATGATTTATACATTGACAAATTTTTAATCGCTTTGTCCTTTAATCATGTAGTGTGTATTCAATTTCACTCATAAGAATAGAAAAATATTTTGTGACCAACAATCAATCATTGTAAAGAGGTTAATCATAGTTATTGGTGATATCATTCGGAGTACACCAAAAACAGTGAGAATTATCACGGTTTGTACATAATTTTTATATTTTAAATCTTTGTGTAATTATCAGTCTATTACTGCTCTACTTTGAAATCGCACACTGGCAATCAAAACTAACATGTTGAACCTAATTTCTCTAAGAAAGCCTTTTATTTATATTTTTGGATTTTTTGATACAAGCACCAAAATACTTTTCTCTTCTTTCCATTACCTTGCTCCTCATTAATAAAGATTCTCAATTTAAAATCTCAAATGTTGGTCGCAAAATGTAAAGTTGGAAGAGATTGGTTCCTATAAGTTTAGAAGGGAAAATAAGAACCAACACAGGTTGGTCCAAGTGGTAAGCGGTTTGGTATCGCTTAAGCAAGGTCCTAAGTTTAAGACCTTGTGTACGCAGTTATCCTCGCTAGGAAACTCACCTGCCATAGCCAGGTGCGCGACCCGGGTCGACCCGGATTAGTCAAGGCTAAGCCTATTATTTATAAATGAACTAACCTTACTAGTAGCTTCTCAAACAGTTAGCGTATCTTAATTTCCCGACGGATATAGCAACAATTAATGACCGCCAATTATTCTATTTCCTGTCAGTTTCATTTCACTTAGAGTAGTTTCAAAATTTTGCAGTAGTTTTCATAATTCTAAATGTAGCTAGGACATTATTTTAAAAAAAGAAACAAAATAACCTTTCTCTCAAATGCTTCTCTGATTCTCTCACTCTCAAACATAGAGCACTGAGTCATTATATTGTTCTCTCACACATTGAGCCACCATGTGAAATCCTTAGCTACAAATCGCATTTTTCTCTAATTGCATTCTTCTCTCGCAAATCTGTAGCCACTATTTGCGGTCATGTTCTCTTCATACTTGGACGATGTTCAAGAATAAGTTTTAGAGGTTACAAGTGAAAGGAATAAGGGAAACCTAGTGAGAAGTGAGGCAGTAGAATAGTCACTTCTTCGTGTTTTTTGTTTTTCCATTTAGTTTGGGGTTTGTTGACTTTATTTAATAATGTGGTGATTGATACTTTCAATTTGCTTTCTCAAAATTTTAAAACCTAATTCCTCTCTTTACTTGTAATGTGTTTGATGAATTGTTTGATTCAAAGCTATGTTTGTTGACTTGAGCTCGGTGTAATTGATTTTTGTATGTAAGACTTTTTTGTATGAGTAAGGTGGTTTTACTAGCTTGTCTTGCATTATCTTATTGTTATTAAAGTTGCCAATGATCTTAGTTTGATTCAACCTTGTATGGGCCATAAACTACTCTCTATTGTTCTTTTAAAGTAATGTTATGTGTACAACAATAAATTGTACAGTTTTTTTTATAAAATAAATTGTACAATTTTTGTACAATTGCATTAAACATTTATTTTCTCTCTCGTCTCTGTCACGCGTCTTCCTCTTCTCATCTCCATCTTCGTCTTCTATCTCTTCTCTGACACTCGCCTACATTTTCTCTCAATTTTTCCACCTGCAACCTCCATTTATTTTTCATTGTATTTTTCTTCCTCTTCATTTCTCTTTTCATCATTTTTTTTCTCATTTCTTTCTTCTTCTTTTTTGTCGTCTTTTTTTCGGGTAATCTTCGTTTTCTTCTTCTTAAGACGTTATGGAGAGCATGAACAATGACATTCTTCTATGATTTAATTTTCTCTTTATGTTTTGTATTGTTTCGGTATAGTGTAATGTTTGTTTACTTCTACATTCTAGGTGATGTAATGTTTGTTCATGTGTGATATAATGTTTATTTATGTGTTGTAATGTTTATTTATGAGTTTTGTAATGTTTATTTTTTTGACAATTTTACTATAATACCCTTGTTACACAACAAATTTCCAAGATACCCCTATTTTAAAACATTTTACACAACTACCACGATTTTGGCTGAAGTGGCATCTGCGTACTGTGTGGCATGACACGTCAGATTCGCCTATGAGGCTGGCGAATTCACCGCAAATTCGCCTATGGATATGGCGAATCTTTTCTAATTTCGCTTACAAGGTTGGTGAATATTGTTTAAATTCGCCACTAACATTGGCGAATCCTCACTAAAACCGCCAACTGGGTTGGCGAATCCGTAATTAATAATATTGAAAAATTATATAATATATTTTAATATAAAATTCTTAATAAATTATAATGTATATTCTAAATATATACGATGAAGGGTGCAAAAGTCCAAAAAACATGATTAAAACAAAAGTTGAAGCTTCTCATGCTGTCAAAAGCTTTGTTATCCAAATTCAAACTCAGTTTGGCGTAGCTGTTAAAAGAATAAGGTCAGGCAATGGGCCTAAATTCAGCTTATAGGAGTTTTATGCATCAAAGGGAATCATACATCAGCTAAGCTGTGTGGAAACTCCACAGCAAAATGCTATTGTTGAAAGAAAGCACGAACATCTCTTGAACATGACAAGAGCTCTTCTTTTTCAAGCAAATTTGCCCCCCTCATTTTGGTCATTTGCAGCAGCCCATGGCTGTTTCTTAATCAATAGATTTCCTAGCAAAGGTTCTACCAATCACTCTCCCTTTAGAATTTTGTATAACAAGTTACCTGATTTGAGTTTCTTGAAAGTATTTGGTTGTCTTGCTTATGCTAATTCCTTACATAGAAACAAAATCAAGTTGGATCCAAGGGCAAGGAAATGTGTGTTTTTAGGCTATAAGAGTGGCATGAAAGGGTTTCAGCTTTATGACCTGAATTCAAGGGAAATATTTGTTAGTAGAAATGTTTTCTTTTATGAACATTTATTTCCATTTCATTTGGATGCTTGCTTTCCAACATGCTCATCCCAGGAATACATTTTCCCTGCTGAACTTCCCCCTTTTGCCACTGATTATCATCTGAATCATCCTCATGCTACTGCACATTATCCTCCTGCTGCTACTCCTGCTACTGTGCCTGTAGATTCTGTTGTTGCAAACATTAATACACCCCCCGAGGTTCCTCTTAGGAAGTCCACAAGGGCTAGGCACACTCCCTCTTACCTCCAGGACTATCATTGCAACCTAGCTGAGGTTAATCACAATAATTCTGCAGGATTTACCACTGCTTCTTCTACTAATCATCCTTTGCATATTGTTCTATCTTATGTTAATCTATCCACTGCCCATAAATCATATGCTCTTTCCATAAGTACACAGGTTGAGCCAACAAAATACAGTGATGCATTCAAAGAACAATGTTGGAGAGATGCCATGGATGTTGAGATTACAGCTCTGGAACAGAATTCCACATGGAAACTAGTTGATTTACCCGAAGGGAAAGTTCCAATTGGCTGCAAATGGGTCTACAAAATAAAGCTCAAGGCTGATGGATCTATAGAGAGGTACAAGGCAAGGCTAGTTGCAAAGGGTTACACCCAAACATATGGGATTGATCATATGGACACATTTAGTCCTGTTGCTAAGATGACAACAGTAAGGTTGTTATTAAGCTTGGCTGCTATTAAAAGGTGGCATCTACAGAAGTTGGATGTTAACAATGCATTCTCCATGGTGATTTGCATGAAGAGGTTTATATGAAGCTTCCACAAGGGTTTAAATGTTCCAAACCGAATCAAGTGTGCATGTTGCTCAAGTCCTTATATGGTTTGAAACAAGCAAGTAGGCAATGGTTCTCTAAACTCTCTCAAGCCCTCTTGTCCCTTGGCTTCACTCAATTCCAATTTGATTACTCCTTGTTCCTCAAGGTTTCTGATACTTCATTCACATCTTTTCTAGTTTATGTTGATGATATCATCTTAGCAGGAGATTCTATGTCTGAAATTCAATCCATCAAGCACTTCTTGGATAATCAATTTCGCATCAAAGACCTGGGATCTAAATTTCTTTCTTGGGCTTGAAGTGGCTCGCATAGAACAAGGAATTTCAGTGTCCCAAAGAAAGTATGCACTGGAAATACTTTCAGATGCAGGGATGTTAGGATGTAAGCCTCTTACCACTCCTATGGTCGCTTTTCAAAGGTTGTCAAAGCACACGGGCACTGCTCTTGCAGATCCTGCTGCATACAAGAGGCTCATTGGTAGACTTATCTACCTGACTACTACAAGACCTGATCTATCCTTCTCTATTAATCACCTTGCTTAGTTCATGTCTAATCCAACTGATGCACATCAATTCGCAGCACATTGAGTTCTTCAATTCGTCAAATTCAGTCCAGGAACAGGTCTGTTTTTCCCTAGTTCATCCCCTCTACAACTCAAAGCCTTTTGTGATGCTGATTGGGCAGGATGCCCTGATACTCGTCGATCAACTACTGGGTTTTTTGTGTTTCTTGGCGACTCTCTATTGAGATGGAAATCTAAGAAGCAATCTATTGTTTCTAGATCATCTTATCAAGCGGAGTATCGAGCTCTAGCAACTGTCTCCTGTGAATTACAATGGATCTCTTACTTACTACAAGATTTCAGCATTCAACCAACCCATTCTGCTGTAATCTTTTGCGACAACCAATCAGCAATCCAGATTGCTCATAATCCTACGTTCCATGAGCGAACTAAACACATTGAGCTCGATTGCCATATTGTCTGTGAAAAGGTTCAGAAAGGGCTTATCTGGTTGCTTCCTATTGCTTCAAAGATGCAACTAGCAGATTTAATGACTAAACTTGTGGCCCCTGTTGTGTTTCAAACTCTTCATGCCAAACTTGGCTTGTTGGACATCTTTAAATCGCAACATGCCACGTTTGAGGGGGGTAATAGGGGATACTTAGAACAGTTTGTTAACTGTTTCTGTTAGTTATGTCTGTTATATATATCTGTTAGTTAAGTTAACATATAGCACATGTGCTTAGCTTGCTTGCTGCGCAAGTCTCCACTCTTGTATATATATGCAACAGAGCCTTCCCTTTTGGCTCAAGTTATTGAATTCACTCATTCATTCTCACTGTTTTCTATCAAAAAAGATATTTGTACAACTCAATTTGAAAACCGAGTTATAACCCTCTATTTCTCTCTCATGTATAATTTCCTTTTCTTTCCTATATATTTTGTCTCCTAGTTGTAGGTAGGTCGTAGCAATAGCATTCCTCAAAATTAATATGACAAGAGCCCACGTTATCATTAGGGGTGGGAACAGGTCAAGCAGCTTGTCAGGGCCTGCGGCCTAGCTTGTTAGTGGCTTGGCCTGGTCTGGCCTATTTAAGAAAAAGGTCAAGCTCAAACCTTTTTCAAAGCCTGTTTCAATAAAGAAGCCAGACCCAGACTATTACGAAAGCTTGCTTAGACCTATCAGTCCAACCCGTTTATAAATATGTTCATATGGGTTTTACTAAAAAAATATACTTACAATACCTTCACTTGGACTCAAACCAAAGATAATTACCATATCAAGGCAATGTCTTAACCGCTAGACTAATATCACTTTTTGTAATATTTTATACAATCATATTTATTAATATAATTTAGGTAATGTTTCAGGCTTAGATCCTGGAAGGTATTTGGATATTATTGGTCTTGTATGTTTTGGGTTTAAATCTTAAAAGGTGGTTGATTATTATTATTGAATGTTGTGTTATTGATTGTGTAACATGCTGCGGTAACAGGCTACAGTAACAGTCTAACAGGCCACAGTAACAGGCCGTAGTAACCGGCCAAACAACATATTTTTTATAATAAAAAAATAGACACAAGCAAGCCTATCAGCCTCCAGGCCAGGCCACCCAAACAGGCCAGACCAAGCTAAAAAAATAGCATTTGATAGTTAATATGTCAGGCCCAGGCCAAAAACTAATGAAATAAGTCTGATCTGTTCTCATTCCTAGTTATCATGGTCTCTCAAATAATTTACTAAAGATGTTAGAAGTATGGACAAGGAAAGAAGATAAGATTTAGCCTCCAATAGCTCCAAATTATCAACATTACTAATCACCAATATAATCACATGCACAAGAGGGGGGATCATCACCTAATACCATTGCAAGCACAAATTTCTTAATCTCAGTCATATCATTTAGCGATGGGATCCCAAACAATGTCTCAACTTGATGTCGTTGACTTCACCGACGAAAACATGAAACCCGGCACTGACACGTGGGTCTCAGCCTGCCACGTCGTGAGGGGTGCAATGGAGGAGCACGGCTGTTTCGTGGCACGCTTCGACAGAGTCAGCAAGGAGCTTTGCGACTCTGTGGTGGTCTCGATGGAAGAATTGTTTGGTCTACCCGTGGGAACAAAAACGCAAAAGACAAGTGAGAAGCTTTTCCATGGGTACATGGGACAAGTGTCATGGCTTCCCTTGTATGAATCTTTGGGCGTTGACAACCCGTTGACTGTGGATGGATGCCAAAAGTTCACACGCATAATGTGGCCGGAAGGGAACAATCGTTTCTGGTAGGTACCAACCATTCTTATGGTGGTTTCAATCAAATTATATACTCCGTGTTCTCCAAATAAGAGGTGGTTTCGTTTGTTTTTTGCACACAGTGAAAGTATCAATGAGTATTCAAAGCTATTGGGGGAAATAGAGCACAAGGCAAAGAGAATGGTGTTTGAGAGCTACGGTGTGGACATGCAACGGTGCGAGTGTTTGATAGAATCAAGCGATTTTCTCCTTCGATGCATCCAATACAGACCGCCCCTGGTTGATGAGGATGACTTGGGACTGCATTCTCACACGGACATCACCTTCCTATCAGTATTACACCAGCTCAATAACCTTGACGGCTTGGAAGTCAAGACCAAGGATGGCCGGTGGGTAGGGGTTGACGCCTCGCCGGCTTCCTTTGTCGTCATGGCCGGCGATGCCTTCAAGGTACGTAAGCATCTTGATTTTAATTAAATATATATATCTTCACAAAAATACTACTCGATTAAGGATGCAACGTGCGTGCATGTTAAATGTCAGATGCATTTATTTTTCACGTGGCCTAGCTAGGTTTGGAGTAATGGGAGGATGCGGCCATGTGAGCACAGAGTTATAATGAATGCCAACAAAATCAGATACTCCACGGGACTATTTTCCTTCGGTAGCAAGACGGTGGAGATACCGGAGGAGCTAGTTGATGAGCAGCATCCCTTGCGTTACAAACCAACATTTGACCACTATGAATTCCTTCGTTTCTTTGATAAACACAAAATCAAAGACTCTGATACCAGAATCGAAGCCTATTGTGGGATCTGATGAAGCCGAAAGTATTCATCTATTATTGTCTATGTACTATTTTGTTGTGTTCATGTCCGATAATTAATGATTATATATGTTAGACTTGTGTTTCTTCTGGTGTGTTCTTGATATGCGGGTTACTATTGCAAACGATGTAATTCCTACTGTGTTTGATAAATAATAATGGTTTAATGGAATTTCCTATCTTCTAATTACCAAAAGAGGTGATTTGATATATTAATTGATGTCAATTATTCAAGTGAAAAGGTATATTAATACTCTCTCCAATAATTCGGTGTATATGTTTTGTCTCCATTTTGGGGCCATCGTGCTAGTCCTTACCCTTCGTATAGAAGTAAAGGCCATCTCTGGTACAACGAGAGTCTCGTTGATAGACTCTGCGTGCCCAATTTCACACACACAAACCAATAGTTATATGGAGTAGAATATTGATTTCCTCTTCTTTTTTTTTTTCCAACCAAAAGTTATTGTTGATGATCCCCCAACTAACTAAAGGTTGTCAAAAAACTTTGTTTTTAATTATGTAATTAATTAGTTGTCAACAATATTAGGGGCATATTAAGGTTCTTTTGGTTTTTTTTTTACGGTGAAAGTTCATTCTGTACATTAATTATATTTTCTCTGTCTTATAATTTTAGTCCATTTTTTTTACTTTTTAAATTTATTCATATTTTAATATATCTAAACATAATTGTTCACTATTAAAAAAAAAAGGCTCTCTATCAACTTTATCGGCGGATTTTATGCATCAAATCCACCGATAACTATTTTTCACGATTCTTTTGGCTAAAATCTACACATTTACCAGTCGATAATTATCCGCCAAAATATCCGCTGGTAAATATTGGCACGAGTTGGCTCCAAAACTTTACTGACAGATAAATTCTTTGGTAAATATAAAATAATAAATAATATAACATAATAAGTTTCTGCCGGTAACAGTTTAGGATTTAGGGTTATTAAATTTATCGTTTATGTTCCTTCTCATAAAAGAACGTGACATAACCTTGTCTCCATAAATTTGACATATGATGTATCTAACTAATTATGCGATCTACGTATGGACTATGCAACTTTAATAATTTCGCGAACAAATATTACCACATAATAATTTGCATACCATTAATGATTATCAAAACAATGTACACGCATAAAGAATTCATTCTTTAGCATTACTCTAAGCATATATATCAAATAGACGTGCAATTGTGCTATGGCCCTATGAAAGTTTATTAGAGTAAGAACTAATTTGAAATTTAATTTTAAACTTAAGTTTAATTCAAATAAAATTTTATATGAAATACACCTCATTTAATTTAATTCATACTCTAACGAAAATATAAAACTTAAAACGATTTATTAAAATGTGATTTCATCAAAAACAGATATTAAACATAAAACATGGAGATTTTTTATTTGTGCTAAATTAGTCTTTGAAAAACCTTCTATCAAATCATTAAATCAATATCAAATTAAATTAATATTGTATTTTTTATTATATAACTCTGCATAGGATACAATTAGTTTTATGGGGAAAAAACATCTATGTACACAAATATATTAAGAATTAATTCTTAAAAAAATTATAAAAAATAATTTGATCCTTGGCTCATAGATAAGTCATAAAGATTATGAAGAATTAAAAAGAAAAGGAGACGAAATAAAAACAAAATATCAAACACGAGCACATACTCTAATATAAAAGAAGAAGAAAATTTTCAATTTTCAAAATTCAAATAGAACATTTTAGCTAAACTACGAAATGGATAGCTTTTTGAAATAATGAATAATAAACAATATACAAAAAATAAAGCAGAAGCAATTCCTTGATCCCTGCACTGCTGCAAGGGCTCATGGATTTGGATGAGCCACAAATTGCGATCTCATGGGAATGGAAGCGGGAGCTGGGAGGATTGCAGTTGATGAGTGGTATCGAATTCTTGAAAGCTACTATGTGGTTCTCACGATTTGGCGTCAAGGAGGCTGAGTGAGAGGGGCAACAAGTGAAGCCAGGTGGGAGGCTCAGTGGGCAGTAGGTAGTGGGCAATAGTATCGGATTCAGAAGGAGTAGTATGATGCAGTGGTATGACCCCAGTTGGCAGAAGATTTTGCAAGGGCTGACACGCAGCACAGTGTTAGAGGTTTTTTTTCTGTAGACTCAGAAGGAGTGCTACTAGAAGAGATGCGGCTGAGTATTTCCAACGTTAGTGATTCTTAGGAACCAGATTATGGAAGAAGTTTGCAGATCGACTAAGGTGTGCCAGGGTTTTAAGGAATTCGTCAGATAGAAGAGTACGAAGAAGGCGGTTTCATGACGAGATGCCCCGTTTGTCAGCAAGTTAAAGCCAAGCATTGACAGCCAGCAAGTTAGATCCTTCATTGGTCAGTTAGAAGCAGACGAAGTAAGGCTAATATCCCTAAACACCATTCAAGATACCATGAACGAGATCAAGCTCAGTAAAGGAAGGTCTTTGGCCACTCATCCTTGGCACAAGTCTCAAGCAAATCAACACAGACGCGACCTACAGTTCGAGATTGGAAAGAAAGTCCTTCGGGAGGCTACAAGGAGAATTAGGGCAGTGGCGTAAGAAATCAGCGACGGCGAACTCCGTGTTCCATGTGCCCGTGACCAGACGGTTCACCCGCGACGACAGGCAGGTACTAACCCAGCAAAGCATCTACGTAGAAACCAGCACGTCCCCGCAAGATGCTCTGATCGAAGGAGGTAGCCTCAGTAAAGGCTAGCTGGAGGAACCACTCAGGTAAAGAAGCAACTCAAGAAACAGAAGACATTACATCTTTTCAGCGCCTTTCAAGATATGCCCAGTAATCAATTTTGGGGACCAAAATTGTTTAAGAGGAGAAGATTGTGAGGACCAAAAAAAAGGGGGCGTATCTCACGTGAGATGCAAGGAAAACATGGTCGAGGTGCTCCAGCACCTAAAACATGCTCCAGCGTGTCGCTGCTAACCAAAAAACCCTACTTTCATGTTTATGGACTAGGGGAGGGCCCAACCCAGCCTTTTGGCCACCCCTTCTCCTATAAATATAGCTCTTCTCCCCCCATTCCAACTCACTCAGAGTCTGAAGCTTTTCTTCCCTATTAGAACAAGTTTCTGCTCATTTCTTCTCTCCCTATTAGGTTGGTAGCCATTCTTTCTTTTAGGATGGCCTAAGGTAGTAGGCCCTGCCACTGCCACGTGTTGGTAGTGGCCCACGGTGGACCTCAGGATGCCATGGCAATGCTGGAACACCGTAGTGATGCCAGAATCGCTGTCGCGAGGCCTATCAATTAAAAGTTTTCCTTATGGGTTTCTGATGGTGGTTTGGTTGGCTTTCCAGGTGCCAATGTCACGCCTTTGAGAGCCCCCTATGCCAACGTTCCTCCGTTCCGTGACATTCCAAGTGAGTGGCAGTCTTAGTGCATCGATGGTCCCACTTCAGCGGTCCATCAATAGAGTTAATTATGCCATAACATGCTAGTAGTTAATTAATTAGTCTTATAAATGCTCAGTAAATGCCATGCTTATATGATATGCTATATATGCCATGTGATCATACTTATGCTATGTTATGCATGCTATGCCATGCTATGTTAGAATAGAGACCTAAGCCCTTAGATACTATATCCCTTAGATTAGCTATATTACGATTATGTAATAAGACTTTAAATAAAGACTCTGGTTAAGTCATGGACCTTAACAAGGGGTAGGTTCTAGCTAAGGCAAGACTTAGTACTTAAGATGTCTGTTCTGACGCACCTCTTTTACCTAGGAATCTTGTCCTAAGTGTGGGACCTTAGTCCTTGAGTTCGGAATAATAAACAAGATTAGCTAAGTAGGACACATTTGACATAACTAGTAGCCTTAGGCCTTAACAACATGGGTAATCAAAGACAACTCCCTAAAAAACTTTACAAACAGTAGATCACATGATAAATGACTTAGAGCAGTGCGGGGTCAATGACCTCGAAACCCAGATTCAGTAGTAGATAGCTATGAGCATTAGGCTTCTCAGATTATGGCATGTGTGCCCTTCCAGATGTACCAGATTAGGTGGCCGCCAGGCTCCTCAGACTTAAGGTATGTGTACCCTCACAGATATCCTGGTTGCGAGCATACCGAAACCACTCGGATTTATCCTGGTGAAGTGGGGTCGAGTTGCGGCTCCCTCAAATTGTGCTCCTCCGCTAGGGATGTGGGCATACGTATAATTTTACTTTCTAGTTATTAGCACAGTTTATTCAGTTATCCAGTACATTCAATTTTATCAGTTATTCTAGTATTCAGCGTATTCAGTTATATTCAGTTATTTCAGTTCTTTTCATATATCAGTTATGTTTCATTTATCAATTTGTTCCTTTAGTATATGTATATATGTATGTGTATGCCATTTAACTGCTGTATGTGCTTCTTGAGTGGTACTGAGATACCCACCACTGAGTTGACAACTCATCTCTCTATCAAAACATTTTCAGATTTGGCTAAGGATAGTGAGAGCGATCCCCTCGTCCAGTGAGCTAGGATTCCATATATCAGTGGTAAGCTCCGCTTCGCAATGGGGACTACCGAGTAATTCAGTCATGCTCCAGGTACCTAGGACAAGATCCACCATCTAGCATTTATGTTATTAGTCATATTTTTAGAACAACAGTTTCAGTTTAACATGTAAACTCAATTATTATTTAATGAAAGCAGTTATTATATGAAATTAGTGTTTATTATGATACCAGTTGTTCATTCATAAGTATTGCATGTGCGTTAGTATGCCATGTCAGAGCTTCTGCAGGGTAGTAGCCCTACGTGCGATCATGTCCTAAGCTGAAGCGTGACATACATTAACACGTTTGGTACATCAAAAGGATTTCCACATAATAAATATATTTTACCATAATGCATTCTAAGTAATAATTAAAATAATAAAATATAATAAATAAAATAAATTAAAATTACCATAACAACAATAAAATAAAATAAAAATAATAAAAATTGGTTGGTGTATTGCAGTGATTGTGGTGGTAAAGGTGACAACAACAATGATGGTAGCAATGGTGGTGATGGGTAAGGTAATAATGGTGGTGGTGGTGGCGATTGTAGTGGTGGAAATAAGGGGCTGTGGTGGCGGTGGCACCAATCATGATAGTGGAGGTGGGTCATAGTAGAGGTGCGGTGATGGATGTAGTAGTGGTGGCGATGGTTATGGTAGTGGTAGTAGAGGTGGTGGTGGTAGCAAAAATGGGTGGAGGCAGTAGTGGCGGTGATAGCAGTGGTGGGTAATGGTAGTAGCGGTGGTTGTTGTGACGAAAATATTGACGTTGGTGGTGGCGCCAAGGGTGGTGATGATGGTGGTGGCGATGACAATGGTGATAGTGGTGGTGGTGATGGTGGGTGGTATATGTTGGCGACGATGGGAGTGGTGGTGACGGTGATTGTGGGTGGTTGTGGTGTTTCATGGAGAGAGAGAGATGTGTTATGTTAAGAATATTTTTGTTAAAATAAAAGTTGAAAATTTATTTGAAAGCTGGTAATCTAGATAAACACATCTCATGTGAGTAATTCACATTACCACGTTGGAGGTAATGTGAATTATTTGGGTAATCCACATTACCACCAATGCTGCGTAATCAAACTGGTCAATGTAAATTGCCAAATAATATAATTATAAAATTATCAATAATCTATTCACGTTATCTCGTATTGAACTCCACCTTAAAGTATTGGCTCAATTCTAGCATCATGTTGCGGTCTAGAGTAGTGATTTCATAGTTATAAATATTATAATATGTGAGAGAAAGATATATTAGAATAAGCGGACTCTAGATCATAATTTCATTTTAGTTTTAAAATCCTGGTTAATTAAGAAAAGTCAAAATGTCGCATATTGCTTAGCCAAATTTAGGTACCAACGTTGTCAATTATTGGGCATAACAACATTACTCGTAATTTAATATAATATGATATGGATCTTTGTGTGGGGCTGTCATAGGCTTAACCTCTCATTTGCTAACACAAGGGAGATACTCGTTCTCCTAATTATATACATGTGCACGCTTGTTATCCCATTAAGACAAAATTCACATTTCATTTGGTTATTATTGAAATAAGATCAAAAGTTTTCTCTCCCATTTTTTTATTCTTTACTCTCTCTCTCTCTCTCTCTCATTAGATAGAAAGAAGAGTTGTGAATTCATGGCCTTCATCAATCTTTCCTGATAATCCACATACCTAATCTCGCTCACGAATCGGGTCTATCATGTTTGTATGGGTTTGGATGGAGTTTATTGTGTGATTAGTGGTGAATGAGAAAAATTATTTTTGTATGGGTTAATTCAGAAATCAAATTCCCTAAATTCGATTTTAGAAGGAAAAAAAAAATGACTAACATGATTTGACGTCGGATGCTGATGGGATAGGCTGAAATGCAATTTCGATTTCAGACTTGTTCCAAACTCTATGATTGACATAATTTAAAATCAGCTTCAACTTTATCTGAAATCAGGATGAGTCAACCCAATTTTAGGCCCTTATCATGTGCGTGTCCTACACGCACCACATCAGTATTTTTTTTTTAAATCAATTTTTAAAAATTTGATTTTTGAAATGATTATACTACTGTAAATTTTTACAAGGGACCTAATCTTATAAATTGTTATAAAATGAATTACATGATGTAAAAAAAAAATCCTTGGGGACAAAAATAATCTATGGGATTCGAAACAACACATAATTTTATAATAAGTAGACAATGGTTTTCTTCCAATGCAATTCATAGATTTGCTACGAAACAACGATATTATTCCAAAACATAAAACAAAATATGAGGGACGCAAGGAGTGGTCCCAGGAATTAAAATAAAAATGGGACCAGAAAATCATGAAAATGGGACCAGAAAAGTAAACAAACTATCTTTCTGTTAATTTTTTTTTAAAATCAATTGATCAATAATTAATCATTATAGCCATTTGACTAATATCAATATCTATAATTATACTACAAGAAGATAATAGCTGTTTAATTAGCAGTATGGGACCATAAAGATATGAAGATAGAGTCACCTAAAATTGGGACCAGAAAATGAAACAAATTGATCTCAATTATTTTGTTAAACAAGTTTATATCAATCGATCAATAATATTTATATGTAGTTATACGTAAGAAATAATCAATATTTGAAATTATAGTCCAAAGGGGACCAAATATATATTCACAGGAAGATAATTAATCACCTAATTAAATTGGGACCAGAAAACAATTGTGGTCGACCAAATATACAAACATACGAAGATAGTCATGACCTAATTAAATTGGGACCAGCTGAAAATGAAACAAAATTGATATCAATTATTTTGTTAAATAAGTTTATATCAATCGATCAATAAATAGAGTTATATGTAAGAAATAGTCAATACTTGAAACAATAGTACAAGAGAAGCGGTCCAAATATTCAGAGGAGATAATTCATCACCAAAAATTGGGACCAGAAAATGAAGAAAGCGAATAAAACCATAAGTTAATGACCAATTGATGGTCATCGGTTGTTTAATTTCAAAGTTGATCTCTTCTTTGTACAATCATATATATTTCATTGATGTCTTGTGTTTGGATGATTACATTTTGGTTAAGATAAATTAAAGAGAAATATATTGTTTAAATACTCATAATACATTCAAAAAAAAAAAAGATGGCAGATAGATGAAGTTGGAACCAAACCCAAGCTTGACGGAAGGGCTACAAGTCCCACATTGCACTACCATGTCATTAAACTATGACACTTTTAAGTCTAAGAGTTGTCATATTCCATAGGCTATTCTTTCGGGTTGGACTTTCTATTGAGCAATTAAGTCCATAACTTCATGCATTCTTTTGTTTTAAGGTCGACTTGCTTACGGGGTACCTAGAAAAGAAATGACCAAGAAATGACAACTTTAAAAGGTCAGAGTAAAGTCACTGCGAGTAAGAAACCTGGAGTGAGTTGTCGTGGTCGATGTTAGCTTTAAATAGAGGGCAATGTTACCAGTTTCATATTGAAGTAATGTCATCCAGCAGTTTATGTATGACATACTTAAGTCTAAAGGGTTCTCTCATCTAATAAATTAGTTTGTTATAATAAAGATAGCAGAAGTGAACACAAATTGTATATAGAAAATAAATGTGGTTTATTCTCACATCTGCAAAAGTGACAACTATTAGAAAATGAGTGATATCTCACAACAGTCATATTAATATCTTAAATACATCTAAATACTTAAGGTATATCTCAAATGGTGTATATCAACAGAACTCTCAAAACAAAATAAGATAGAAATATGCAACTTCTCAAAGAGAGAAAGGGATACACCACATTGTTGTACCTTATTGAAATTGTTCGAAAGCAATTTATAGTTGAATGTTACATATGTTGACTATCCATCAAATCAGTGGAAGCGCTTTATATTCTCTTTGTTTTCCAATATAATAGAAATCTATAAGAAAGGTGAGTCACTACTTTTTCAAGCAACACATGCAACATAGTCTTTTAAATTAGATTTTTCTTTTAGTTTAGGTTTATAAAAAGCATTTTCCTAATATTGTTTTCGTTCACATAAACATAAGGACAACGAAAACAAATAAAAATAAGAGATTAATTTTAACATATTGGTCATGTAAAATTCTAAAAAGATTTAAGTAAAACAAGTCTGAAGGTCAATCATATTTATTGACGTGTAACTGTATATAAAAGTAAACCTTAAACAAAGAGACTACACTTGACTAACAAATGCGATATTGGAACTTAAGTCTCAAATAATTAATTAAGCATATATGTATGGGCAGTCACCCACGGTTATTGATCACTTCTTGGAATTCAACCATACTTGGATATTCGAATCCAAACCATAAGCTCTTTCTTATATATTTCATGTGGTAAACTGCGAAGTAATTCGAGAGTACGATTATTTTTCCTGAGACAGTTTTTTTTTATAAGCGACTAGGAACGATTCAATGATGAGAAACCTAAGTAATATACATTCAAATCTTAGTGTCACTAATGTATAAAAACAGAAAGAAAGAAAAATACCATACTTAAGAAATATAGTAGTAGTTATAAGCAAAATTTCAACCAAGCGATCATGTTATGACTTAAAGCTCATGAAAAATGTCTAGCTCAAAAGACTAGTAATCGATTAAGTAGGAGAGTTTCATGGTTTAAGTACTATATTAAGTTTTCTTTCTTTTACTTAATATGGGACCACTAATGATAAAATGATAACTAAATGTGACAACTCTTAATTAGATAACTCGGCTCACCTAGGTGTGAGGTACACCACCATGCATGGACCCCACACCTATGTGAGAGAGGTTGTCGAAGAATTATCACATTTGGTTGTCATCATAACACAACTTATATGGAACTCATAAACGTTAAGA
This sequence comes from Nissolia schottii, assembly GCA_003254905.1. Classification (NCBI taxonomy): domain Eukaryota; kingdom Viridiplantae; phylum Streptophyta; class Magnoliopsida; order Fabales; family Fabaceae; genus Nissolia; species Nissolia schottii. The sequence continues at coordinate 609,475 of QANU01042752.1, forward strand.
AATACTCATTTTGGTTGTTAAAAGTGCAAGCCTGAATCACTTTGGTCCTTAAAATTCAAAATTTGACTTTTTAATCTTTGAAATTGTAGGTTGCATGTTAAATTAGTCTATCAATTAATTATCATTATTATATTGTCATATTTTCACTAATTTTTTACATTAAATATGATGTGATAACAAATTCATAATATTCTATGAGTACCATATGATGATGACATGTGTCATCATATGAAAGAATATTTATAAAAATATTCTTGAGAGTGAATGAGAGAGTGACTTGTATCACAAGAAATGTTCTACAATATTTTTGTATCCTTTAAATATATCCCTTTGCAATGAACGAAATAAAGAGAGAAATTTGATCTGATTTGAGAAATAAGAGAAATAGGGAGGTTACATTAATTAAAGATGTGAGTAATGAGTGTAGTGGGATAGTTACTATACCAAAAAGGGGAATAGTTGAAAGTTAGGTTTACATTTTAGACTATAAAAATATTTATAAACTAAATTTTTAAAAGGAAAAAAAACAAATGACAAGAAAAATTGGATAAAAAAGTAGTTTTTTTTCTTGGTATTCCTGTTATGATAATAATTCAATTGTATCCTTATGAGTTGTTAAATGCAATTTCTTTCTCGTAGAAAAAAGTTCTTAAATGCAAACATTAGGTGTTTGGTGATAAATGCAAAACATATGTTTGAATGGACAGAAATAGTTCTGACCTTAATAATTATACAAAAATGCTCCATGTACACCCAAAAAGCATATACCCGTACATATACCACAGTTTTATATGGTTTTATTGTCATTTAATACGGGATACTGTACACTTTCCTTATTTAAAAAGCACCCAACCCAACGCGTGCATCAATCTGTAACAGAATCAACATTTTCAAACCAAATCAATATGCAACAGAATTGCATCAGTCTGATTCGATATTCTCGCAACAAATCGCACCAGAATCGCTGATAGCATTAACAGGGAAAGGAAAATCGCGAGAGAGCGAGAGATCGATAGAATCATCAAATTGGAAAATCAGCAATGGATCATTACGTGGTAAATTCTTCCGTCTTTTGTTGATGATTTGGATGCGTTTATTCGATGTTTCAGTGGATTCATGGTGCATGAGTGTGATGCATTTTGCTTATAGATCAGTATGTGGTAAATTCGTATGTGGTTTTGTTCGAATGCTTTGAATGATTTGAATGCTTTTGTTCGGATTTTTATTGGATCCATGGCCATGAGTGTTTGTGGTGAAGCATGCATTCTGGCAGAGGAGAATGCAAGCAACAGACAGACAAATTGTGCAAACATTATTTGCAAAATGTGCAAACATTATGTGCATAATGTGCAAACATTATACGCAGGCACCACCTGTTTGTTTGGGGGGGGGCAGCGTGACATTTCAACAAGTAAACCGTAAACATTGTTAATATTATGACACAATTTATTAGATGGATCGGTTCATGCTTTAAGCTGTGTTTTGCACAAAAAAATGCAGGTTACTAGATATAAACAGTAAACAATAGATGGGTTAGTTCATGTGTCATAATGTGCAAACTTTATTTGCGCATATGTGCAAACATTAAACACTCATATGTGCAAACATTAGTCACAGACACATTACCTGATGCGGGAAGGGAGAGGGAGTGCATTTTAGCAAATTCCCAACATTCAAACAATAAAACCATAAATATTGTAAACATTGTGTCACATTTTACTAGATATAAACATTAGGTTTGATGCATGCATCATGTTTCTTTTTTTTAATGCAAAAAAATGCAGAAACTGAGCCTTTTTTATGTAGTGATCAAACATTATTTGTGTTCAGGGCACAGGCTCAGTTGTTGTCGAAGTGGAAGAGGCGCCAAAGGTTGGCATGCATTTTGACACATTGGAGGCAGCGAAAGAGTTCTATGAGAATTATGCCAAGAAGGTTGGATTTACATGGAGGATAAGGAGTACCAAATTCACCGAAGATAAACAGATCAAGTACCAAATTCTGTCATGTACAAGAGAAGGGTGTCGATCCTCGAAAATTCCAACATTTGACAAGACTAATCCAACATCAACGGCTAAATGTGAAGCAAGGATATCGATATCAAAGGTACAAGATGGAGAGCATCAGTCGTGGATGAT
>QANU01042752.1:615966-665570 GCA_003254905.1 Nissolia schottii
TTTTTGGACACCAGGGTTATACAATGAACGCAGCAGGTGGGTGCCAGTATACTTGAGTAATGAATTCTGGGCTGGAATGAGGAGCACACAGAGGAGCGAGAGCATGCATGCATTCTTTGATGGATACCTAAACCCAAAGAGTACGTTGGAGCAATTTGTAAAGCAATACGACAATGCTCTTGCATCAAAGGCGCAAAAGGAGCTTGAGCTAGATGTTGCTAGCTTCAAGACAACAATCCCATGTGTGACGACATCATTGATTGAGAAGCAATTTCAGTCGGAGTATACACATGACAAGTTCCGCGAGGTTCAGACTGAGTTTAGAGCCAAGGTTAATTGCAACACCTTTATGAAAGATAAGCAGGGCAGCAAAGTAACATACACCGTCACTGAAGAAGTTGAAGTCAATTGTAAGGTGAGAGAGGTGTATTATGATGTGGTGTTTGATGCGGACTTGCATGACGTTGGATGTCAGTGTCGGCGTTTTGAGTCGAGGGGGACCATCTGCCGGCATTGTCTATGTGTCTTAGGTGTGGAAAGAGTTAGAGAAATTCCGTCAAAGTACATTCTCAACCGGTGGAGCAAAAACATTAATCGGAAGCATAGCACAATAAAGTGCAGCCATGACATCAGCAGGATGGGAGCGGTGAAAGATAGATATGATAGTGTATGCACCCATTTCTACAATGTGGCGGAGCGTGCTGTACTAACGGAAGAAGGAGCTAGTTTACTTCACTAGGCTCTAGATATGGTGGAGGTTGGAATAGAGTCCCAAGTATCAAGCACATCTTCAAATGTAAATGAGAGTCGTGACCATGGGGACCAAATTAAGTTGAATGACATACGCAGCTCCCCTCACGTATCGTGCAAAGGTCGGCCGAGTACAAAGAGGAAGGAATCAACTACCGACAAATGCGTGAGGAGCTATAGGAAGCGCGCGAAGAAACAAACAGCTGAAAGGCCCTCCCAGGTATGTAAACCGATAAGGATGTTAACATGTGTAGGACTATTGATGTTTATTGTGTTCATGTTGTATTAAAGGTTGTTAATTTATGTGTTAATGGTTGTATAGGAACATACAGGGACAAATAATAGTGAGGCGATGTCACAACATTCAGAGTTGATCGCTCCACAGCCTCAATTTTATCTTCCAACACCACCGCCTGGAGGATTTGTGTCATTGTTAAATTCTTTTAATGGTCGAGAACAAACATAAAACTGATCAATATTTGACAGAAAATTGAATGTATAAACTCTAGGTATGCTTGAATGCAAACACTAAGTGGACAGGCGTGACAACTTTATACACAAGGAATATACGGATTTGTTGTTGTTTAATTCTGAATACTGTATACACTTTCTGTGCAAAAGTTGTGTTTAATAGGAGAATATGCAGACTCTGATGTATTACAAATTATGCAAACATTAAGTGTGCATAAATGCAAACATTAAGTATACGTATGTGCAAACATTATGTGCAAACAAATTCCATATGTGAAGGAAGAGGATGTGAGTAGCATTTAACCCAGAAAGCATAAACATTGTAAGCATTTAAACACAATATTATCAGTAATAAGCGGTAGATGAATTATCACCAATATTCATATGCAAAACAACGCAGGTTCTGATGTATAAAAAAGTATGCAAACATTAACAGCGCATAAGTGTAAACTTTAAGGGTGCATATGTGCAAACATTATTTGTACACTGGCCACGGGTTCAGCTGTTGTTGAGGTGGAAGAGGTGACAAGGGGTGGCATGCAATTTGACACATTAAATATGCAAACTTTATGGAAGATAAACAGATCAATTACCGGTTGCATAATGTGCAAACTTTAGTCGCGCATATGTGCAAACATTAAATATGCATATGTGCGAACATTATCTACAGACACTGCAATCGTTAAGTGTGCATATGTGCAACCTTCAAGGAGTCACAGATGACATTTTAAACATTTCAACTTACTAAATGAGAATAAAAAACGAAACAGAGCTGGTTATATGGCAGAAACAAATTTTTTCATATATTTAATATAGTATTTATAACAGTTCTGGTATTGGATTTATAACATAAAACAATATCACTTTTCCCCCCAACCCCGTCTAACCCCTATGTTTTTTTTATTTTCTATCGCCAAGGAGCTCAGCTGTGCTAACTTCCACGTATGGGCTTTTTTGATGCCTCCCCTTTTTTCGCTGCCGTGGTGCATATGTGGTGGTTGGCACAACTTCTTCAACACCGGAGTCAGAAGAACTGTCAGGTACTGGAGTAATTGTAGGTTCGCTTGGCATAGCCAGGAGCTTATCTCGCAAACAATTTTGTGCTGACAGAGCCGCTGACAACAACATGCTCTTACGAATATCTGCAAGCTGTTTCTGTACTGAAGACGAAGGAGTTAAAAAAAATAATGACCAGTTTATTCGTTCGAGTGCTTTAAAGAGAATATAGGTACTTACATTGTCCCCAGCTGGCATTGTCTTTCCGTTTGGATACAAGACGGATGGGTCCCACACCTCCATCCATTTGATCACAAATAACCCACAGTCATACACGTTGGGCTGCCCTGGCACATTGACATACTGTGCAGGGTAACCTGTTCCGTACAAATCAAATCCATCCAATGACCGATGCAGGAGCTCCTCAATGACCATGGACTAATAAATAACAGAACAGAATTCAGAAGTATTATACATCATAGTACACAAACAATATTGGCAGAGTGCCAAAAACTTTACACAGGTGTATTCCAAACAGAAAATTAAGGAGTAGGTAGAGAGCACATTACCACATATTGGTCAATGCTGTCCCGCATGCCCCCTGGGCTGGTTGTATGCTTGGCATCGAGGACGTAAAGGGTTCTCATTGTCACGTCGAATGCATACAGCCACCAGTGCCCGTTATAGACAAGTGGCACAAAGACCTGCAGGTATGCATAAACCATACCAGTATACAAGCAAAAGACATTATGTGCAAACATTATGTGCAAAATGTGCAAACATTATGCGTAGAATGTGCAAACATTACTAAGTCATCAGAATCTTGGCAAAGGATAATGCAAGCAACAGACAGACAGATTGTGCAAACATTATCAGTAAAATGTGCAAACATTATGGGCAGAATGTGCAAACATTATCAAGTCATGAGAACTTGGCAAAGGATCTTGGCACTTACCCATCTCTTCTGCTTGAGTGTGTGCTTCTCGAAGTAGAGGGTATCATTTTCATATCCACTGGGCAACGGTTTATACGTTCGTTGATCGACAAATTGGTTAATGTTAAAGTCCACGAGCGCTGACTACATTATTGAGGAGGAGTGGGAGTTAGAGCACGATGGTGTTGAAACAAAGAAAAAAGGGAATGAGGATTGATGGTGGGCTTTGGGAATATACCATTATGTGTGGGCTGATGTAGTGGCATAGCACCCTGAACCGTTCACAGTCAGACCTATTGAACAACCAGCACATGTAATTGATGAATTGACACACAATGGACCATAAAATATTATGCGGGGTGTTAGAGTAACGTCAGATGAGGACATCCACAAACATTAATGACAAGTCAAATAAACAAAATAATTGAAACAGATATAAAGAGCGTTATACCTCACTGTCTATTTCAGCACGAGGTCGCATGCTGCGTGCGTTTCTCCTGGTCAACCATACATCTGGCCGGTTGATCAATTGACCTAACTCAGAGGCCTGATCACTGTTTCTGTCCAGCATCCAGCGGTAAATGCTGTCCAGACGGTCTTGTGAAAGGTGATCAGGCTCGGGAACGTTTGGCAATTGGGCGGGTGAGCCGATGCCTAGATCGAAGCTTGGGGCTGCATCGATGGTTGGTCCATCAGCACACTGGGCTTCGTTGGGAGGTGTTTGGGGGTTTGGCAGTGATTTCTCGGTGGGGCCTGCACCCATTTGCAACCCCACAGAGGGTGGGGGTGGTGTGTTTGGTGATTGGGGTGGNGTGGTGTGTTTGGTGATTAGGGTGGGGTTGTGATGTGTAGATTGGAGCTTTGTGCTGCACTGGTGGCTGGCCCCTCAGCATACCGGGCTTCATTCGTAGGGGTGTGCAGGGCCAATAGTGTTGGCTCAAGGGGGTCTGCACCTGTTTCTTGTAACCCATCAACAGAGGACGGGGGGAGTGTGTTCTCAACATCGTCGTGGAGGATGTCTAACACAACCCATTGGACAATGTTGTCCAATGAGCACTCACCAACAGTGCTGATGTTGACGCCACTGTGATGTGGGCTGCAGATGGAAGACATAAAAATCGTATGCAAACATCAGGTATACATATACACAAACACTATACACACACATACGCAAATTTGTTGAATACTTGCCTGTCGGCAGCAGTGGGTGGTGGGGATGGGATGGATGCGGGCTCGTCGATGTCATGCTCGCCATGTTGCTTTAGCAGCAACATGCCATGGCAAATATCGATGGTTGTCGTGGCGGCATTGTCGCAGGAGTCGGTGGGGGATTCGTGCGGCAAATCGATGAATGTTTTCTTTACAAGCCTCCGCCGTTTGTAGACATTTGTGATTGACGGGCGCGGAGTGCCCCGCTGTTTTGTCGTTGTTTCTGACGTTTTTGTTGGGGGGTCCCTGCGCTTGGCCCCAAGCTTTTTGGGTTTTCGCGGAACAACGCTAACCAATCCCTGACACATAAACAACAAATGAAACGTTAGGGATATGCTGAGAACAATTGTACCATAAAACATAGCGTGCAAACGTGCTTGCCACTACGCTATTCCGCTCTGCTTTGACCATGTCCTTCATACGGGCATGTGTCCAATACCGGATCCACGGGGGGAGTGGATCCTCTTGAAGGTTGAATTGCCCGAACCTCTTTGCGTGGAAGTACAGGACCTTGCAGAGTCAAGAGAGAGTGTTAGTGTCACATTATGTGCAAAGGAGAATGCAAGCGACAGACAGACAGATTGTGCAAACATTACTTTTAAAATGTGCAAACATTATGTGCAGAATATGCAAAGATTACCAACTCACCAGAATATTGGGAAAGGATAATGCGAGCAACAGAAAGGAAGATATGCAAACATTACGTTCAAAATGTGCAAACATTATGTGTAGAATGTGCAAACATTACCAAGTCATCAAAATCTTGGCAAAGGATAATGCAAGCAACAGACAGACAGATTGTTCAAACATTACACACGAAATGTGCAAACATTATGTGCAGAATGTGCAAACATTACCAACTCATCAGAATATTGGGAAAGGATAGTGCAAGCAACAGAGAGACAGATTGTGCAAAGATTATGTTCAAAGCGTGTAAACTTCAGGACATAGTACAAAAGAAAGGCAAGCGCAGTACCTCCAACACATAAAGGCATCCGCTTATGGTTTTGAGTTTTTTGTTCCGGTATTGCTGGATACCGTGCACAATGCTTTCATGGATGTATTGAGACCAATTGTAACGTCCTGGTTGGTCAACATCCAGGATTGCTTCGAGGTAGGCTGGTTTTACAATGGGGCATGTGTTGGGGCACAAGAAACATTTTAATGCATCCATTAAAAATGCCCGCCGGAAGGTGGGCCCAACAGGGGTTTGCCTAGCCATTTTAATGAGCCCACCGATGGTTTGCTTGCTGAATGGGGCCATCAGCTCAAAATGCTCAGCCCCAAGCTTGGTGAATTGGGCCCCTGCATAGATAAAATGTGTTAGTAGGCTGTAACAATCAAGATTGTTGTGATAGTACTCCTAGGCGGGAAATGTACCATGACATGGAAGGCCCAGTACTGCACCTACTAGCTGTGTTGTAACATCCACCCGCCCGAATGGAGTGTTAAGGCAATGGCCCTTGAGGTTGTAGGAGTTGGCTAATGCAAGCATCAGAGGGTGGTCTACTTGACCACCCTTTATTTCAAGCAAGGTGCCAAAACCCATCTCCTCAATGTCATCCCACTTTTTGGGGGACAACGCAGCACATAGACTTGCCAACATCTTCGTTGAGCAGCGAGTCTCGATCTTGCACTGCACAAATTCAGAAACAACATACATTGACACATAACTAACATTATCAAATNATGTCATCCCGCTTTTCGGGGGACAACGCAGCACATAGACTTGCCAACATCTTCGTTGAGCAGCGAGTCTCGATCTTGCACTGCACAAATTCAGAAACAACATACATTGACACAGAACTAACATTATCAAATGAATTAGATTGAGAAAGGTTTGGCGTGCTTTACCCTTTGGTGCTCAGCGTCATCATGTGGTATCATTGCCAATTCCAAGCTTTCCTTATCATTCTTGGCCACTGGGGTGCCAATCTTTGATTTACTTGATTTCACTCGAGGAGCCATTCCTACAAGCGTGAGTGTGCAAACATTATGTGCAGAATGTGCAAACATTATCAAGTCATTAGAATATTGGCAGAGGAGAATGCAAGCAACAGACAGACGGATTGTGCAAAAATTATTTGCAAAATGTGCAAACATTATGTGCATAATGTGCAAACATTATCAAGTCATGAGAATATTGGCAAAGGAGAATGCCAAAAACAGACAGACAGATTGTGCAAACATTACGACCAAAATGTGCAAACATTATGTGCAGAATGTGCAAACATTATCAAGTCATTAGAATATTGGCAGAGGAGAATGCAAGCAACAGACAGACGGATTGTGCAAACATTATTTGCAAAATGTGCAAACATTATGTGCATAATGTGCAAACATTATCAAGTCATGAGAACATTGGCAAAGGAGAATGCCAGAAACAGACAGACAGATTGTGCAAACATTACGACCAAAATGTGCAAACATTATGTGCAGAATGTGCAAACATTATCAAGTCATCAGAAGCAAGGGAAACATTTATCGGTCGTTGAATCATTGCATTTTAAACAAGGATGTACAAAAGCTCAACTAAATCGCAGATCAAAACCCTAGATAGTGCAACGGCACTCACTACTGTTCTTTTTTACTTCTGGAACGAGCACGCACGGAGCGAAAGATGCGATAATGGAACAAACACTCACAAGATTCATAGAAAATGTAACAAGCACATGCAAAGAAAAAAGAAAAGAAGCAGAAAAAGAAACGCACTCACCAGTGTTCTTTTTCGCGGTGGAAGTTCGCGCAGTAAATAGCACAACGAGCTCGCAGTAAGAAAGATCGAGAGGGAGAACGATGAGGACGAAGAGGACGATGCGAGGGCGAGAGCGAGAGATAGTTTGAAGAAATCCTAGTTTACGAGACTGGAGAAGTTGAAACGAAACATTATGCAAGCGGGAAGCGTAGCTTCACGCGCGCAGGGTGTGAGAGTGGGCGAGATAGTGCTGGAGGCGGTTATTTAGTGGGACCCACAGTACATATATACCGGTGTATGTATGGTGTACACTATAAGGGTGTACATGTAGCATAACCGATAATTATAATGATATTCTATATTGTCAAACATACATAGTTAATATATTAACAAATCTGATACGATTTGGAAAGGAGCAAAACAAGAATTTTGTATAGGGTGAATCAAGACAGCGAAAGGGATAAAACGACAAGAACATTTCTCTATCTCTTCGCTAGCTATTTTTTATATGTAGTGTAATCTCATGACGTACGTGATCAATAAAGACGCTTTGAATGCATGTGCAGTACCAGCCAGATTATATTATAAAGAGCAAGTAATTATAAAGAATAATTTATTAGACAAAAACAAAATAAAAGATAAACCTGTTAGCAACAAACCAATAAAGATAAACTTACAAAATAATAATAATAATTAAAATAAAATATTTGAATGGAAAACTCAATCTAAATCTTAACTAATAAGAATGTTAATCTTTCTCTATCACCCTCTTGATCAACCTTGATATCGTCATGCAAATGCCATGTTTAGATCATGATGTTTAGATCATTATGACAGCGAAAATGAGCGGGTAACCCCATATCATAGGGAAGAAGAATATTTCAATCTTGATTGGAAGATAACTCACCAACATGCATAATGTCATCATAATTGATTTTGAAACACCGTAGCAAGCACTTTGGAGTTTGGACTATCAACCAAACCTTTTGAAAATTTTTGACGTCTGATCGTTGCACTACTAAAAAATTGTTATCTAGCTGTAAAAATTTTCATTTCACAACAACATTCACAATTAACATTTCCTTCACATGGCAAAAAATATTTTGCTACAAATTTTGTTGCAAAATATTTTGCAATCAGCAAAACTGCAAATGATTTCGCATGCAATCGAAGAAAAAAAATGTCAAAGGGTTTGGTAAATGTCATTTTCACAGTTAAATAAGTAGGAAACGATATTTGTGAATTTACTTGTGGATTTTTATTGCAGATTTAGTTGTGAATTTACTTGTGAATTATTATGGTACAAATTTTCTTGCAAATTACTTTGTTATGATTTATTTTTTTTGCAAATTTGTTTTTCTACGAATTTGCTTGTTGCAAATTTTCTTGTGAGTTACGTTGTTGTAAATTTTCTTGAGAATTTATTTTGTTGCGGATTACTTTGTTGTGAATTTTTTTGTGAATTACTATGGTGCAGACTTTTTTTTTGCAAATTTGCTTGCTGTAAATTTTCTTACAGATTATATTGTTGCGGATTTTTTTGCAAATTTGTTTTGCTACGAGTTTTGTTGCAAATTAGTTTGATGTTGATTTTCTTACAAATTTATTTTGCTAAGAATTTTGTTGCGAATTATTTTGCTACAAATTCTTTTACAAACACTACTAGAAATATGACTATTACCGTCGGCATTTACCACTTTACCGACGGTAATCGGTTCGCGGAAAAAAAAAGGCAATATGTCCATTACCATGGGTAATAGCCATCTTTACTGTCGGATATTACCGACGGTAAAAATTTTATTTAAAATTTTTCATTTTGGCTCCAAAATGTTGGCGCCATGTAATTGGGTTACCGTTGGTGTTGCTTAGATCTGACGGTAACTTTATGAATAAAAAGGCATCGTTTTTGGGAAGCAAGTTACCGTCAGTAATTACCGACGGTAATGTGTTTAATAAAACGATGCGTTTTATTTTATATTATTACCGTTAGAATTCACTGGTTACCGTCGAATAAATCCGACGGTAATCTTTCAGAAAAATACTTAAGCGAATTTCCTTTCTCTTCTTCTCATTACTGCAACTTCTTTCTCCTTTCTCTTCCCTTCTCTCCTTCCCCACTCACCACCATAACACCATCGTGCCACCACCGCGCCACCACCGCTCCACCACCGTGCTACAGGTATGTTGTCTTGCATTGTGGGTAGCTATTGTTTTCTTTTTTTCACACCACCGCACCGCTGCCACTAAAGCCACATATTCCTTGCTTCTGTTCTTTCCTTTGCACCCCACAAAATATATGTTAATTTCATAACATTGTCTATGTTTATTTAACATTTCATTTCTTTTGGTTGCCATGACTTATGCTAAGGATGTGTCACCACCACTTAATTTGTAATGAGCTGAGGATCTAAGGAGTTAAGGATTGTGTCAAGGATTGATCAAACAATTATCAACGGCAATTAGGTATGTCTTAAACTTTATTGGTACTAGGATAGAGACTTATTTTATTAGGATAGATTTGTAGGATTGGAGTTGTATGGCTGGACTGGGGGAAGGAACGCTTAGCGTTACTTTCCGACATTGTTTGAATTGATGTGCTGGCAACGGTGATTATGTGTTGTTTGCGGAGATTGGAGGGCCTATGTTGTAGAACGGTTTGACAAATATTTGTGTGGAATTAATTCGTAATGCATTCAGTTAAGTCATTAAAATTATTAAGTTCATGTCCATAATTTGTGTAACATGCACATAGGATTTCTGGAAAAAATGATTCCCGCGGTAATATTTTGGATGTACGATAGATATTATGAGAACCGAGGAGTGATAAAGCCAGAATATTTTGAGGGCGTCGACCACTTTACCGTTGTAATTGGAATTGTACTTGAACTTAGAGGGTCACTCATTGTGTTGTATTTACTTAATTTGATCTAAATCTTCCTTTGTTCTAAAAGTAAAGATGTTGATGCTAGTTTTATTAACAGAACAGAATATAGTTCAATGTTAACAAACACCAGACTTTTAAGTTTTAACAACTTTTAAATTTGTGTGAACCTAAGCTATATTGCAACTAAATCATACTGGTGCTACTTCCCGTATACATTTTAGGCATCTTGAGTAACTGACAAACTATGAATTGTAATAAATATGTGTTGGTCTAGATGAAGTGTGATTGATTTTTATATTATTTTTCCATTTCTAGCTATAAGGAGGGTAAATAGAATCGGGTTTTAAGTGCTATTAATTGATAAATGCATAACAAGAAAATTTTATAATTTAGGTGATGTGATAAGGGCTTAGTATGGATTGGCCATTCAAATGTATGCTTGAAAAATTTCAGATAAGGGAACTTGTTACCAAATCCATATCCTATATGTTGTTGTATGTTAAATATGTTTCATTAGATCTTGTAAATTGGAAACAGGTGGTATGAGTCCAGTGTTAGTGTGTTCGGCTGAGAGTGGAAAAATTTAGAAAGGATCTGAATTATACAAAATGTAATATAACTACCTTCTAAGGTTGTTGGGTGGGTTGTAGGTGCAACTATAAAATTTTCAAGGTAAGAAAATGAATTATGATTATGTGATTCAAAATAAATTATAGTCAAGTGTTGTTATGATCATTTAAATTAAATTATGAGAAAATGTTATTCAAAATGAATTATGATTATGTGATTCAAAATAAATTATAGTAAAGTGTTGTTTGCTATTAATTGAAATTTTGTGCTCATGAGAAAATTTAGAGAATTTTAGTGCATCTGCTGTTTTTGAAGTAAGAAAATGTTAGAATGATTTAAGTGTTGTTTGCTATTAAATGGAATTTTGTGCTCATGAGAAGATTTCGCATAATTCAAACTAAATTGCTATTTGTGGCTGTTGCATGAGTAGATAAAGTTCTAGCCGAATGAAACATGACCAAATTGTTACAATATAGGAGGAGTGTGTAGATTTATTTGAGAAACTATTGTTGCAGAAGCCCGAATTTGAACCACTAGTGAGATATCTGTCTCCTATTACTTATTTGTCTTTTACCTAAGAAACTATATTTTTCACATGTGCACCGTCCATCTTTAAATTCTACCAACCCTAAACCCTAAAATATTTAATTATTACCGTCGGATATATCCCACGGTAACGAACACGAATAAAATATTATTATATTACCGTCGCCTTGAACCGAAGGTAAACCGGTTCAAATGTACTCAAATGTAAACCGGTTTACGTCGGTTTATACCGACGGTAATTACCGTCGGTTTCATTTTCCGACGGTAAAATGATTACCATTGACCACTTTACCGTGTGTCTGCGTCCGACGGTAATGCCGACGGTAGCGTAAAAAATCGACGGTAACACCGACGGTAATGTCGACGGTAATGAGCTATTTTCTTGTAGTGAAATTTGTTTTGCCGCAGATTTTGTTGAGAACTTGCGTCATACTCAAACATTATAATGAAAGATGCATTAATGGCAAAAGCTAGTGTGAGACTGCCATGCCTCTTGCCACGTGACGTGCATGTCCAAGGGGACCATTGAGACTGGAATTGCAGTTTCTCCAATTAATTCACCAAACGCCGCGGGGCATCATGGAGTTTCTTCACTGAAAAAATGCACCAAATATTATGGTGCTAAGGGCAACCTAGCTAGACATGAAAAAACTCTGATATTATGAAGATGTTTTGAAAGAAAGATTGATTAAACTCAGGTATGAGTCATACCAAAAGTTTTTTTTATATAAAAATGACTATTTTAAACTTTTATTATTTTTTTAAACAAAGACTAAAATGATCACTAATTAACTTGAACTGGACTAAATTAAAACGCTCGAAAGAAATGAGAGAGAAAAAATGATAAAGAAAGGTTTAGGGTTTAACCTCATCCTTTCCGTTGGTACATATCATTTTTTTGGGTATATACCTCATCTTTATTTAAAAGTTTAAAATAAATAATTAAAAAATTAAAGGATTTGTGGTGTATTTTTATAATTTTACCTTTTAATTAAATAATTAAAAATAATTAATACATTTTATAATAATATAATTTGCAAAAAAATTCTAACAGAATATTATCTATTATGCAAGTTATAAAGATAAATTTCTTTCTCAAAATATTATTTTTCTGTCCACCAAAAACAACATATTTTCTCTTGGAATTTTGTTTTCTTTTTTTAATTGTAAACTTTATTTTGAAAAGTCATTTTAATATTTTAATAAAGATAAAACTGTAAAATTTATACTTTGATTCCACTAACCTCTACTTTGGTAAACTTTAAATATATACTTAAATGGAAGTGTCAGAGATTGAGAGAAAACTTCCAAACCTTACCCTCAATTTTATGGAAAGAATAAATAGTATTAATTCTAAAAATTAGAATTCAGGATGTGGATAAAAAATTCAGAAGACTACCCCAATCCAAACAAATGAACCTAAAGCAGTAGCCAATTTGGCTAAAGAATCCGCGACCTTATTACAGGGTCTAGCAGCATAAATAACACTAAACAATAAAAAATAAAAAAATAAAAAAATAAAAAAAGAAACTAGAAGCATAAGTAAAAAAATATGTGGAACTATAGTTACAAGAAAAGAAGGGTCTCCTCCCTCTCCTTTGACACTAAATGAGAACAAGCTTCCCTGATAGCTAAAAGCTCCCCCCATTCATCTTCGGAGTAACCTGCTCCACACTCCTTCCTCGTTGGAATGAAAAGGCCATCACCATCCTATATATACCTACCACCCCACACCAAAACTTCCTTCCCCACCTCTGTACATGGGTGAAAAACCTTCTTTACTAGTTCTCCAGTGGCTTAGAGCATGAGTAAGTTGTCCATGATCAATCTCTCAGAATTTGAAATAAGAGAGAGAAGCACAACCTTGAGATGATTGACTTTTAGGATTAGAGCTACATAAGTCTGGTTAATATGTTCTTATTCCATCATTGAGAAAATCCAACGCTGTCTTCCACAATCCTAGCCTGAGCCTCAACAAGCTCTCACCTTCCGTTGTTCATCAACCAAAGTTCTTTCCCCTCAGCATCACTCCCATGCCCCTAATAGGCCTTTAGCACCGCATATGCAACCTCATACATTCTCTCACCAAACACATGATCATAATCATTCTTCCCCCAAAATACGAAAACAAAGGGGTGAAGTCAGAAAAGGTTTCATTTCTGCCTAGTATTTCTTTTATCAGTTGTTTTTTCCTCTGCTTTGCTTTCCACTATAAAGTGGCAAAACAACTTCACATTTCCTTCATTTCCTTAATCTTATAGTCCTCCAAGTACAGTGCTCTTGTCTCTTGATATTTTTTTGTTACTTTGAAATTATATTACATTAATTGCAATGAGGTTTGATCCTTGATATATTAAAAACATGACCTATTATGAAAATAAAAAGTAAGATGCATTAAGGCTTCTAATAAATAACCAAACCAGATAACTAGCATCATTATTATTTGCTGCGTTTCCTATTTGACAAAGTACACTGGTCTTATACAACAATACTTACTTCTATATAGCTCTCACATTGTAAAGTACTTTGAAGCACAAAGATCTCTACCCTGCATAAAGGGTTTGAAGGTTACACGAAGATGGATCATTCCCTACTATAAAGATTTGAAATATTCAAGGCAAAGCAGCATAACCTATCACCAGAGGAATCATCACCTTCTTATGCTGTAACAGTTTTTGTTTTGACCCCAATTTTCCTCCAAGAAACACTCGGCATAATTTGCTTCATGTCGACGCGGTCCTCGTGCTGAACAGCAAAGTTGAGCAGTGAATCAATGAGAGAATCCGAAAGGAGGTGCGGCTTCAGGCCCAGCTCGACTAGCTTAGTGTGCTTGGCGTTGTAGTAATGCTCCTCTGCCTCCACTCTCGGGTTCGGCACCTTCATAGTTGCCACATTAAGGCCCAGTTTCTCGCCCTCTTTCGTAACGATGGCAGCGAGCTGGTTGACTGAAAACTGCTCCGTAAATTGATTGAAGACTCGGAACTCCCCAGGGTTCGCGGGGTTCGCAATTGCAAGCTCAACGCATTGAACTGTGTCTCTTATGTCAAGGTAGCCCCTAGTCTGAAATGTGTTGCATTCCAAAATACAACAGACAAAATATTATTAGCAGCAAGCAATCCATGACTTTCTCCCATAGACACATAAATCAACTGAACCGATTTAGTTAGAGAACCAAAAGAATACCTGGCTAGAAAAGAAATTATGTATAAGTGAGAGTGACCAATCACAGTTATTCAATAACTCCCAGATATGTGGAGTGAGTAGCAAAAGTATGGGGGAAAAGAGGGCTAGATTATGATGGATGCTCAGAGGAGTGAATATATCTTCCGAGAAACATTTAATGCAGGCAAAAGTTTTCAACGTGCGGCAATAGTAAATTGACTCTCAGGAAAGACGTGTCAAATGCAACCTCAGAAACAAACAGAAATAGTCTCTAAAATCACGCGTGGTTAGACAGATAAACATGCATGAAATATTAGTGGTTGATTCAAAATTAGAACATTTTTATGTATCTTTTTAATATAAATCACCATATTTTATGCAATAAACTCACATCTATTTCTGTTCATATCATGGTTTGACTAGTTTCACCATTGAAAATGATGATTAGCAGAAAGTAAAGATGTGACAAACTAATCGATCAATCAAGTGGTATGGGTTTGAATCTCCCATCTCTAGATAGTTGTGACACAATATAGGATTGTGTTAATGTGCTCAGTAAGTTGATAGATTAGAAAAACTAATTGTTATGGCCTGCTGAAATAGATTCTATTATTAGACTTGATAAACATATTATATGAATCAATTTATATCAAGGCGATTAAGTTTTTAAAAGTTTTAACATAGTTACTGCTAATTTCCAAAAAACAAAATGTGGGGGTCTCTATCAATGCTAATCTCCACCAATGCTAATCTTCAGTTCTGCTCCAGTTGTCTATATAACATACAATACAAATATGTCCTAATTCATAATATTTGAAAATTTATGTGCTTGCTGTAGCAATCATCAAAAGTCAAACTTATACCGATCAAATTGCAATAAACAGATAGACAGGTGTATTACCTGGCCTCCTTTACCATATACAGTGAGTGGATGACCAACAGCAGCTTGAACACAGAACCGATTCAACGCAGTTCCAAATATTCCATCGTAATCAAACCTGTTACACAGCTCTTCGTGCATTGATGTCTCATCTGTTCTCACCCCATACACCACTCCTTGATTCAGATCAGTTGCCCGAATCCCCCAAGCTTTGCAAGTGAAGGCTATGTTATTCGAATCATGAACCTTGCTTAGATGATAGAATGAGCTGGCTTGCTTTGGGTATGGCAAAGTGTCTGTCCTTCCATTGTGAGTAATGGTAATATAACCTTCCTCGATATCGATATTTGGAGTCCCATACTCACCCATGGTCCCGAGCTTAACCAGATGACACTGCTCTCTGAACTCTTTTATAGCAAAGAGCACATTCAGTGTCCCAATAACATTATTTTTCTGCGTAAACACAGCTCTTGATCGATCAATCATAGAGTAGGGAGCAGATCGCTGTTCCCCAAAATGAACAACGGCATCCGGTTCAAAAGTCTTGAATGTTTCAGATAAGAACTCAAAGTCACAAATGTCACCGATGTAGAGCTCAATGCTTTTTCCAGTGAGAGATTTCCAACAGCTAATGCGATTCTGGATGGAGGAAATCGGTGTTAGAGAGTCAAGTCCAAGCTGGTGATCAAAGAGGCGTCGAACAAGGCTGTCAACAATGGCAACCTCATAACCCTTTTTGGACAGGTGCAAGGCAGTTGCCCAACCACAGTAACCGTCTCCACCGATGACCATGACTCGCTGTGGTTTAAAAGGGTCACCAGAATTACTTTGAACCGGAGTTTCCTGATTAGTCGAAACTGCAGTAGCGTGTACCGCCAAAGTTTTTCTTGGCTTCTGTTGGTTGGAGCAAAGCCTTTTAAATGGGGATCTGGAATCCTTGCATGCAACCGAGATAGAAAACGATGTTGAACATTGGTTAAAAGGTTTTAAGCAGGGTTTGTTTCTAGAGGAGATAGTCAGGGAGCAAGAAGATGGTAGTAACTGAGCCATCTCGATCTGAGGCTCCTCTAACTTCTTTGAGCACGTTCCTGAAACAAGAATTAGAAGCATGTCATTCAAATTTCACCTCCAACAAGAAACAATGATGCATGGACTCGCTAACTTAATTTCCAACCATGTGTATTGAAAAAGCAAGACACAAAGAATACAGACTTGTAGGTGTAGCTATGAGCAAGCATCTACATAAAACAAACATTACAAACAAAATCAGCACACCTACCTAAAGTAAGATGGACGATAAACACCGATCACCCTTAAGACATTGAGAAACCCTTCAACATCTCAAAAATTAGTGCCATGCAAAAATACACCAAAAGCTCTTTGAAGAGCCAGATCCTAGGTTCGTCACAGACTACAACAAAAATATTTAGTAACGAATACTCTTACTTAAAAGCTTTTCATTTATTTGCATTACACTAATTAATAAGAATAAAACACCAAGTTCCTCAAGCAAGTAAAAATGATTCATGGAGCGATCAGCCAATCTCTCAGAGTTGTAAATCGAAAGCAAGTTACCAACACAGTAATAAATTGTAAAATTCATGAGCAAGCACCAACACAGTGCAAACATGGTGAATTAGAATAAAAAAAGGGAACAGACCCAGTTAAAGAAATGGAACCAGAAAACACTGATCACAATTATTTCGTGCCCTCGAGACACTAAACACCATTTAATCCATGCCCATTTGAAAACAAGAAGTCAAAAACAACAAGAAGAGCCACTCAAGCCATGAACAATTGAAATTAGAAGAGATTGATTATAACCTTGATAAGAGTAAGCGTAGTGTTGAGGGAGTGAAAGAGTGAAATGTGTTTGCGGATAAACCCAGCCCTGCAACTGCAAATGCAAAATGCAATCTTTTGGGTTTCTTTCACCAAGAATCCCGAAACGGGGTAAGAGGGAATATCCTTTTTCTTTCTTCTTCTGTTTTTTGTCTGACTTGCTTTTCTTTTTCTCTCTAATACTGGTGGGCCTGCATCGTTTTATGCAAACACATTTTGGGCTAAAAAGCATGGAAAAAATATGCTTTCAGCCCAATACAAACAATATGATCCAAAACTTAATGGTAGGGTTTGCGTGACAAAAAATTAAAAAAAATAAATAAAAGGCAAAGAAAACGATTTCGAAGTACAAAAAAAATCAATGATTCATGACCCCGAACAAAAGAAAAGGAAAAAGGAAATCGAAAATTGGGTTTTAGAAAATAGTTTTCATTTCTATTTATTAGTTTAAATATTAATTATGAATTATTAAAGAAAATTGTTGTATATTTTATCAGATATATGGAATAAAAGGGATTGAAGTCATTGTATTGCTAGAAAACAACTTGAGAATTCTATTGAAATCAGCAAGAAATCAGCTCAAGTTCATTAAAATTGAGTCAAATTTGTTGGCTCAAGCTTGAGTTATGATTAAATAACTCAAATTAGATACAAATTAAATCATTTACGTTTGATAAATCATAATTATGGTCATAACGACATAGACTTATTACCACTACCAATAATAATAATAATAATAATAGCAACAACAAAAACAAAACATGATTATGTACATACATTGACACATATACATACATACGCACACGCAAAATTGAGTCAGCTTACAGGCTAATTAATCGAATATAACAAAGCTCAAACTTGGCTCATTAAATAAACGGACTGAAATTCAGAGCTCAAGCTCAACTCATGAGCTCACGAGCTTGGCTTATCAAGCCATTAACGAATTGAGCTATGAATAGCCCACGAAGTGGCTTGGCTCACTTCCAACCCTACGCGGATACGAAATGAATCAAATAGGGTCCGAAAATATCAAATCAATCCTTCTAAGAATCAGAGTTTGTTGAGAGGAAGTGGTGTGTCGTTTCTTTGCTTGTTGGTGTTGCGCTTAGGCTTCATGGTATTGGGCTTGTAGTTTGCTTCTTTGCTCTTGGGTTTGTTAGGTGGGTCTGTTACTCCCGCACAAAGTGGAAGGTGGTAAATTTCTTCCATCCCCAATTTGGATAGGAAGTGAAGAAGAGAGGGCCTTGTCTAAGTCTTTGGTGAATAAATCAGCTAATTACAAAGTGGATGAGATTTCATAAGACTAGCAAGAGACTTTTCACGAAACAATGTAGCAATATATATCGAGATGCTTAGTTCGTTTGTGGAACGCGGAGGTTTGCTGCAATGTGGAGGATGTTGCAACTACCACTATAGATGATAGTAGATCGAGTGAAATAAAGATGAAGATCTTGAGCAAGGTGGAAGAGGTGGCAGCCAAGGTGGAATGTTGGAGCAGAGCCATGATCTGTTGAATCAGTTCTAGGGAGAAAAATAAAAAACACAAGTGGGTGGTTAAGGCACCACCTCTTAAGGTTCCTGGGATTGATTACCACCACTATCACCAGTGACATTTGTTAGCAGAAGGAGACTTCCAATCCAAGTATCCGTGGGGATAATTGTTATGGGCAAAGAAAATTATTTGGTTACCATTAACCAAAATTTTGAAAATCCATAAATTTGGAAAGTTTTAAAGAATTTGGGGTACACTGCATAAAAACCCATATAATTTTAAAAATTATTTAGGGCACATTGATTAAAAACCCAAATTATATTAAAAATTATTTAGGACCTCCATTTACTCCTCTTATGATTCCTCTTCTTCTCTGGCGCCCTTGTCTTCGGCGATATGACCTTGTCTCCAACATCCTCGTTCTCCTTCTTTTTTAGAGTTGCATCTAGCAAGGACTACCGTTTCCGGCGACGCGACCTTGTCTCTAACAAGTTCCCGTTCCTCTTCTTCTCCTTTAAGGTTAGCATTGTTCTAACTTTCTCTTCTCTTTTGCTATTTTTTTTAGAAAGAATTGAAAAAATAAAATATGATTTTGATTTTTTCTTGTGTTGTGGGTTATTTAGTTGGTTGATGTTGTCTGTTGTATGATTTTGATTTTTTTTCTTGTGTTATTAGTTATAGAATGGATACTCACCTTAATTATCTTGTGAATTTTTTTTATCATAAAAAATTTATTAAATTTTTACGTATATATTTGGCATACTCATATCCTGTTTTTCCAAAAAAATTGTGGCTCGTGCTGTTTATTTGTACGCGGTATCTGTGCAACATAGATGGCTATAAATCAACTAAGCACCATTGATTAACGGCATATGGTTACAGTAACAAAAATGTTAACATTAGCCATAAGACTTGTGTGAGCCCTTGTAAGTTGTAACATAGTTGGTTACTTCTGTTCATTTTTATTAGGGTTAATTAAGTTTTTAGTCCCTGTAATATAAAAAAGTTTGGTTTTAGTCTCTCATGACAAGTTTTAGACATCACCGTCCATTACCAACCGTCCACAGGGACCAAAATCAAATTTTCATATTTTACAGGGACTAAAACTTGTCATGAGAGACTAAAACCAAACTTTTTCATATTACAGGAACTAAAAACTTAATTAACCATTTTTATTAACATTTGATATAGGGCATTTTTGAGAAATATACAACACACCGATCGATGTTAGAGCGAGTCTAGTGACCAAGTCACGGATTCAAATCCTAGAAATTCCGCCTCTCCATTCTCAGCCACGACTAAACAAGATTATGCTACTAATATTTCTAAATTGTAGATAATCATCAAAAGGAAGAGGACTAGGATCGGAATGTTGGAATCATTTCTCCGCGACCGAATTGTTGTTATTTCATCAAAATTCAAAATGCAATTTTTTAACATTCATGGTCTGAATACGATATATCACATATTATATGTTGAATCATCATCTTAATCTGAAACTGGGGGGCATTGCTGTTATTAGTGAGGTTCTGGGCAAGGATTTTCCATTGCGCATAAAGTCTCAGCATTTAGAAGGCATAATCATTGTCCATGTAATCAAAAGAAATCAGGCACTCGTGGCTTTTTGCTTCAGAGTAAAGAATCTGTAAACATGTGATACAAACTAGGCGATTCTGATCCATTCCCAAATAAAAGACATACATCATTATGCATCTAAGATTGTACATGGTATTTGTACTGCAAAGCTCTCTTTCATACATTACATCCATATGCTAACACCATGGATTAAAAAAAAAAAAAGGGAAAATGTTGTGTGTAAAATCTATGCTGTTGCTGCTGTTTTAAGATCACGCGATTCACACCCTCATGCAATGCTCTGACAAACTAAAAACCTGCAGACTCATCCCAAAGGTTCCTGGTTGACCTGCCTGCACATTTAGAAGAAACCAGCAATCAGGCATCTCAAGATAGTATCATATAATTCAGTTTGGAAACTATTCACATAATGTTCACATTCTTGATCATCCTTTTCTGTTGCTCCAATTGTAATTGAGCATATTACAAAAGTTCCTGCATAATATTATTTCCCTTGTCCTGGGCATTTTCTTGTTTTTACACAGTTGACAAGATTTATGTTTTTAACAATAGTTAAGCAAAAAAAGTAAAAAGAAATTGGAAGTTTCTGCATGGGAAGGGTGAAATTCTACCTTTCAGCTTGTTTGCCTTGAATGTATTTTGCATACAAAGCTATTATGCCATTTGTTCACTTTCAGCCTTTTATGGTTGGAATGACAGTTTCAAAAGCTTCCACTAGCAGTTCCACTTTCCTTTTCCTTGCCGGGGTTAGTTTGGAAACAACCTGTCGAAGCGCGTAATCAAGCATCCATTCTTCTGTGCCTTTTCTGTCTTCCGTGTCTTGATGCCTCAAGTTAACCTTTTCAGCTTCTGGATCAGGCTCTATGGGTAGATACCTTGGCCCTCTTGGGTTGAACTTTCTTACTTTCTCCAATGCCTTGATGAATCTCCTAAGCAGGATCACCTTTTTAAGATTACTCCAACTTCTAGACAATTGCTGCTTTGGGCTGTTTCCCTCCTTGGATGCTGTTTCTTCTTCTCCTCCTCCTTCTTTTGCTTCAGTTATTCCATTTCCCAATGCCGTCTTTTCTTCCTTTTGGATCATTCCTTCATTGCGCATTCTTTCGGTTCTGTTTGATTGCTTGGAGTTGGAGTTGTCTGAAATTGCGCTGTCAGCGAGCAGCTGTCTGTCCGGTGTGTGGTACTGATCATCTGGAAGAATGGAATCAATTGCTTCTTCTACCATCTTGATGGCTTCAATCTTTTGGAGCGCAATTTCCGAGTCGGATACGCCACGATCCTTGTAGTCCATATCTTGATTCGTCGCAGGTGTACTTTCATATGAGTCAGAAGCTCCTCTTGTTCTGCCACCTTCACACTCAGACTCTTTCTCGTCTTCCCCATCAATTAGTGACTTGGAATCATTTTCTGCTGAATTTGATACCATGTGCTTATATACCATGTACCACAGTCCCGTGTAGTTCTGTGTCTCTGGCTCGGTCCCCGCTTCTACAATAGCACTCAGAGGAGCTTCAGATTGTTTATGCATAGGGATCCCTTCAAGAGTGCCGGTTTCCACATTAGCTTGTTCAATCCTTTCTTTGCTTTCTGCCTTTGGTTCATCTAATAGGTCTGAAGATTGTCCTGAACCAACCAAATTAGATCCGAACGACCTGGCGAGACCTTTAAGGATTAAACTTTTGGACATGGAAAATTGTTCCCCATCCCCAATCAGGTTCATGGCTTCAAGATCTCTTCCAGGTGACTCAGGTTTGCTAATTGGATTTCCTGTAGTTGAATTTGATATCGAATCTTGTGGAACTTCATTGACTATATCATTGATTGGAGCCTCCGCATTACAGCTGCTAATAACTTCGTCTGGCTTACCTAAGGACCATGAGCCGGAATCTTTTATCTCTGTGAGATAAATATCATCATTGCCATTTACTGCCTTCTCCCCATTATCATCACTTCTGGCTAGACTTTGCTTCACATTCAATTCTTCCTCAACGGCTCCAGGTGCAGGCACATTCTCAATTGTCTTGGTCCCGGGATAGTCAAGACATCTTTCTCTAAGCACAGCAGGATTGTGCATTTCAGGCATTGGATTATCACTAGCATTATCTGCAAATTCCATAACACTATTATGAGAACATGATGCTTTTACAAGCAATATCTTGTCAGAAAAACAATAATCCCTACCTTTTCCTGTTTTTTCCTTGCTATGAGCTGAGGAGTTATCAAGAGACTGAATTTGATTTGCTTGAGTTTCCGTTGTTGCAGAAGACAGTGGGACACTTTGATCATCTTGAAATGGCCGAATTGTTTCAAAAGCTTCTATGAGAAGTGCCACTTTTTGTCTCTGAGCAGGCGCGAGTTTAGAAACAACCTTTTGGAGTGCATAATCAAGCATCCATTCCTCAGCGCTTCTCTTCTCTTCTGCTGTTTGGTGCTTGAGAGAAACTTTTTCTGCTTCAAAATTAGCACCTAAAGGCAAATGTCTCGGTCTTCGGAAGTTCAACTTTCTTACCTTCTCCAACGCCTTCACAAACCTTCTCAAGAGGATTAACTTTTTCAGATTGCTCCAGCTTTTTGGTGTTTTCTGGTCAGGTTCGGATCCCAATCTCTGTGCTGTTACCACTTCTGCATGACTTCTTAAGTCGCCATCTTTTGGTGATGTTTCTCCATTAGGAGATTCTCTGGATGTTGAGATGATACCTTCCCCGCTTTTATCTTCACTCTTTTGATCCTCATCTGAGCCAATGCCTCTAGATTTGAAATCATCCTCTGAAGAGAGTTCTTCCGGTTCTGGGAGTAGAATTTCATCGAATGCTTTCTGCACCAACTCAATCACACTCTTATTTTCATCATCCACGTCCCGATCCGATTCACAATGATCCTGACAGGAAGAGCTGTCTATTCCATCAAGTGATTGAGCTTCTTTAACACTTCCTTCCTTGTCATTCCCATCAAAAGGAAGCTTATTTTCTTCTCTCACCGTGTTACTTAATACCGCATGCTTATACACCAAGTGCCACATTTTCTTCATGTATTTATCATCTCTTTCCTGCATTCTATATGGCACGTTAGTAGTGCAAGCAGGCTCAGCCTCCTTCTGCACAGAACTCATCTGCATTACACAGTTATCTCCCTCCAAATCTTTAACTCCGGAAGCTACTTCTCCTTCTCCGTCCAATGTTCCACTATTAGAAGCAGAAGGCTTTACAACAATTACATCCTTTGATGATGATTCCTCAAAATTTGTCATATAAGGATATGATGTTTCTTCCTGTAGCACCTCAGTAGCATATCTAAAGTTGTATTTTTCTTCATCCTCTCCCTTAGAATTGCCACCTTTGGCAAATGTGGATCCTTCAGTGTCGTGAGGCCTAATACTCGAATCCTTTGCCACCTTTTTCACATTCTGAAAATGAGATGTGCCACTTTCACTGTGGACAATTCTGGTTTCCTGAGAGGCTTTCCTTGCATTACTACCAGACTGCTTAGATCTAGCGACAGATCTACCATCCATTTTCAGGCTCTTTTGTGTCTTCAACTGACGCCTCCTCATTGACACGAAGCGCTTAAGCGGAGGCAAATCGTTGTGGCGATGACCGTGTAGGGAGCAGTAAGTGTATGGACAAACCTTCACAGCCGACACCCCTTGAGAGCCACTTCCCTCTTGTGGGAGCTCAATGTGATTAGGGAAATGGGAATCCTTGAGAGTGGAAGAACACGTGGCCCTATGCAAGCTCGATTCCGGCGATTGAGATATGTGGTGATGATGATGGCCTTTCTCCATGGCAGAACCCTTTGATTTGGAAGTTGGCATCTTTGCAAGGAACCTCACAGGCTTCAAGCTCAACCTTCTGGTCAGAACTCTCTGGGGTTTGTCATCACTATCATAAATGGATCCAGATGCATTTCTTGTTGATTTTGGGGCATTGAAAGCTCCAATCTTGATTGATCTTGATGATTTCAGTTTCCTCTTTGCATCAGTGTTCCTTCCAGATAGCTTTCTTGTCAGATTCCTCTTCAGTTTCAAAGTAGGCACTCTTGTTAAATTCTTCTTTGTGAAGAGCCCTTCTGCACTCTTTTACCCACAAGAAACAAGTAAAAAAAATGATTTTTATTTTATTTTATTTTTTCTTCTCACAACAATTGAAACTGCCCAAAAAATCAGATTTCTACAAATACCCAATTTTCAAAATCTGAAATTTTTTTTTACCTGAAAACTCTCCTTTGCGTGAGAGCTACTTGTACCCTTCATGTAATGAGGTGATGATACAGAAGAATCGGGCATTTCATTTGGGGTTGATGGCCCTTCTGATTCTGAACTTTCTGTGCCAATTGATGAGAGAATAGAGAGACTCTCATGATGATGTTGTTGGGGTTTCCCTCTTCTACTGGATGATGATCTCGTGCTCGAGATTCTCACAAGCCTTATTGACCTCACTTTCTTCAGTTTCTTCTTGGATTCCAATAACCTTCCCTTGTTTCCTTGCATGCTGAAAACAGAGTTCTCTGTTTCAGCCACACTCTCAGATTCAACCTTGGGATTGAACATTCTGCAGAATAGATTCAATGCACTGAATCAAAATCCTGGATTCAGTAATAAAAACAATCCGTGACACATTATCAGGGAAAAAGAAAAAAGAAAAAGCCTGGCACCTGATTATGAATTATGATTATGCTTGTGAAATGGTCTTTGTTTTCTTGCCTTAGTTGATGTGGAAAAAAAGAGAGTGTGACTTGTGCTACAGTTGTGTGTGTTTACTATAAATTAACGGAGGGAAATAGTAAAAATCAGCCATGGATTTTGGATTTGTGTTTCTGTATTGGAATGGAACCGTGTCAAACGATAATACAAAATGTGAAATGGGACCTTGGAGTGCTTGACCAGTAGGCACAGAAAGAAATGGAATTTTTTTTTTTCCCTTTTTCTTTGTTGGTATTGAATTGACTTGCTTGGCCTTTGGTCAATTGACTCACTCAAAGTGATAACTACTAGAATTTCATTTAAGCTAAAGATAATATTTTTTTATCTCTTTTTTTGGTACACAAATAGTTAGAATCTGATAACTAATTCTCTTGTTGACTTGTAAATAAATCTAAAATGTAGAATAATTGACCAGAGAATTTAAACGCGTTCCATTTTATTTTTTATTTTCAAGAAATATGGTTAGAAACATTTAAACAATGGTCCGCGGTTGGATTTACAACCTTACTACCGGAGAATATATATATATATATATATATATAAATAAATAAATAAAGAGGTGGCCTTTAAGTTGCATTAGAAAGAATAATGCGTGAACTAGGTTAGGGTGAACCAATTTTATTTATCAACATTTTAAATTATAGTTAAATATATTTAAAAATATGATTAAAGATTTCATTTAGCCGCCTTTAGTAATGAATTTCTAAGTGGTGGCGGTTTGATTTGAGAGTGAAGGTGAGGCATTATTAAAATTTTGAATGCATTTAGTTATATTTTTAAAATGTATTTAATCACAATTTAAAAGTGTAATTAAATGAAATTAATCTATTTAAATAACTTGATGAGTCGTTCTTCTTAACATATAAAATGTAACTTAAAAGTTTCTCTCATATATAAACACTTCTCCTACTAGAGTTATACCCGATTAAAGCCCCTAACATTTCTTATGTATATCATAGAAAGTCATATTTAATGTCATTAATTTAAAGATTTGATTCCGACTGTATACCTATGCAACAGAGTAATAATTAAAAAAAATCAGTTCCATGTGGATTTGACAGGATTGTCATTTTTTTTTCATGATTTTTTTTTATAAAAAAACAATTATTGTGAGTTATTAAATATTTGTAAATTTGTAAGTAATTAGCTCTTACAATAATTAGATAAAACCCGTCAAAAACAATTATGTTAAATGTTTTCCATAATGCGAGTGTATATATAATGTTTATTAATTATATACCACAAAATCGATAAGCTCATGCTGACCGTCGATGGTAGAGTATTCTAACTTAACTAGACATACCTGGCTCAAATTAAGATCATAGTGGTTAAACTCAATCTGGACCTGGACCTGGTCACTCTTTCGAATTATTCATTCAATCAATAAGTTATTGGATCATGAATTAGATATAATTAAATAATGATTAAATAAATATCTTAACGTGGATTAAAATTAAAATAAATATAATAAAATGATAAAAATAAATAATAATTTAACATATTTAATAACCATTTAACCAAAATAGTGTGTTAGACGAATGGCAAAGGTCAAAGCATCCAAACTTAAGCGTACTAAGTTTAAATTCTACATGTGGTTTACACTAGGTTAGATCGGGTTTAATAATTATGATAAAAATTACTTCTGTAAAATGATACACGTGATCTCAACAAAAAAAACTATATACTACAAAAAATATGAAAGATTCTCTTTGTATTATATTCTATTTAAACCATATGCCTAAAAGAAATTTATTTTTCTCTTTTGTGAGTGTTAAAAGAGTGATTGTCGTCATTCTTTTTTGATCCATCACATTTTCTTTTTCGTTATTTAAAATTTTTCTTGTGTTTGTGGCTGTTTTTATCTTCTTTTGTGATATGTTCATTCCCTTTTATTGTTGTAGATTTTTTTTCTTTGTGGGGTTTTCTTTCCCTTTTATAATTTTAGTTTTTTCTTAGTAAGATGTTGTTTATAGGGATGTTACTTGTGATGTGAAGATGATATTCATATTTATCGTAAAAAGAAGCGTAATGCATTCTTTAAACTGTAACAAGGATAGTGTTGATCTTCAAGATCTTCAATATGAAAATGTTTTGGCATCAATAATTTTCGAACAAGAAACAAAACTACAAAGCTATAGATTTTCAATTAGTTTAAAATAAAGTATGTATTTGTATCTTATATGTTAAATTTGATATATTATTTTTAATTTGTAAATGTGGTTAAACTCCTCTGTGAATGAAATAAAAAAAATTTTTGTAAAAAAAGATTCTATATTTTTTATATTATTTTTATTTCAATTAAAATTGATATTTGGGAAATAATGGTTGGCACTTTTGCAGGGATCATGTGTGAAGTGGTGTGCTGTTAAACATTAGGCGTTTCAGTACACTACGAAACTGACGAGGGCCAATTATATGCACCACCACCACAATTCATGTTAAAAGTCTCCCAAATTCCCCACACCTGTAAAGGCCTACATCAAGAGAGTTATCTATTTTCTTTTTCTTTTATTTGGAATAAGATTATCTTATATTGTTAATTTATCAACATGAATATATTATGCTATAAAAAGAAATATACAATACAAATTTTGTAATGTTACTTAGAATTAGAACCCATTATCATTGTTTACTTGTGGTCTTTTAATTTTTTTCCCATCTATTTAACAATAGATGTTAGAGTGTACGGGAGAATCTTTTAACTTTTTTGATACTGTTTTAATACATATATATTATTGAATGAGATTTCAACGAAATTAAAAAATATCTCATGCAATATTAAATATGTGTGTCAACGTAGTATTTTACACATTTTTTTCATTGAAAGAGACGGAGTTTTATTTTGAAAAAAAAAAGCCCCAATGGAAAAAGAGGAGACCCAAAAGGCCTATAGAAGAGCTCTAAAAACTAAAGAATCACGGACCAACGGAGGTTGGTCTAAGTGGTAAGCGGCTTGGTATCGCTTAAGCAAGGTCTCGAGTTCGAAACCTTGTGTACCCAGTTATCCCCACTGGGAGACTCACTCGCCATAGCTAGGTGCGCGACCCGAGTCGACCCGGATTAGTCAAGGCTGAGCCTTGGATACCGGGCAGGCAACCTAAAAAAAAACTAAAGAATCACAAGAGACTCCAACGCCCAGGAGCAAGTCTTATTAAAAATCTTTTCAGGTAAAAACTCGAAGGGGAAAAAACCAAAAATGAAAAGAGTGCCTGCCCAATCCGGACCCTAAAGGAAAATGTATCATAGGTGGAGGAAATGTTTCGCAAGTACCAAATCTTAATCTCTGTTTTTGGAATAAGCCCATTATCATAAACAAAGAAAAAGGCCATTAAGACGGGCTAAAATCTAGGCCCGTTAAAGATACTGGGCCAGAAAAAAGAAGGTTTTCCGATTTTGTTTGTTAAGTGTCCCTTTCCGCCATTTTCCGTCACGTTTCTGTTTCTTGTGCCATATGCCAATGGCAACCATTTTTGAATTGGTTTTCCTGTACTTATTAGGAAAGTTCCAACGTTGCTGCAAGTTGCAACAAGAAGCCGAAAAAGCACAGCATTTTTTGTGTGGTAGCTTAGTGCCACCTTCTTCCTTATCATCGGTGACACGATCCTCTAGAATAGATAACTATAATAATTGATTGCTACATATGGATATGTTAAAGGAACATTCATGTGTATGTAGTTACGTGCCTGTATTCTCTATTTATCCAAGTCATCATTTTTGTGATTGGGATCCTGCATCTGCTGCTGCATCACCATATCCGAATCTTTATCTCATCTTTTCTCCCATTCCTTCATCATCACTTGACGGAACCATGATTTGATTCTCTGGGGTTAGTCAAAGATTTGATCTTTTTTAGATTTTGGGGCATGTGATTTGGAGCTGAGCTCCTATCTCTTCTTGGGTTCATTGGGGTTGGAAGAAAAGCGAAGATTTTCAGCTGCAGTATTATACTGTTTTTTTGTGCATGATATTTTGTTAATTACTTTGAGTTAGTTGTTTTAATTAATTTTAGCTTGATTTGGGGCTTGTATGAACTTTGCAGTTAAACTTAGGCCACAGATCATTATTTTGTTTGCTCTCATTTCTTTAGTCTGCAAGACTCACATTGAAATATTCCGACTCTCTTGTTAGATTATTTAATCCCTTTAGGGTTTTTTTTAGTTTTTGTAATTTGATCCAGCAATGGATCATATTAGTAATGAAGCTAGTGTTGACCATTTCCCAATTGGCCCTTCTGGCATTCTTGGTAGGACCATTGCTTTCAGGGTTCTTCTCTGCAAGTCCATGTCGCATTTGAGGCACCAATTATTTCATGCCCTGTTAGATCTCATTTATAGGTTTAAGGGT
This sequence comes from Nissolia schottii, assembly GCA_003254905.1. NCBI lineage: Eukaryota > Viridiplantae > Streptophyta > Magnoliopsida > Fabales > Fabaceae > Nissolia > Nissolia schottii. The sequence goes on from QANU01042752.1 coordinate 645,037, forward strand.
TTTTTGGCACCCATTGCATCATGGTTGCATCCAAGAAACCCTCAGGGGATATTGGCAATGATGACCATAGTTGCTTTCTTGCTGAAACGATACACAAATGTAAAGGTAAGAGCCAAAATGGCATATAGGAGAAAATTTTGGAGGAATTTGATGAGAACTGCTTTGACTTATGAGGAATGGGCTCATGCAGCCAAGATGCTTGATAAAGTAACTCAAAAGATGAATGAATCAGACCTTTATGATGTGGAGTTGGTGAGCAACAAGCTTCAAGAGCTACGCCACCGCCGGCAAGAAGGGTCTCTTAGAGACATTATATTTTGTATGCGTGCTGATCTTGTTCGAAATCTAGGTAATATGTGTAACCCCGAGCTCCACAAGGGTAGGCTTCAGGTGCCTAAATTAATCAAGGATTACATTGACGAAGTATCAACTCAGTTGAGAATGGTCTGTGAATCTGATTCAGATGAGCTCTCGTTGGAAGAAAAGCTCGCTTTCATGCATGAAACTAGGCATGCATTTGGAAGGACAGCTTTGCTGTTAAGTGGGGGTGCTTCTCTCGGTGCCTTTCATGTGGGTGTGGTTAAGACTCTGGTGGAACATAAACTATTGCCTAGGATTATTGCTGGCTCTAGTGTTGGATCCATTATGTGTGCTGTTGTTGCCACTAGGTCTTGGCCTGAGCTTCAAAGCTTTTTTGAGGATTCATGGCACTCGTTGCAATTTTTCGATCAAATGGGTGGGATTTTCACAGTTGTCAAGAGGGTCAAAACACTTGGTGCAGTTCATGAGATCAGACATTTGCAAATGATGCTGAGGCATCTGACAAGCAACCTTACATTTCAAGAAGCTTATGACATGACAGGTAGAATTCTTGCAATCACAGTTTGCTCCCCGAGGAAGCACGAACCGCCAAGATGTCTTAACTACTTGACTTCACCCCATGTTGTCATCTGGAGTGCAGTCACTGCTTCTTGCGCCTTTCCTGGCCTTTTTGAGGCTCAGGAATTGATGGCAAAGGATAGAAGTGGAGATATTGTTCCTTACCATCCGCCTTTTAATTTGGGTCCTGAGGAGGGCTCCACTCCGGCACGCCGATGGAGGGATGGTAGCTTGGAGATTGATTTACCTATGATTCAGTTGAAAGAGCTCTTCAATGTCAATCACTTCATAGTCAGTCAGGCCAACCCTCATATTGCACCATTATTGAGATTTAAAGAATTTGTGCGAACTTATGGAGGCAATTTTGCTGCCAAGGTACACATATTCATGGACTTGGACCATTGTATAAGCACAATGCATAATACATCCATATGCATGTTTATATTTATTGCCATTGCATACATTTTGTTTCTTAAATGAACTTTCATTTCTACAATTTCCCATTTCCTCAAAGAGTGCCCATCCTTTCCTCAATCCCTAAGCTGGTGAGTGAAATAATTCCGGATCGTTTTAAACAGTTAGTTTGCCCAAAGCTTACATATGTTCATTTTCATTTTCTTATATATGTTCATACTCAATGCTTTACTCATGGATGTGATTTGGGTGTGTTAGATTTATGTTTCTGAAATAGCATGTACCTGTTATTTGTTGGACAAACCCGTGTATAGTTTGCCAACTTCTAGGGGAGAATTCATCACTTCAAATTTTGATGACTAGAAGAGATCTTTGTTCAGCTATTTGCTATAAAACACAATAGTATCTCATCTCTGTTAAGGGCTTAATCCTTTGTGCAAGTGGAAAATTTCACTGATTTCTTTAGGTAAAGTTTTCTCAGTAATATACATGTTACCTTTTATTCCCAAACCAGTGACAGGGCATGCCTTTGATTTGAGGGTTCTTAAATTCACATTATCCTGTGTTAATTTGTGTTTACTGGTCACACTTAACTGGTATAATAGTTGTATCTTTTGACAGTTACCATTCACCATTTCTGAATTCTAAGGCATCATACATATTAACTATTAGGTCCACAGGATACTTGTCATATGGAATGATTGTATCCAATATGGCTTTTGATTTGCAGCTTGCTCATCTTGTGGAGATGGAGGTGAAACATCGTTGTAATCAAGTACTTGAACTTGGATTTCCATTAGGGGGACTTGCCAAGCTGTTTGCGCAAGACTGGGAAGGTGATATAACTGTTGTTATGCCTGCAACGCTTGCTCAGGTATGCGCGAAAAGAACATTTAAATATCATCTAAGCATTCAATTTGAGGAAACAAAGAAACCTCAGCTATATTTCAATTTGAAGAAAAAGTGCTAATGGTTAACATCACATCTTTTATTACAAAACTTGTTAAAGTTTCAATATATTTGGAAACATAGAGAGGAATGACATGATGAGTGTTTAGTTCTTACATTTTTTGCAGAAGGTTTTGGAATTTATCTATGTATCATTTATCTATGTATGATTCAGTGGTTTACTGATTAACTTGCGTATATTGTCTTGCCTGTACCCTGCTCCAGTACTCGAAAATTTTACAGAACCCTTCTCACGGAGAGCTTCAAAAGGCGGCCAACCAAGGGAGACGATGCACCTGGGAGAAGCTTTCAGCCATAAAAGCAAATTGTGGAATTGAGCTCGCTCTTGATGAGTGTGTTGCAGTTTTGAATCATATGAGAAGACTCAAAAGACGCGCTGAGAGAGCTGCTTCTGCTTCTCATGGTCTATCCGGTACCACAAAATTCAGCGCTTCGAGAAGAATTCCTTCGTGGAATTGCATTGCACGAGAGAATTCGACAGGCTCCCTTGAAGACCTTACAGATGTGGCTGCTGGTGATTCCAACAGTAAAAACTGGAAGACCAACCGTGGCATACACGAAGGAAGTGAGAGTGAATCCGAAAGTGCTGATTTGAATTCTTGGACCAGATCTGGCGGGCCTTTGATGAGAACTATGTCTGCGAATGTGTTTGTCGACTTTCTCCAGAACTTAGATGTTGATTCTGAAGTAAATAGAGGCTTGGCAGCCCATCACAGTCCTCGCGAATTTCAGCGTCACAGTCCTAGGCTTGTGACACCAGATTGGAGCGCCGAGAGCACAGAATCCAATCAGAAGGAAACTGGAAACAACAGGGTCGTTAACGGTTCCAGCATACTGGTAGCCGAAGGTGATCTATTGCAGCCTGAGAGGATTCATAATGGCATTGTGTTTAATGTTGTCAAGAAAGAAGGCTTAAAACCTTCAAAAAGGAGTCATGATTTCGAAAACTACAACAATGAAGCTGCTGAGTGTGTCCAAATGGATTCTCCAGAAAAGGAGATGGATGCTGATAGCTCAGATTCTGAATGTGGCGACGATGAATCTGCGGCAGTTGATAGTTAAGATCATTATTTCCATTGATCATTATTTTTTACAGCATAGATTTGGGTTAAGATCAGAGCTTAGTTGATAGTTAAAGATCGATTCTTTTACAACGAGTCTTTAGTGTCTTTACTGTTTTAGACGTATTGCTTTGCACATTGTAAATAGTAGGAAATCCAGTCTTGGAGGGTGTTTATTTGTATTCATGATTGTGATGGGAATATAGCTCACACATTTGGTTTAATCAGAAATGCAAAGAAGAAAAGAAATAGATTTTAGCACACATTTATTCCAAATCTAGATGTCCGGTCAATTGCTGTGCCTCAATACATTTCGATGAGAACCAGCTAACTCAGGGTTCGAGGGGCATTTCACGCAATGCCTAGTATCCATTGTTTAGGGCTACTTGGGTATCTAATCGGATTCGCCTCTCATGCTTTCGTCTCTCAGTGTCCGTGCCATTGTACATTGAAATGTTTGGCTAGTACTTGTGCAGATGAATGAGACTGGATGGAGTTCATGTTGGTAAACAGAATTTGATTAAATAACTGTTACAATATTGTGAATAATACTAGTTTCTGATATGCTATTAGGTTGCTTCAACAGCTGGATACGTGACATTTCTCATGAATTTCTTACATGTGAGGATCCAAATGAGTTCTAAGCAAATAAACAAAAATAAAATAAAATAGATAAATGATTAATTAAAAATAGGCAAAGACAAGAAATGATAACCATCTTTAACCACCATTTGATTTGTCTTTGTTAAAACCTAATGCAACAAGCTGGAAAAATGTGGGCCCAAACACTAGCTCCTGTTGAAAGTGTAGTTTACACTCAAACCAATAATAATACCAATAGCAGAATGAAAGCAAGACAAACTACAAAGTCTGTAAACTATTATGAATATGAGGAAACATGAAATTATGAGTCACAAAGGAATCTTATCCTTAAACCAAAACCATACGTGGTATATTCTTAGCTGTAAACCTTTAAGATCTTCCAACACCAATGGTTTTGAGAAAACTATATACCAATGTAATCCCTTCAATCAAGCCGCTGTATCTCATAATTTTGTTAAAGTTAAGGAACCTGGATCCTCTGTAGTTTGACCAAAAAAAAATTGCAAGAGATGCAATTTATAATTAACAATTCATACTAATTGAATTATGTTTATCTCTTTTAGAGATACTACATTGCATAAAATGAGATCCAAATGTATACTTTCTAAGATAGAATACTTAGTGCTCAAACCATCCATCAAAATGTTCACACTAGCATATAAGATAGAACAGTATCCTATATTCAGAAAATGTTGAAATCTTCATGTTTTGCTTGATGAATTATAAAACATTCAAATTTCAAAGCTATTAGTAACCGTATAGCATAAAATTTACTATGCTAACGAAACCCCAGTTATTTACTAAACTTATGTAGTTAGATCGTTAGTAATTTTTATTCCTTTCATGTGTGTAATAAGGTTTAAATATGTTTTTTTGCTCCAACGAATTTGCAAAATTTGGTTTAGATTTCTAAAAAATATTTATTTTTATGTTTTGGTCTAAACATATTATAAATTAAATGGTTTTGATTTCTATCTTAATGTATCAATAATACAAGATAGTAAAACCAAGTAATTTACAATATGTTTGGAAAAAAAATATTTTTAAAAACTTAGACGAAATTTAGAAAAATTCTTAAAATCTGAAACATATTTAAGCCACGTAATAACTATAATGATTCAAAACTTGTAACATTGTTACTGGCCTAAAATCGCAATCCGCTACTAGTGCAATCAATCATTGTTAGGTACACATGTCGTTATTTAAAAAAGTATGTGATACAAATACTTAAAAAAAATAAAAATTGCACTAATAAGAATTGGACCGTGCCTTTGTTTATCATTATCCTTATCAACCCAACTTAGGGAAACGGAAATAATTAAAATAGGAAGAAAAAAAGGGTGAGGCGCTACATAGGTCACATGGCCGGTGCTCAAGGAAAACCCGACAATTAAAATAGTACAATGTTGTTCAACTTTTTTTAATTGCAATATTGCAAAATCATCAATTTTTTGGCTAAGCAATTGCCAAAATGCCAATGTTACTTTACAGTTCATACTTTTTATAATGTTTGTGGTTTGATATTAATAAGAGTAGCAGGGTGTCAAACTTATTATCTACGCCGAAAGAGATATGAGATCAAGGGGTGCCCCCAATTCCGTAAGGGAAATTGTACAATAGACTTCCTCGTGTATTCAATTTTGATTGATTTTGACGAGTAATCTTTGCCCCAACTTCTAAGTTACCAAAAAACTGCTTTAATTGACTATGCTTTGCCAGCGTATAATTGGCTCAAATAGGTGCACCACTTTCTTCTTGTTAATTTATTAAGACAAACACTAGTCCATAAAGTTATTTATAAAATTATACAATAATCCTACACTTTTTTATATTAGATTAATTTTGATATATACAAACATATACATATACATATACACACACACATATATATAACACATCCGTATATAAAATGTTTTCCACTACCAATTAGTTACTATCTTCTCTTTTATCTTTGAGGTAACTATAGAAAGTGTCAAATAGTTTTATTAATAAAGTGACAATATTTAATTAAATATAACAATAATAAGTCTTGTCTCAATATATGGGATCTGTTATATGAATTAGACGATGTGATAGTATTCTGTCAATGATCATATTTGTATTCAAGCCATTAACATTTTAAATCTCTTTTAATAATTTTATCTATGATTTTTTTAGGTCTCCCTTTGTCTCTTACTAATGAGTTATCAACAATTTGATCTACTCTCCTTAATAGGACTTCTTCAAGTTTTCTTCTCACATATCCAAAGCACATTAGGTGAGATTCTATTATCTTTTCCACAATAGATGTTACCTCAACATTTCTTCTAATACATTTATTCATATCCCTATTTTGTCTAGTGTGTTCACTTATCCAATATAGTATCCTCATTTTCGTGACATCGAGTTTATTTTCATATTGACTTTTTACCACCCAGTGTACTCATTTCCATACAACATCGTCAATCTTTGACTTCTTATAGACAAAACTCATTTGTTGTATATAGACAAGATGGAGCCCGTGTCTTCTCAAGAACCTTTCATAAAATCTCTCTTGACACCATATCACATGCATTTTGCAAATCAATGAAAACCCTCTGTAAGTCTTTCTTATGTCTCTCCATCAATCTCTCCTCAACAATTAGATCGTTTCCATGATAAACCTCCTAAGTATAAAATCAAACTAATTTTCTGCGATGCAATTCTCTTGTCTCAATTTCCGCTCAATTACTTACTCCCATAATTTCATAGTATATGACTTATAAGCTTAATCCCTATGTAATTTGCACACATTTATTTATCTCCCTTATTTTTGTAGATGAAAACTAAGATACTCCATCTCCACTCATTTGGCATTTTCATCAACTTCACGATCTCATTGAATAACTTTGTTAACCAACTTATATCCTTCTCTCCTAGACATTTCCATACCTCAATTATCAAGCCTAACTCCCTTGCTATTTCCCATTCACTTCAAAGTTTCTTTTAAACCCCTTTTCCTTAAAATCTACAATAAAAATATAATTTTGACCTTATTTCCTTGTATTTAGCCTATCCAATTGAAAGAAAAATTCATGTCCTTTATTAAATGACTTTTGAAAATAGCTACTTCTTGTTTCATGTCCAAAACTTTATTATTCTCATTCTTAATGCATTTCACCTAATTTAAATTTCTTGTTTGTCGATATTAGCTAACTTGTAAATACCTATTTTAACTAAATGACTGTTTAAAAATATTAAACTCACCAGATATCAAAACTAAATCTAACAATTTATGTTTATGATATTTCATATTTTTATGCTTCTAGTCATTTAATGGTAAGTGTCAAAGATGATTGACACGGTTGATATGGATTGGGCTCGCATCCACAAGAATGAGAGTTTAATTCCTACTATTGATGTGAAAAACATTGTAGTTGACAATTTGTAAATTTAAAATGCCTAGAGATATTCTTTAACTTTGATGAGATGATTATTATCGAACTCACCTATATAAACTTTTAGTTAATAAAAAAATCATTTAATGACTTCGGTGAGTTTATAATATCATCTTTTATACATATACTCTGTAATTTTTATTACGTGAGTAGATGTGAGAGACGTATATATGACATTTTTAAGAATTCTATTTGAAAAATTCCATGTGAATACTAAAAAACAAATGTACATCAATTATATACCATCATTAAATATTAATTTTCTCTCCCATCTCTTTAATCTTCCTCATTCATACTCTTTTTTTTCCTTCTCACCTTCTTCTTTATTTTTCTTCGTTTGTAACTATTGTACACTTTTTTGTGTACAAGTAGTATTACTCATTCTATTACATGGAGAATAAATAAAATCTATAAATAAATAAAAGGAAACAAGCGCCAACATCAACCTACAATCTTGTTAAAATTAATTAATATACAAGATACTATAACCACTTTGAAAGCCATTTGCTCCTGGATCTCGTGTATACTTTGCCCCATTTGAGGGCAGTGGAGTAGACAAACCCTTGTGAAATTCATACCACCATCTGCCTCACACAAAAGGAGAATGGGGACACACGCCACTTTTGGATTGTGCATGCTTTCAATGGTGTCTATAATATTATTATTATTATTTTTATGGGCCAAAGACTAAACAAAACCCCCAACTTTATGTCACGGCAAGTAACTTGATGAGAAGCTATTAGAATTTAGCTACACATCACTCCTAATAGAAGCAAAACATTGTTAGGAAACAATCGTCATATGATATATGTGTATGTAATTTAAAAACGTAGGCAAAATACATAAAGGAGTGGATGCCGACAAGTCAAATAAATCTCCACAGTGCTCACACGCTGTATGTGTGCACAAAAGGGTTAGTTATTTTAAATTCATGGGTTAGGTTAGCCTTTGATTTTTATCGTTGGAGAGAAAAGATAAAAACACTAACACAAAAGAGATGTGTCTTTTGCATATTTTTAAAGATATAAAAATTAAATTAAAAATTATTTTAAAGACATATTTCACGTGTTTCTCTTTTTTTAGAGGTATAAAAATTAATTTTAAAATTATCTTAAAATAAAAATAATGTCTTTTTTTTGTGTGTATCTCTCATCCGTTAAATATGTTTATGTCCTCCACATCTGTCATAGCAGAAACTATACATTACCTAATAGACAATAGTGGATATCCAAATTGTGCGTGAGTGAGTTGGCAAAAGGAAACTGCTTTAAGTTAATCAGATGTCTCAAAATTGAACTCCCAATAAGCAGTTATGTTAAAGTTCTAAAGAGAAAACTTTGACCGTCGACCTTACCCAGTTCGAATACGATTGTCTTTAATAAAGCACGTGATTTATTTTGAAAAAAAGAAAACAGCGGTGCTGTGGTCCAATTCTTGAACATGACTTGGCAACATGGCCTGCAGAGTGCAGCCCACTGAGATTGGAGGGGTCAAGGCCAAAGGGCCATTGTATCTATCTATCTATCTATGTGCGTGTGGAATGAGTGTGTCAATGCCAATGGACAAGTCACAACACAACAAAACCGCATTAATGGCTCTCAAAGTGGCCAAGGACTACTTGAACATGCACTGCTGTATATTTTTCCCTATTTTATTTTATTTTATCTTTTCTTATTCAATGTTTCAATTAATTGTTTGTGTTTGTCACAATTTTCTTTTCAGAAATTTCCGTGTGCTCAACCATTTCCGCGTGCTGTTTTCACCAGTCGGCTGTTAGTTAATCCAACTTGCCGAGTTGGTGGACAATTTGTGCTCTAACTGATTACGGATATACAGTTTATTATTGTTTCATTCTTGTCTTACTTCATTTTTTTATTAAAAGAAAGTCTTTATTTGTTATGCACAATTAATATAAAAATGTTATTTATCAAAATATATATATATATATATAAATTTACACTGTGTTTTAATCATGTACTAACATATCAAAAAAGATAATCATATACAACAATTCATGATTTAATGATATAAAACTCAAAACTTCTTCTATACTAAAAGTGCATAATAATTGAAGTGCGCAAGAAAATGAGAAAAAAAATATATCGCATTTTTAATTTTATATATATATATAATATGACCGAAGTGATTTACTTGGCTAGAAGAAAAATTCTCTTTATTTTACTCTTAAATACACACATATGACTCATTGATTTGTGGAATAAACTGAAAATACAAAATTTATGCTTTATGCAAAAGATGAAAACATAATTTTGTGGTACAAAGACAGTAATAGAGAGTATATTGTAGTTATAAAGTATGTATGAGCATATCTTTCTTTTATTTTTGACCGGATGTACGTGTATGTTTCGTGTAAACGTAATGTTAAAAGAGTGAAATCGACAATTGGAAGCAAAAGAAGGAATAAGTGGACCTTTAGTGAGGATGACATTTTAGATTTTTAAGAATCGATTCTAGTTGTGTAGAGGGTTAGCAAACATAAGGAAGAGGTAAAAGATGGTTTTCTTATAAGCAACAGAGTTTCTTGACCCTAACACGAGAGTTAATTTAGAGAGTAATAAATAAGTATTTTAATAAGCATTCAAATCACCTAAATATATATCTTTATTTAAGTGTAATAAGTACTTTTGTGGAAAAGAAGAGAGAGAGAACTCATATAAATGTTATGGAATTTAATTTTACACTTAATTGTAAAAGTTTTTTTTATGTTGTTATGTGTAAAAGTTTATTATAGCTAGGGGCTCTTCCAGGATACCTAAAATAATTTTACATGGATCAATGATAATTTAATATCTTATTTAATTATATTTAATATAAAATTTTAAAATTTAATTAATTACAATTATAACTCGGTATTTTATTAAAATTTAATTGTAATTTTTTTACCTCTTAACCCTAATTATAATACACACTTAACCATCTTCTACACGGGGTGGGCTTTTCTTCCCTAAAAAAGCAAGAGTTGATCTCATTGGATTTCCTTAAAGAGGTTTTTAATGTGACTTCTTTACTTTATTAAGTAGTCTTGTCTCTCGATGACTTGGAGATCTCTGTAATAGTAATCTCTACTGCTTTTCAATTTGTGGAATAAAATCTCAAGAAATAAAATAACACTTAACAATCTTTTCCCTACCCTATCTCTCTCTCTCCCACACAGTGGCATATTGGCCCTCCATGGCTGTGTCATAATCTCGGCATCGTATCTATAAAATTATTTTGAATACGATAAAATTATCTAATAGCTATAGGATAAAACTGTAGCTTTATTTATATAGGGATGATGGTACACCATACACTGTGTAACACCCTAGCTTAGCAGCTTATGCTTAAGTCATAATCTGCGTCTGCTAAGTTGTTATCTGCTGTGTGGGAATACTGGTAGTCCCTACTTTACTTCGAAAATAATTAAGTTAACTGAAAATAAGGACCCATTTTTTTTTAACATAAATTGCTTTTACGCGTCAAAGTAGNAGCTGGCAGTGGTTGATAGACATCAATCATGCCAAGCTTGGACACTAGGTGAATGAACGGACGAATAGGTAGTGCCTTAGTGAGGATGTCGGCGCATTGCTCAGCCGTGGCAATGGGAACAAGGCGCATCAGGCCGGCCTGCAAACGCTCGCGAACGATGTGGCAATCTATATCGAGATGTTTCGTGCGCTCATGAAAGACGGGGTTAGCCGCAATGTGAAGGGCACTTTGGCTGTCACAAAAAAAGAGCGCTTGCTTGGGAGGGGAGATCCGCAGATCATGTAGAAGATAAGTGAGCCATTGTAGTTCACAAGTGGCACTCCCCAAGGCTCTATATTCTGCTTCAGAAGAGGACCTGGAGACCATGCTCTACTTCTTCGCCTTCCATGAAACAAGGGAATCTCCAATAAAGAAACAGTATCCTGAAACCGACTTGCGAGTGTCAAGGCACCCGCCCCAGTCTGCATCGCTATAGCCAATTAATTGCAGGGAGGAGCTTCTTGGAAAGAAAATGCCAGGGCCTGCTACAGCCTTGAGGTACCTGAGAACTCTCATGGCAGCGCGATGGTGGTTCGTGGTTGGAGCTGCCAGAAACTGGCTGAGCTGCTGGCATGCAAATGCTATGTCCGGCCTGGTGGAATTGAGGTAAAGTAAACGACCAATCATCCTTCTGTACCCTGGAACATCTTTATAAGGCTTGGAATTATCATGATGCAGCCGCACAGCAATATCTAATGGTGTCGTGGCTGGCTTGGAGTCCATGGTCCTCGAGTCTTGAAGAAGATCCAAGCAGTATTTCCTTTGGCAAATGGCAATACCCCGCTGAGAGTGGGATACTTCAATGCCGAGGAAATAGCGAAGCTGGCCAAGATCTTTGATTCGAAACTTCATGTCCAGGACAGCTTTTATTTGATGAAACTCATTCAGGGAGGTGCCAGCCAGAATTATGTCGTCCACGTACACCAATAGGGCTGTGAACTCATTGTCAACTGCCTTGATGAAGAGTGTGTGATCTGAGGCACCCTGTGAATAGCCGCAACCAGTTAAAACCTGAGTCAGCTTCTCGAACCATTACCTGCTGGCATGGTTGAGCCCATATAGACTCTTGGTCAACCTGCATACCTTCCCTGGTTGTGTGTTGCTCAAACCCGGAGGGAGTGTCATGTACACTTTCTCCTTTAGATCCCCATGCAAGAACGCGTTATTGACATCTAATTGATGAAGGTGCCATTGCTTAATCGAGGCCACTGCTAACAGCACTCTAATAGTGGTGATTTTAGCTACTGGAGAGAAAGTATCAAAATAATCGATTCCCTCCACTTGGTTGTACCCTTTTGCAACCAGCCTCGCTTTATATCTCTCTATGGAACCATCTGACCTCCTCTTAATCTTGTAAACCCATTTATTCCCAATGGGTGTGAACCCTGCAGGTAGGTCAGTAACATGCCAAGTTTTGTTCAGCTCCAGGGCATCCAATTCTGCCTGCATTGCTGCCCTCCAGCATTCATGCTTACTAGCCTCAGCATAAGTCTTAGGCTCAGCATTAGTATCAATGGCAGACAGAAATTTCAAGAATGAGGGAGCCAAATTGGCATATGAGACATAAGCAGATAGGGGATACTTACAGCATGGTGGTAGAGGTGCTGGTAGAACAGCTGGTGAGGTTGTATAAACTTGGCCACAGTAGTAATCTTTCAAGAACTGTGGTGGCCTCCTCTGCCTTGGTGGTCTGAGGCTTGGAGCTGAAGTTGATGCTGTGGCTTCTGAATCTTCAGAAGCAGGTCTTGCAGGGTGGTCCTGTTGCAAGGTGTGAGAGCCAGGTGTGTCAGGTGAGGTTGGTGAGGATGGACACATGGGAATTGATGGATCACTGAGGTAGTCCAGTTCAGCAGCAGATGCAGGCTGCACAAGAAAACTGGGGTCTGGCAGCTCATGGTGCTGCTGTTAGGGTCTATAGGGGAGAATGTGGTCATGAAACACCACATTTCTAGATACTTGGATGGACAAGGACCTAAGATTGTAGAGAACAAAGCCCTTAACACCAGGTTTAAAGCCTATGAAGATGCATTTGTCAGCCCTTGGATCAAACTTGCCTCTCCCTGCCTTAATTGTTGATGCATAACACAGCCCCCCAAAGCTTTTAAGTGAACCAATATCAGGTGGAGTGTCATACAAAACCTGATAAGGGGATTTATTGTTTAATAAGGGGGTGTTGATCCTGTTTATTAAGAATGTGGCATGAATCACAGCATAAGACCAGAACCTTTTTGGAAAATTGGATTGAAATAAAATGGATATAGCTACATTAAGAACATGTTAATGTTTTCTTTCAACCCTTGCATTTTGTTGTGGTGTTTCTCTACATGAGGTTTGGTGGAGAATCCCTAGTGAATGATAAAAACTAGGAAGGTTAAACTCATGTCCATTGTCACTCCGAATGGTTTTAATTTTGGCATCAAATTGTGTTAGGATGAAGGAAATGAACTTTCTGATGGTAGGCATTACTTCAGATTTAGACTTTAACATAAAGGTCCATGTGAATCTACTAAAATCATCTACTGCAGTAAGGAAATACTTGTGTCCATGGTAACCAACAATAGAAAATGGTCCCCAAATGTACATGTGAATAAGCTCAAATTTGGCCTTGGCCTTTGAATTACTAACAACATATGGCAGACATTTTTGTCTTGCATAATGACATATATCACAAGGTGAATGTTCAACTTTATTGATGAAAGGGAATTGTTTATTAAGCAGCAGCATTCTAGCTAGTGAAGGATGCCCTAGTCTAAAATGCCACAAAGCACTTTGGGGTATAACAGAACCATCATTGGCTGTAGTAGGGACAGATGAGGAAACTGATGCTGCAGGAGCTGGTAAGGTCCTTGAGCTCGAGCTTGTGTTGCTTTCAACCAAGTGATACAACCCTCCAATCTGCCTACCAGAACCAATCATCATCATGCTATTCACATCCTGTATTGCACATTTGTCATGAGAAAAAGTCAGTAAACAACTTCCAACAGTGGCCAATTTAGAAATGGAAATCAAATTTACTCTAAATTCTGCTACATAGAGCACATTGTGCAAGTGTAATCCTGAGGTGAAAACCACTTCACCAGAGTACTCAGTTGTGAGACTAGATCCATTAGGCAGCCTTATCTCAACTGGCCTAATCCTTCTATATGTCTTAAAACAGTTGATCATAGAGCAAATGTGATCAGTTGCTCCCGAGTCAAATATCCAAGTGTTACAAGCTGTGATTACAGGCATAATAAGCTTTATACCTGTTGGTGGTGAGATTTCAGGTGGAGCTATGCTCACTTGAGACACGTGAGTCACATTCTCTGCTGAGGCCTTTTGCTGCTGTTGCAGCAATGACATCAAATTCTGCAATTATTCCTGAGTGAAGCTGAATGCTGCACTCTACTGTTCCTATGTTCCTTTGTTCTGATCTGCATCTGTTGTCACTGCAGAATTTGCATTGGAAGCATTTTTGAAGTTCCAATTTGCTGGATAACCAATGATTCTAAAACACTCCTCATAGGTATGTCCAGATTTTCCACAATTGGTGCACGTTTTTCCATTGTTCTTGCTCTTGGTTCCTGATTTGTTGCTCTGAGCAGCATTGATCAGAACCTCATCTGTTTCAACATTGAACTCACGCTCTTGTTGCACAACAAGAGTGAACACTCTATTCAAGGGAGGCAAATTGTCTTTCATCAAGATCTGCAACCTTACGGCTGCAAACCGTTCATCTAAACCTGTAAGGAACCTCAGGACACGATCCTGTTCCTTATGCTCGCGATTATTCCTTGTCGCCAAGCAAGTACATCTCACAGTGCAAGTACAATCAACACAGGGCTTATAATTCTCTAGCTCTTCCCACAGAGTCTTTAATTCGGTAAAATATTCACTAACTGTCAAATTACCTTGTTGCAGCGTGTACAAATCATGCTGGAGCTTTGCTATTCTCAGAAAGTCGCCTTGCGCGAACCTCTCTTTCAGATCTTGCCAAACAGTTGCAGCTTCCTCAATTCCATCTATGCTTCTCGCAATAGCTGGAGTTACAGAGTTTATGATCCACGAGGGAATCATCGTGTTACACCTCTCCCAATTATCATAGAGTGGATCAAACTCAACAGGCCTTACAATCTCTCTGCTCAAGAACTTGAACTTGTTCTTGGCGATCATTGCGCGCCTCATAGATCTGCTCCATCTATGATAATTTGAGCTCGTAAGCAAAGCCGGAACAATGATTAGCAATGGATTCTCGCTCGGATGCAAGTAGTATGGACTTGCAGGGTTCAACGACGGATCGCCATTGTTGCTGCCTCCCGAAGCTTTGTTAGATGAGCCTCCAACAGCACCGCCTCCTCTATTTCCTTGTGATCTCACCATGATAGGTTGCGCAGCAGAGCTCTGGGGATCAGAGCTCTGATACCATAAAGGAAAGTCAAGTGGAAAGAATTTAGCTATACTGAAAATAGATGAACTGAACTCGATGTTCAGTCTCCTGCACTGTAGCTTTATTTATATAGGGATGATGGTACACCATACACTGCACTTATGCATAAGCACACTACTATTCCCTATAACAAACTACAACGGATAGCATAACCCGCGCTAACCGCAATAACAGAAATGATACAATGACCAATTACTCCTCAATTAAATCCTCAGCTTCTCTAATCCGTGATAACTTTTGTGATATTAATTTTTATTTACAAGACTCAAATTTAAAAATTTATTTAAGTAACAAATGTGAAAGTATTTAAACCTATCATATTTATATATGCGACTACTACATTTTTTTTTTTATAAACATGCAACTTCGATTATGAGACACAGAATAGGATACCACTCCCTTATCGCTCTTATAACATATGCAAACTAGAAAAGGAAGCCAATTTATCACCCCCGTGATTTGTTTTTTTGGTACATCACCCCCATGATTTAAAACTGTCATATTCCAATATTACTTTAGAGTACTTTATTTTCCAGCCAAATTATTGTATAGACTTAGGAAAAAAATTGACGGCAGTAGTCATGAACATGTGATCAATCTATCTAGAATAAAAATCAGACCTTTTTTTTTGTGAATATTTCTTAATAGGAGATGTTGAAATTGTACTTATGCAAAAATTCCTCTGTTTGGGTGTTGTAGCGCATCCAGAACGGCGATTTTCAATTTTTTAAACTTAAAAAGTAGAATCTTAAAGGAGAATATTATTATATTAATTAGTTGGATGATCAACATTTTAGAATAATTTTGTAAGTTCATTGTTTTTTTCTTAGTAACTTCTATCAACCTCCTCTCTGCTACTCTATCTACTATGCTAGCCTTTAAGAAAATTAATAGTCGTAGCTAATTCCTTTGCAAAAGGGTGGTTACATTGTCTTCTTGTGACTTATAATGCTGGTCCTACTTTTCAAACACGAAACATTGTACAGTTTTGTCTGTTTTAATTAATGTGTTTTGTTTTACAATATCACTTTTTCAAAAACAATTGTGTGGTGGCAGAGTCTTGAGTTGGCTCAGCTTAAAATTACCACTACTTGACATTGTTTTTGTGTGTTTTGTCCATTTATGACTTGTCTTCTTGAACCGGCAATTACGAAAATCAACACCAAATTTGACTCGCTCTTCTTATTGGACACACTCCAAAGATTTGGACAATTCAAATTCTCATTTTATTTAATAATTAAATTTTATGATAAATTATATATTATATCTTCTTAAAATTTATGTTGTTGTCATTTTCTTATAAATTAACTTTGGGTAAAAACTAAAATCATTCATTCTGATGTTAACTAATCAGAACATTCGGATTGTCGTTTTACTTTTTGATATTGGAAACTAAAAGGAAATTATATGTACATGTGTTCTACGATTAATCACAACATTAAAACACACCGTTCCAATTTTTGTTCATACTTAAAAAGGGTTTTCGTAAACAACAAAAACATAATATGAATAGTGACAATGACCTAAATTTCAAGACGAATAATGTGTAATTTACTCAAAAGTTTTTTTTTAATGATATTCAAACTAATTATAAAGATTAAGTGAGAGTACATATTGACAAGAGAAATTAAAAATAACCATTGGGGGTTACAACTTACAAGTAGTAACCAAACCAACTTCCACGATACTTCCAGGAAATTGAGTATTTGGTGCCCAGCATTGGACAATACGTACGTGCTTTGAATGTGACAGCTAACTAAGCTAATGACTTCATTTAAAAGTCAGGCTAAACATACACTAAATATCATACATCATACATATATCTTGTATTAAATACATTTGGATTCACTACAAATACATGGATCGTCACTCAACACTTAAACGCGTGTGCACACGCGATTCACGTTTCTCAGTTTTTATTCGCATGCACAAACTTTATAAGCATCTGTGTACAAACATTATTCGCTTATGCACACAAACATTTACATGGATCATACATTCATAATTCATTAGACTCTTGGATGTACAAACTTTATAAGCATTGGTGTACAAACTTTATATAACAGAATACACAAACATTATTCGATTATGTTCACAAACATTTACATTGACCATACATTCTAGAATTTATTAGACTCTTTGATGCACAAACTTTATAAGCATTTGTGTACAAAATTTATGTGGTATAATGCACAAACATTACACGCTTATGTTCACAAATCTTTACATAGACTATACATTCCAGAATTTATTAGACTCTTTAATGCACAAACTTTATGTGGTATAATACACAAATATTACACGTTTATGTTCACAGGTATGACATTTCACAAGTAATAGTCCACTCAAGCACTTGTAAAAAGTAAACAACCATTGTTGAAGGTAGATCTAATCCATTTAAAAGAAAACTAACATTTTATCATCTTAATTCTATTTTAATCAATTTTCACATGATAAGAGGATGAAGAGGATGACAATGATAGGAGGATGAGGAGGATGAAGAATGACGAGAATGACGATGATGAGATGATGATGAAGATAAAGATAACAGAACAAGGATGCGATGATGAAAAGGATGACGATGAGGGAAACGATGACGGAAACGAGTTCGGGATTAGGACGCGTTGTTTATAATTTTAGAAACTGTACGTTATATGTATAATGATCATTAATTGCATATAATTGGATGATGTATGTACGAGTGTATGCAATTTGGGTGTACACAAAGCATTTCTCTTTATTTAATTAAGCCATTTTTCTGAAAGAAATTAAAAATGAACAATTATACAAGCATTCTGCCATGTGAAATGCCACGACAATACTTGAACTTATCCATTATTATTATTATAAAGGGATTCCCTATTTTAATGTTTAATCTTTAAATTTTTTTATGCATATTAATATTATATTATTTGTGTAAGGATTAAAAGAAAAATTAAAATTACTACCCAAAACAAATAAAAGAAAAATTAAAATAACAAATATACCTAATTTTAGAAATACAATAAATTGACTTAGTTAATCATTCAAAAATTAAAAAAAATAAATATTATAAAATATATTTTTTGTTAATAATTAATTATTTCATTTCTTATCTAAATATAGATTAAATCTTTCAAATTTTTGTTTTTATTAATTTCAATTGTCTTTAATAATACCAAGAGACAATGGATCGATCTGACTTGAGTTAGATTAGTTAGAGTTCAATAAATCTCATAAACGGATTGTTTAGACCTAAAAATATCTTTAAACACTTATTAAAGGTTACTAAATAATTATAAATTTTTTAAAGTTTACATTTATTTTTAATTAATCTCTTTGATCATAGAAAATGCTATTGTATTTTCGAGCCAAGGGTGGTTGTTGGGTGACATTTTCACCAAAATGATTTTATGATTCAAACCCCTCAATCAGTTGATAATACAGTTTAATATGACATATTTTTCATATTAAAAAAAACTTATATTATCTTAATTAATATATGAGTTTTGATAGTAAGTGTCACTTGTTAACTTTTCTTATACAAGATTTTTTTTTTTTTATGAATTGAAAAACACTCGCAAAAGCAAGTTAATTATTCCTCAAAATAGAAATATTGCAACCATCAACAAATAAATGTAATGCAAAGGGGGGGGGGGGGGGCAAAATAATGCAAACCCAAAGGGAGCTCATGGGCATGCTTAGCCAAAGCATAGACAACAGCATTGCCCTCACAGAGAAGACGAACACATTGGAAATGATGGAAGAAACCACTCAAATGACGAATCCAAGTTAAGAGAGGGCCTCCAGGATGAGAGTATCAGGCTAGCAATTATTAAGAAGATTGACAGTAGCAAGAGAATCAAATTCCACAATGACACAATATGTAATGACTCGTTTTCTTTTAAAAAAAAATTTGGAGAAGCACTGGACCGCTACAGCAGTACAGGAAGGTGGTGCATGCTTAAGGCCGTGTTAAGCTTTCTTTATAAATAGAATATTTTTTAAAGTGTTTAGATTTGCTAATTTATTCAAAAGCTCTTAAAGTGATTTAGTGTGAACTTTCTCTCACCTCTAGTATCTCTTTCTTGTGAGAAAGTAGTGTCTTCACATAAGGTGTCCACGCTTAGAAACTTCCACTGTCAATTGCCTCCAGTCCTTCGTCATTCCAGGTGAGCGACTTTCTTCATGATCTATTTTCAGACCATGTATTTATTTTAGAAATTATTTTATTAAGCATATATTTATGAAACCCTAAGAGGAAAAATTTATTATTTCTTTTAATGGTTATGAAATTATTTATTCATTTAGAAATTCTTTTATTTACGACGGTAATTTTTTATCAAAATATTTATGAAGCTAGTTTTAGAAATTCATGTAAATTATTTTAGAACTACATGAGACCATTGATCTTTATGCATTAATTATGTCATGTTCCATGTGTATGGATGTTTATGAACCAGTTAGTTAAATTATGTTATCAGTTATCAATTAATGTGTTCATGCTATCGTGTTACATCGTTTTTATTGGTGTAGATCTATGATAGAATTATACATCAACGACAGCCCACATTAATCTGGTATACCTTGTACGATTGTCATATAGAATGGGTTTTAGATATGTAGAATAAATAGGGCAAGACCATGAAACCCGGAGATAGGCAAGCTCGTGAAGTCCTGTGACACACCAGAAATGTCACCAACGTGCAAGGGACTAATTCTTGTACGAAAGCCTCTAACGCCGCATGATTTTCATAAAAATGTGAATTTAATAAATAAAGTCCATTTAAATAAACTAACTAGTCTTTAAATAAAGAATCTAAACTTATTACATAAAATATCCTTTAAGATAAAATACTGAAAATAAATAATGCTTAATGGTTCCTGCATGTGTTCTAGTAGAGCACTCTAACATAACGTAACTACTATGCTAACATAACTGAAAACTGTAACATCCCGATTTTCCTTAGAAGAATATTCGTAAAATATAAATGATTAATTAATTTTTAATCATGATTAGAGAGTGAGAGGGAAAATTCTAGTTAAAACATTCCTAGGAACTTAGACATGTCGCGGTAGAAAATTCGGCGGACAACTGAGCCGCCATCGGTTGCCGATAAAACTTGGCACGCAAAACGGTGTACGTGAAAATAATCTCCCAGAGAAAAATTCGCAAACACCTTCAAACATTAATACCCTTAGGTAGGCGGGAAATAGAGGATCGCGACGGTTCAAACGGAATATTTTTCGGACAACCGT